>JAOQMP010000005.1:32714744-32739922 GCA_027563575.1 Erythroxylum pedicellare
AGGGAGTTTGCCTAATACTACTAAAATAGACCCTATCAAATATGGAATGGCAACCACCTTTAGTAGTAAAAAAGAGCTCCTAGTAGAAGAGGAAGAGGAAGATAATATTAAAGAGAAAATAATGGAACTCTTTACCGAAATGAGAGCTAATCAATGTGAATTCAAGAGTGAAGAAATGACAAGGGTTGGCCTCACGAATGGAGTTACACTCAAGAAGAACTTCTTGAAGAAGAAGCAGAAGCATCTATACAAGAAAAAGAAGTAGAGGAATGGTAGGAGGTAATTGGAGAAGATGAGCCAAAAGCCTTTGTCTAGGCAGAAGAAGAAGAAGAGTGGACAAATGTGGTTGAGGAAGAACTGAAGGAGGAACTAAGTAAGGAAACTACTGATGAGGCGTTGGTGGTGACCTTAAGTACGGAGGGCTCTCATTTCCTCAAAGACAAATTGTTCGAGTCAATAAATGATTTAGGGAGTTTTGTTACTCCCTCTTTTATTAATAGTTTGTCATTTCAATAGGCATTAATACATATGATTGGAGTAATGAATTTCATTAATTATGTCCTTGCTATTATCTTGCAGCATATGACTTACTTACAAGTTACAAAACTTTGTGGATGGAAGTAAGCCACTCATTATTGATCCAAGATGAAGCTAAGCATAAAGGGCACATCAAGCTAACGATATTAAATAAGCGCTACATAGGAGGCAATCCATGAATTAGGATATGATTTAGTTTAATTTCGTTTTGATTTTATTTTGTGTGTAAGTATAGGATTTTATTTCATGTTATGTTATTTCCATATTGCTTTTATCCCTTTCTCATGTATATTTTGCAAGAATTTGTTCTACTATTGGATGGATAAAAAATTAGAACAAAATCATCATATTCATAAAAGTACCATTAAACTTTTTCCCTTATTATATATATTGTGTACATTGATGACAACGTACAACTTTAAGTGTGGGGAAGGGTTTAATGAATTCTTAATGATTTCTTTAAGCTTATTATAATCTTGATTATTAAATTTGATAAACTTATATCTTGACTTGGTTGAAATCTTTCCATTAATATTGTATTTCATTGTTGAATATTGAGTTGAATTGGTATGCAAAAGAATGATAGTTAGAATAAAATTGCTTTTCTAAGTCATATTTTTAGTGTTCATTGAAATGTTCAAGTTGAATGATGTTGCATAAAATTTACATGCATATACCCATCTATAGTTAGAATAAAATTGCTTTTCTAAGTCATATTTTTAGTATTCATTGAAATGTTCAAGTTGAATGATGTTGCGTAAAATTTACATGCATATACTCATCTTTTTCGTGAGCTTTTGAGCCTAAGAGTGAAATTATCAAAATTTTAAAGATCTTTTTAGTCTTTCATGTGTGTTATCATGTATAGTAGAACAATTTTAGAACTTGCTTTTATTATACATATTGAGACAATATTTGTTAAATTAGAAGCAATGATATGGTGAAGGCACTTAAGTTCAACAATTTGCTTTAGCCCATTTCTTTAATATTTACCATACCCATAATTTTATCTCTTGGGAATAACCAAGTTGAGTCTTAGCCTTTTTCATTATTATTAACCACATTACTAACCATTATCCTATTTTTTTAAGGGCCTTTTTATTATTTTGAACCTTAAATGTTATTTACATTATTTACTTGTTTGAGACTTAAAATTCTTGAATCAGTTTGTTTGGAATGTAAAAAACAAAGCACAAAAAAGAAAAGAATAAGTAAATATTACCAATGGATTTACAATGAAAGGACCTGTGTGTTTTGTAAACAAGTCTTGTAATTTCTTTTAATAAATTTCCTTTAATTGAACCCTTTTTGATATTTCAACCATACCATATCTAACCCCATTACAACCTTATAAAGATCAGTTGATTTTTTTTTCTAGTTTATACATAAGTGGTGGTGATGTGATATTACTGCAAGCTTACAGTAAGAGTTTTATCATGCATTGATTGAGACTTTTGAAGCTTTTCACCCTAAACACTTAAGTGCATTTAGTAAAATCTTAGTGAGGATATAAAGATTTACTCGTTTGATTTCAATGTGATCGTTAATATGATTATTGTTACTATTAACTTAGAAAGTTAATTTTAGGATAACTTGACTGTTTATATGTTAATCTGATTCAATATGATATGATGATTTATAGTATAAATGGACAGGTTGAGATTGGTGAAGGAATAATGTTGTAAGATTTATAATTTTGATTATGGTTTACTTGAGGACAAGCAAAAGCTTAAGTATGAGAATGTTTGATAAATGCATAATTAACTATATTTATACCCTATATTTGATGATTTTTGCTTGATATTTAATACTTTAATTATATATTTGGTACTAATTTGCTCAAAGTGTGTTTATAGAGTATAATTACCTTTATGGACTTAAAGGAGAAGAATTCAGATGAAATGAAAAAATAAATATTCAAAGCACCAAAGGGATGCACGGGCGTGCGACAAGCTATGCACTTCTCTCAGGTTGAGCAGATTTTCAAATTATAGAGATTTTGGTTTATGCACGATCTGATCGACGACTATGCATCAGCCCGTGCATCTCTATAAAACTTTAAAATTTATTAAAAAGGGACGTATTTGGAGGCAATTGATGCAGGTGGCCTTTTGGAGACTATTCCAAATGTGGAGAATGTCCATAAGTGACGATATTGATCCAAGAATATGGAAAATACGAAGAAATCTTTGAAATATCCAATAAACCACAAGATCAAACCTATACCTCGTAAGAACATTTGATAAAACTGAAGGGAGATTTAGAATTTTCTATTCGTCTTTCTTTTAGTTTATGATTGATTTTGTGTTCGATAATGTGTAACTAATCGTCTTGTTAGTATTTATGTTAGATGACCCTTATAATGATACTTTAATATGATTTGATTATCTTATTAATGCAATTGGTTTGATTGATATATTGTGATCCGATTAGGTGTTTTATTTATGATCTAATATATCCGAAATATTAGATCATAATTTGATTTCATATATAGAGATTGAGAAATTCTATTTATGAATAGATCTACCGTAATTGGAAGGAGTTAGAGATAGGATGACTTAAATCTTCCAGATTTTGGTCAAACCTAATAGAGGGATTCACAATTCGGTAAAGCAATCCTATAAACTTTAACTTAATTAATTCGGTTGAAAACCTTAGGCTTAGTTGTTAATAGATTCAAGGTCAGCTATTAATATACCAAAGGAGTCTCTACGGTCTAATAAATCAATAAAACAATTGCATAATAAAAGATCAATCTGTTAAGGATTTAGGGGGATTCGAAATGTAGATACTAATCTTTTGATATTGGTAATTTTCTTAGTACTTCCTTAATTTTACGATTGAATGTTGTTGCCCATTTATTTTAGTTGCTCTAATTTTATTTTCTTTTAAATTTAAAATCATAACCAATTTATAGATAAGATAATAAAATAACAATATCTTCTTGTAATCACTGTCCTCATAAGATTGACTCGTATTTACCAGTTCTAACCACAACTATGTTGTGCACTTACGATAATTCAATACTGACACTAAGAAAAAGTCAATCACTTTCTAATGATTCAATATTTTTCCATTTAAAAGTCTATATAGAGTATTAGTGTACATTGCATTAGGGTTAGGTATGGTTTAGAAAAATGGCAAAGTGTATATATGCAAGGTCTAGATTGCGTGAACTTTTTTGTTATTCCTCTTTAAAAATTCTACTTCACTCTCTCCAAAAATATAATAAACAATAAATATATATAAATAAAATAAATTATTCCAATTATAAGTTGCAAAAATAAAGTAGTTGTCTCCATCTTCAACCATAAAATGAGATGGAAGGAAGGAGATAAAAAAAAAAGAATATCAATGAAATAATGCACAGAACAATTATGCTACAAAAAAGGTAGTTTTTTCCTTCTTCAAGTTTAAGCAATTACAATAATGTTTATAAAGATGGATGGAAGAATAAAGAATAAAGAATGTTAAGATGAAGAAGATTAAGGGAACAACTTCATTTTTTAAGCATATTTTACCTTATTAGTTACAATATTCTTTATGTATTTTTATCCTACTTAGCAAGCAATTGGCTACAAAGCATTCCGAACTATAATTAAGAGTTTAATTTTAATTAGATTATGAAAATTCCTAGTCTTTCTCTTTAAAATAGAAAAACAAAATAGTTAGCACTTATATTAATCCCTTTTATAAGTTGAGTTATCGTTCTTTGTTTTGTAGATACCTTTAGAAAATAGACAATTGAATAACTTATTATTAACAGCTTCATTTAAGAAGAAAAAGCTTTAAAAGATGCCTCAATTAAAATTTTCTTTAACCTTTTTTCTAGATTCTAATTTCAAATTATTTTATTAATGTGATATTATTTAGAAAATTATAAAAAGTATTCCATTGCATTTGTTATTTATTCTTGACGATTTCCTTATATCTATTGTCTCCATTTATAATTGCACTAAAAATTCATGTCTATGTACAATAAGAAATTGATGATTACTTTCTTTTTCAAGGAATAATAAAGGGTTAGTAAAAAGAGAAATTTTGATGTTTTCCTTCAAAGATTTCCTTCTATGTTAACATTGATGAATTAAAGGATACAGAAACTTTAGTAAACTTTGAGCGAACTCTAAATATCTGAGATAAAAATCTAATGAGATGGTGAGAATAGTTTTTCTAGTTAATGAAGAATATTAAATGAAGTTGTAACTCTCAACATTTGAGTAATAATTTTGATGTTAAAGAATGCAAATCTTTGTGGATGGTTAGAGGAAATTATAAGGCCATGACATAATCTCATACTTAACCTTTAAAAAAATTGCATACTACACATCTAGATGAAAAGAACATCATTGACATATTAGAATGAAGAACTACTTCAAGGTTTTGTGTTTAGATTATGGATTAAAATTGTTAATGGAAAAGATTCAGTTGGTGATGAAATAAGGTGGATAAGGGATGCTTTTTTATGGGTTAAAAGTTATACATTGTAGGGAAGGGAAACACTTTAATGGCTTATTTTCAAATAAGGGAAATAAATAAAGTTGTTAAGTTATTAATTTAAAAGAAATTCTACTTTTCATAGATAGACTTGACATGTAAGCCAGGGGATGACTTGACATGTAAGCTAGGGCCTGCTTGACCTAGCTCGATTTGACTAGTTTGTGGCTAAGTTCTAGCTTTTTTTTCTTATATAGTTTCAAGCTTTAGGCTAGGTTTGAGCTAAAGCTGTCCAAGCCTAACCTAAATTGAAGCCCAAACTTTGTTTATTCACTATAAGAAGTGACATGTAAAACAATACCATTTTATTCTAGGTATTGGAGACTCTTCTTTACTTCTTCCTTCCGCTACAATGTCAGTCCTCCTCCTTAACTCCTAAGACTTTGATTTAGTCACCTCTCACCTTGCTTAACACTATGTTTAGTTGGGTGGTTATTAATGGAATGGAATGCAATAAGATGGAAGGGGAGGGCTTCGCATTATATCTCATTCCATTCTAAACAGTAAAAATAAGTTACTTCGAATTTGGGGAGTTTAGGATAGAATGTAAAATGATAAATAATATTTCACTATATTACATTACGACCACATCCATTTATATTCTATTCCATTATAAATCATTCTATGCTATTAAAAACCTTACATCTCACCAAACAAGGCCTTACTCGTCACTATGTTCATCTCTTCCCATGACTAAATAGGTCTCTCACCATTCCTACACATATTAATCATAAACTGAACCCCCAAATACTAGCACAATTTGTCAACTCAACTGTTGCTAGTTTAACCTTCCTTTTGTCAAAGTGATTATGACAATCAAACACATGTCCTACCATCCTCTCCCACTCCAAATATAGTTGAGGATCATTCTTCCCTTGATAGGTAGGGATTTTTTTAGAAAGACTTGCAAAGGATGGTGCAATCTGGTTCAATACATTTCGATGATCCATTACACATTGGTGAAGGTCCAATAACTCTAGCTAAAGCTAAAAGGATGAAGGAAGCTCTTAATGAACTGATTGAAGATGTTTGGGCTAAACAAGTAACAATAGAAAAATCCACGAACAAGTTGTTGAAAGGAATTTAAACCACTACACTTAAGGCTCCTAACTATGAGGCATTTAATGACGTTTTGTGGAAGTATACTGATTTAGTGGGAAGAATAACACTGATATTTGCATAATACTTGTCTATTGCTTCAATTGTGGGAAAATGATCTTTAAAGCGATAGATGGGTGCTTATTAAATGAGCATTTCATGTCAACACTATCCAAGTACATTTGCACATATTTTCTATTGCAATATCTTTAATTGAGTTACATTATGGTTTAGTGGTATATGAGGGCCAATTCGCTTTCCAGTTTAGAGAATAAGAAAATTATTTTCTTTAAACTACTTTTTTCAGCAACAGTTTTTGTGATGTTATCAAAGTGACTTTAAATGTAGTTTGGCTAATTAATGTGTATGATTGCATATACTTTGAAGAAATATATTCAAGTTTGATAATTTCATCTTTTACGACCTTGTGTTTATGAAATTATTCTTTGGGATATATTTTCTTCAATAAAATATTCAACGACGAAAGTATATTTAATTGTTAATTATCATGTGTTAAATATTTTTTTAATACAATTGATGATATAGTCATGTGCAATTTACATAACATTGTTTTCACGTATAGATTAAGTAATACAAACTATTGATGACCCTAATTATAACAACCTTTTTTCTACTTTTGAGTTTGTTGATTGATTTTTTTTTGAATTTTTATAAATTGTATCATTAAACAATTTATATAATATTACTACTATGATACTCATTTCGTTTATGAAATTTCAAATTCTAGAATTTGAAGCAGAAAGCCAAAATATGCTGTTTTATGATATTATCACAAGCATCTGTACCTTCACGACAATTAGGACTATAAACATTCACAGGCGTACGAAGAATTTGGGGTTTGAGGCTGTGTTCCATCCGAAAGGGAAAACACCATTTGCTGTTTTCTATCGTAGAATGTAGGCTTTTTTTAAGGTATTGAAAGCTAAATATTAATGACTACACGTGGGAAAAAATTAAACAAAAATTGCCAGCTGGAAATCATCATTCATCAATTTATGGTAAAATGGAAGCTTCCTGACAAAAAAAACTTTTTAATATGTTCAGACAATTTTGGAAACCACTCCAGTGATTCAGATGTGGCTCAGAATTCAGATATAAACAAACAATGCAAATGAACAAATTTGCCAAGACTAAATTCACAAGGACTTATGTGATCGTGGGAGTGGAGTACAATGGAACTGCCTTTCTTCAATAAGAGCTTCTTTACTTCACCGCGGAGTACAGACAAAATGTAGTTCAAAGCCGCCTGAAATGAAAGAACTATTTTCCAGTAGCCAGAGAAGCATTGCAAAACCTAGACTAAGTATAATTCTCACCAAAAGTCTCCTTACAGAGCAGCACCAACCAATCAACATAAGGATATATCCTGCACCCCCAAACACACACACACATAATGTATGCTCCACTATATGAAAACAGTAATCGGGTCCCATCATGTTATGCTACCTGTTCTGATTTGAGCAGGTAAAGGGCAAGAGCCTCAGAACTGATTTTTAGGCACCCACTATTACAAAAAATCTCAACTGCAGAAGTGTAATCCACTAGCATGATTCCTTCAGCAGCGATTAGGTCTCTTTCGTAAGAACATTGTAAGAATCTATGAAGTACTACTAACTCGAGCTTTTGACAAAGAACCACTTCTGTGGTATGCTTTGAACCTCATATCTTATTCTCATAAGCTGGAGGACTGTTGCAGTGCAATCATTATTTTGGTCATTATCAGTAGACCAGAGCAATCTCTGACATGTTGCTAAGATACAAACTATCTGCTTCATGAGGATCATACCTTGGTTAAAGAACTGGAGCACTGAAATAATGTTTTTTGCCCTGATTAGGGGCAAGGGCAATCTCTTCATATCATCAAAGCAGAGACCTATCTGCTTCCATCAGGATCAGCATCATCTTTTTATGCAGAGAGCAATAAACTAAAAATTAACTAAATTGGGCCTTAAGCTTATTACTAACCACAGGCAAGTGTATCTGTCTTTTGCTGCTAGGCTTTGCCGCCAAAACACAAAAGGCATCTTAATATATTTCTCAGTCTCAGCAAGTAGATATGCATTTGCTTGTCAGCAAATATTTTGCAACTGCAACAGCTTCCGTAATCTCGTCTACAAGCAACTATTCTGTGGCTCCCATTAATCAGGTTTCTGATTTCCATTATAACCCAGTCAACTCAAGGCAAAAGTTATAATTATTTCAAAATACCCTGGACAAGGCCATTGCCACGATTTAACAGTTCCAGGTATTTCTTTATCTGACATAAGATGATAGATGCCCCCAAAGGTTCATCGTCTGCCTTTTTGCTTCCTAAACTATGATCCCAAGGCCTTATGAAGAACTTATGCTTCATTCAACTTATCAAATTTTGTCCCAGAAAATAAATCATCAGCCTGATACACATTCAAAGGTCATTATTGATCAACTTCAAAAATAACTATATTATCCTAGTTCTAATAGCTATAGTCAGATCACCAAATACCCCAACCAAATCTCTCTCTGATTTAAACTTTTTTGCTAGGCATGAATTTATAATCTTTGAATGTGAACTTATTACTGTAGATGATCCAAGGAATCAAAGTGGAATTCCTTAGATTCTAGAACATTATGAATTTGCATGTTTGTTTCATAAATGACATCCATTTGACTATGTGATCCATCTTCAGCAAAGAACTCATGAACAAGACCATTTATTTCAACAAATGAGCAACCCGGTTGCTTTTCTATTTTGTAACGAGTCAGAGACTTCCTTACCCTGCTCACATCACCCCATCTCGAAGCTGAAGCATATATGTTGGACAATAAAACGTGAGCCTCATACCTCCTTGGTTCTAGTCCCTCAATCTTGTGGGTTGCATGCTCTGCTAGTTTTACATCTCCATGACTCCTGCAAGCAAAAAGCATTGATCTCCATATAACCACATCAGGTTGAATGGGCATTGCCCTAATAAACCTTTCAGCATCATCCAGTAAGTTTGCACGGCCAAGAAGATCAACCATACACCCATAGTGTTCAATACGTGGGACGACATGATATATTTGACTCATGGCTCTGAAATTTTTAATCCCTTTATCCACAAAACCACCGTGACTACAGGCGGACAGGACACCAAGGAAAGTGACCTCATTTGGTGTCAGTTCACTCAACTCTTCCATCTGTGCAAACAGTTTCAGCGCTTCTACAGAGTTTCCATTCATAGCAAGCCCCAGAATCATAGCAGTCCATGAAAAGACATCTCTTTTATCCATTCCCTTGAAAATTTGGAGGGCCTTCTCAACATCTCCACATTTAGAATACATATCAATCAGAGCATTATTCACAGAAAGATTCATGTCAATGCCATTCCTTTCAAAGTAAGTATGCAACCACTTTCCTTGATCAAGCGCACCCAAATGGCCACAAACAGATATGATACAGGCAACTAATGGTGCATCTGCTCTCACTCCGACATGCTGCATCTCTCTAAACAACTCAATTGCCTCCTTAAACAGATCCATCCTTGCATAACCAACTATCATAGAAGTCCAACAAACTATATTGGCATCATGAATTTCATCAAAAACTTTCCTAGCATCGCCTATTTGCCCACATTTTGAGTACATGTCAACCAAAGAAGAGCCTATAAACGCATATAAAACAAACCCATTTACCATAATCAAGCCATGAAATACTTTCCCTAAACGAAGAAGCGACATTCTCCCACAAGCTGTGAGTGCCCCAATTACGCTAACCTCATCGGGCCTCACATAACCATTCCCCAACAATTCCACAAACACCTTCAGAGCATCCTCATTACAATCGCACCGTAAATACCCAGAAATCAAACTATTCCAAGAAACCGCATCTCTGACAAAAAGCGGAAGCAAATCAAAAACTCTACGTCCAATATGAACCGCTCCACATGAAAAATACATGGAAATTAATGCATTGTTTACAAAAGCATCAAATTCAAACCCCAGTTTCAGGGTCAGAGAATGCACTTCTTGACCTTTCTGAAGAAGCAAGAGGCGGCTGCAGGCTTTAAAAACAAAAGGGAAAGTGTAGTTATCAGGAAAGACGCCAGTACGCAGCATGGAATTGTACAAAGTGACGGAATTAACAGGGTCAGAGCTCTGAGAGTAGGCTTTGAACATGAAATTGTAGGAGAGAAGATTAGGGTTTTGGATAAGAAAGAAGATGGAGCGAGGGAAACAGAGATGAGAAGAGTGATGTGACAGAGAGTAGAAAAGGAGATTGGTAAAGACAAAGGGGAGGTTGAAGAGACCAGAAGCAACAGCATGGGACAGAATTTGGGTGAAGTGGGTTGGGTGTTTGACGGTCTCCAAAAGGAATTTATAAGGATTGGAGCGAAAGTTGCGTAAGGAGAGAAGTGAAGAAGGAGAATTCAACTGAAGGATGGGCATTCCCTTTGCTTTCACCGGTGGCGCCTGAAGCATTATTTAAATTTTATATCTTGTTTAGTTAGCTCAAGGTCCAAGTTGGGTCTAAAGCAGCTCTAGCCCATTAAAATTTTAAACGCTGCTCTTCTCAACCCTTCCTTCCTTAAACCCCTCCGCTAAAAATAACTCTAAAACCTCCATGAAGCTCATATCTCAACGCCGCCCAACGGCTCCGGCGGTTCCTTCGTTCAAAGATGACGCAGACATTTGCCAACAGCTCATGTCCCGCTATTCCACCTCAACCGCCCCACAGCATCGCCATCTTCTCGCCACCGCCGCCGCCATCCGCTCAATCCTCACCGCGGAGTCTCTTCCCCTAACCCCGCCTGCTTACTTCGCCGCAGCAATTGATAATCTCTCCAACTCTACGTCGCTGGACTCCACGGCAGTTTCGGCGCTCTTGTCACTTTTCTCGATCGTGTTGCCTCTGATTCAGGAGAAAAGTATCAATGAAGAGAAGGCGTCGGATGCTGTGGGAGTGCTCGTCGGAATGTTGGAGGCGAGAGAAGGTTTGGCAGTGGGTACACTGAGCGGTGCTGTCAAGTGCCTGGGGGTTTTGCTGGTGAGGTTCTGTGATTTGGAGGTTTGGGATTCTTTGAAGCTAGGGTTTGAGACTTTGCTTAAATTCTCTGTTGATAAACGGCCCAAGGTGATCTCTTTGGTGTGGTGCTTTGTGCTTCTGTTAGTTTAATTTCACTAGATCAACTTGATATCCATAGGTATTTTTTTTTTTCAATTTTCAGGTACGTAAGAGTGCTCAGGATTGCATGGAGAAGCTTTTTAGGTCATTCCAGTCTGCTGCTGTTATAAATGAGGCAGGTAAATTGGTTCTATCATTACTTAGAAGTTACATGCTGTGGCTGTTAAAGTCTGTGCTTCAAGGATTATTAATACCTTCTGGTGCTGTTATAAATGAGGCAGGTAAATTGGTTCTGTTATTACTTAGAAGTTACATGCCTGTGGCTGTTAAAGTCTGTGCTTCAAGGATTATTCATACCTCTGAAAGCGAGATATCATTGAACCATGAGCATCTAGAGGTCCTCCATTTGCTAAATCTGTTGAGGCTTGTTGGTGGCAATCTTTCGGACAAAGTCAGTTTGAAGGTTCTGTTGGAACTGTGTAAACTTATGTGCCAGAACTTTTCAGCACTTACAAGGCATGTACTTACTGTTATTGAAGCAATTTTTGAAGCTGGAAGAGATGAAATTATCGGTCCCCAATTGGAGAACATCATAAACTGTCTTTCTTTGTATATTTCTGTTGGTGAGAATAATCCGACTGACACACTTGTGTTGGCAACGAAGTTGTTGAAAATGGCTTTTGATAAGCTTTCTGCTGGAGGATACTGCTCATCTTTGAGGAATGTTCGAGGAATTGTAGGTTCTCTTGCAGGTATACTCCTTGATATGATTTTGCATATGGACTCAGTCGCTTTTTCTTGTTTTTCTTTACTAAGTTTATAATTGGGATTTTCCTTTTTGGCCCATTGCATCATTACGCAACTAGTAATCAGAAAAACACATTGCTTCACATCTATTATGCAAAATATTTGAGATAACAACAATTAGTGTTGGCTACAATTTGTTTGAATATAGATCAACTGTCAGCAACCCAGGCCATAATTTTCACTTAAATGCTCAACAGTTTTTTACTTGATGAACCTTGTTAATCATGCACGTTGAACTCTTCTGACCCTTGTTTATATGGATATAGGTCTTTTGACTTGTGAGTCTACTGCTGCATCACAGGCTTCAGAGGTCCTGAAGGAAGTGATCAAACAATATATACATCGAGACACATTTTTGTCTGAAGATAGCCAATCATTTGGAAGTTTAAATCAAGAAACTGAGGAAGCAGAATCCATAAGGGAAATGTGTTCTATCCTTGAGAATAATATGAGCTCGTGTAATGGGATTCTGAACGAACATCTATTGGGTGTCATATCTGTCTTCTTGCAGAAACTTGGTATTGGGAATTTCTAAATTTTGGCTATTTAATGTGGTGAACTTTTTGCTGGATGTGGTCAACTGATATTTTATTAAACCTGTTTGATGATCTGCTTCATCTGCTTGCAATACTTTTATTCATATGTTCAACTTGGTTGAGAAATTTCATTGATTGTTTCATATTTTTGGCTGTAGGGGATGTCTCTTTTATCTTTATGAAGAGTGTTGTAGTTAAGCTTGCTGACTTGATGAACTATGCTGTTCAGAACGTGCTTGAAACAAATCATGTAAGATTCTGTGAATTTCACTGCTCCGATTGATTGGGAATTATTTTGAGAATCATCCTCCAAAATATCATATTTACTTGTCAAATTTTATTTCAGTAATCAAAATTTATCATCTGGCACCATCCAATAATAAGCCGTATCATGTGATATTTTTATCTGTTCTAACTTGTCTGAGATGGGTACCTCTGTGAAACTGTCAGTAATCTTTTCCTGGTATATTGCCTTCTGAGTTGACTAGTGCACTCTTGTGTATTATTTGCAGCTTCGGAGTTGCATTGGATCTGCAGTAGTTGCGATGGGCCCAGAGAGGATACTTACGCTCGTACCCATGTCTATTAATGGTGAAGATTTTACTTGTTCAAATACCTGGTTGATACCAATATTGAATGACTACATTGTTGGAGCATCACTTGCGTATTATATGGATCATATTGTGCCTCTTGCAAAATCATTTCAGAGAGAAAGTCGTAAAGGTATGTGTTCAAAGGGAATATACAGAAACTGGAACTCCATTGTGATTAATTGGCATGCATAAGAGCAAAGATTTGTTCTAAGAGAAACAAAACCTTTCAGATTTTAGTCCATTTAATCAATCATGATCAGTTGGACATGGGCATTCTTATGTGTGTTTGAATGCACATGTGCATGCTTGTTTATCAGTTTTCATTATTTACCATACTGCACAATTATCTGAAACAACAATCCATATGCTAGTATATATGTAGATATTGTGTTGGACAATAACTGCTATTATGATTCAATGCACGGTAGTTAGAGAAGTGAGTGATACTAGATCATTTTCAAGCCTTATTGCAATATGTTGTTGGTTTTGCTGATAAAGACACTGATCGCTGGACACTGGTGCTTACTGTATGAAATTTAGTGGTGGAACGCTGTAATGTAGATTGCTTAAGCCAAAACACATGGGTGTTGGGTCTTGTATTTAATGTCTAAAGTCAAAAAAGTTAGGCAGATTCAGCCATAGATAATAAAAAACAGCTACCTATTTTTATTCTATGCATTTTATTAGTTCTGTATGAAGCTTGATTGCCTTAAGTCTTGGCTTTCCCCATCAATAGGAAGTTGGAAGACATGCAGTTCTTTGATGTACTTGCATCAAAAGCGTGAACATGTTTCTAGCTTCCTCTCCCTGTTTCCTTCCTTGGCCTCCATCTTTGGCATGGGTGATACTCATGTAAAGTGTACTTGATATTGAACTCCCTAATTTTATCTCAAAAATCTATTGCTTCTAGGTTTACGTTTTATTATTTTGTTTTGTTGGGAATTTCTGCTGGGAATATGCCTTTCTTGTAATTTCTTTGCAGTAATTTAAATGAGAAATTTACTGTTGGTAGTATCTTTTTTAATAGTGGATTTCTGGATTATTGACATCAATTTATTGAATGGGATCCTAATTCTTCCCCTTTTTTCTAATGTCTTGTACATTTGGTGAACTTTACTGATTTACTAAACTTGTGCTGTTTGTTTATTTTGTTTTTGCTTCTTTTCACTTGCATTCCAGTTAAAAATTCAGTGATTGGTGAAGATCTGCAGGCTCGTGCTCATGACCTATGGAGCCTGCTTCCAGCCTTTTGTCGCTATCCTGTAGATGGTCATGAAAAATTTAGATCTTTGGCCAAGCTTTTGATTAAATTGTTGAATAAGGATTCTTCCATGCATCAACATATTGCTTTTGCCTTAGAGGTGATGTTTACTTGTGTGTGGTAACGAGAAACTATATTTCTTGGTTCTTTGGATACTTAAGTAACTTTTATATTTCTATGGTCCATGTGTATTCATTTTTGCAGCATGCTCATTTAGTTGAATTAAATTTTTATCCAGGTTCTTGTGAATCAAAATCGTGATATCCTTGTTTCTGGGGAAAATTCTTGTGATTCAGATATCATAGCACTAAAGGATTCTTGTTTAGAATTGAGAGTCTGCCCTATTTATTCAAAGAAAATGGCAAAGAAGAATATTAAGGCTATGGCGTCAGGTTCAATTGAGTTGCTTCAAGCTCTTGCAGGCTTATTTGTTCATTCACTTGCTGAGAAGCGTCTCAAGATGAAGGTTCTTTCCCAAGCCCTCTTTTATTTTACCAATACTCGAATGAATCTTGAGGATATAGATCTTAAACATCCTTTCTTTTTCCTCTACCTGCTCCTTGCACCTCCCTATGTAGTTCATCTTGTTCTTATGACTTAAAAAAATTTATAAGCATATTGTTTGTCGAGTAATGACTGATCTTTTCTCTGTTTATTTTGGTTGTGTTGTCATTTCTCAAGGCGTCAACTCACTTTTTTCTCCTTTCATTAGGGTTCAAAATGACACAAAGGAATACTGCTTTCATTTAGGTTTAGGTTGGGTTTGTTTCTGGTATATTATTTTAGCAGCAAGGACTCCCTGTTTTTAGTTTTGTCTGGAGGGAGGCAGTTGCTTCTGTGAACATACATGGTCATTACGGTTACTAGTTAACTCTTACATATCTTATTTTTAATATAAAAAAGTTGGATGTGTGGCTACTATTTTTGTGGAACTGGAGCACAATATGCAGCTTTTATTGTTATGTGCATTGATATTATCAAGTTATTCATGAGCTGGCCCATTACCTCTACTGCTCTTTTACTTTTTCTTTAAGATTGGATTTTCATAATTTATGGTGGTCTCTATCTTCTTAATTTATTTCTTAATCCTTATTAGACTTCACAATTTTTGTTTTCCTATATAAGCTGAGAACTGAGTTGTCATAGTGCATTTTGTCTGTATGATTCTTGAATTGATTTCTATTTTCCATTTATTTTCTCAGGATGCCATAGAATACCTGGTTTCCATCGTTGATCCCTCTATTACCAAAAATATTTTCATGTTACTGATTCGGAGGTTTAACTTTGCAAATGATGGAGGTGAATTTGAAAACAAGAATTCTAGTGATATATTGAGTGATCAAGAAGGCAATCCAGCCGAAGAAAACGGCAATCCAAATGCCAGAGAAAAAGATGTACAGAGGTTAATAAAAAAATACTATTCTGAATCATAATGAAGCAACAACCACCACTTTCAGTACTTGCAAAAATTTATTAAAGGAACTAATTAATGAGTCCTTTTCCAATAGTTGTTACTTCATTCCTGATGATTAATTAGTTTATACTTCATACTTTGGCCTGCTACGTTTTTTATTTCTGATATGTCTGGCAAACTATCTGATTTTTCATATTTTATGGTCCAAATACAGTACATAGGCAAAAGAAAAAGTTCAACTAGCTAATCTTTTTGAACTCAATTAGAAGAAATATAATCAAGATGCCAGGCTAGTCTGTCCTATGCAACCTAGGTACTGTAAAGGGCAAGCAATGTTGCAGTAACTACATGATTTAGCCATTTCTCTACTTCCTAGCCAATTCTTTAATTTGGATGTGTTTTGGCTGCTTTTTCGTTAGCCTTTGTATGAGACGTTAATTATTAAACCCTTGAGTTGCATTACAATTTTCATAAGCTAAAAGCATTTGTTGTTGGGAGCACCGCAAAAAAATATTTTCATCTTGATATGAATTGAAACTGCTGAGATCGTCAAATAGCGCTCAACTACAAACCTGCATTTCCTTCCCCTTCCTGTAGAATTTCTAGATAGCTAATTTGAGTTATCTTCAGGTGTGTGATGCTTGAGCTGGCATCTGCTTTCATTCATGGAGCACAGGAGGATCTTGTTGTTCTGATATACAGCTTCATCTCATTCAGTTTCAGTGTATGCTTTTCATCTTAGAAAACATATAACCGGACTTGGTTGATTCCTTTTTCATTTTTACTTTTCTGCTTGTGTAGACAATTGATTTTGGCTTGAAATTGTGCATGGACATATGTAGGGAACTAATGAAATGGGTCACTGTGAAGCCTACAAAACTTTGAGCAGGATCTTAGAGGTTGCTGTTAGCGTTTGGATTCTTAAATTATTGTTCACTATTATGTACAGGGCCCTATAACTTGGTAATTTGCAGGAACATGCTTGGTTTTGTTCTTCTCGAAATGTCGAGCTAATTGACTTATTACTTGGCTTGAAACCTTCTGCTGATCCTTTGTCTGTCAAGTATCGATTTACTTGTTTCCGAATTCTCATGGTTCAGGCCTTAGAGGTTGAATCTTTTTCCTTCTCTTCTATTTTACCTTCATTTCCTCTTTGTTATTTTCCTCTTCAAATGAGGAGCAATGGGGTTTGAAATGATAAAAATCCCTCCACTGAGACAAAATCATTAACATATCATGTGTGATTCACAGGCCTGTTTTTTTAAAATTTCACTCCTATTTTGAATGCAAACCAAGAAGAATTCAACTGAGTCAATAATTTTCTTTGTATGACATTACTTAGAATACGAGGTCATCCAATCAATAATGAGATATAAGTGTCCATCACTGAAGAGCATCCATCTATAAATTCATTGAACAACAGTACTTAATATCAAATTGTTAGTCATTGCCACTGAGAGAATGAGGCTATGTTGATTACCTTGTCTCAAAGCCTTACTCCAATGATTTTCAAAATCATTAATTAATGAAGCACAGTGTTTCTTTCTTATTCTTTCACCTATTTCTTTTTTGTTTTTGAGAATTCATCTATTTCTTTGTTATGAATGAATATTGCCTCAATTTTCAATTTTTCACAAAAACTGTTTGTTAACATTGCGCCTGTCTGTACTTATGCACATAACTACAGAACTAATTAGTCAACATTTCTTAATTTCCGTAGTTTTTCACTTTCTCTGTATAAAATAGAATTGAAACTAGGAAAACAGATCTGTTTGCTAGATGAAAGACAATCCGTAGTACATCGTAATTATTTGGAGGAAAGCCAATAGTATAAAATCATTGCTGGTGGTAAATGCCACTTCAACTATTCCGTCGTCATCAAATTTTCTTCAAATTAGTCTGCAGAATGTTCTTACCATCAAAGAACAAATCTGTGCAGCCTCCAATATTATGGATTCATAATGTTACTAACATTTCTTTCTTAAGGTGACCTTATTATATGCTTCCCTTTTCTAGTTTCCTTTTAGATTTATTTCTATATCAAATGTCTTAGTATTCATTATGTTAGGGGAAAAAAATTGTATGCATTCAACTGATATCTTTTGCTTCCTTTCAATCTTGCACTGTTGATGAATTTCAAATCTTTTATGTGCTTTGGTCAGATGAATTTGGAGGAGGAAAATACAAAAACTTTTGTTATGCTCAACGAGATCATAGTCACTTTAAAAGATGTAAGTTCCACAAAAGTTACTGACGGTGTTACTTTCTTTCCTTTTATTAAGCATGAGATTAAAAAAAAAGGATGGATATACATTTGGTTGCATGTTCTTCGTGCAATTAGTTTGTTGACATAAGTTAAACAAAAGAATTGGTTGATAGAGAAAGACTGGAAATGAATGAATGAATTAATATCTTCTTGTTCTTTCTTTTCCTTCCCTCTAAATATATATTTCAAATATTTGATGGTTCTTGTTTGTATTGTTCAAGTAAATGTAAATATATGTAAGTGCAGAATTAAATGGTTCTTAGCTGACAGTTTACTTACCTTATAGCTCATTCCTCTCATCCATTCCCTTTTACGTGTGTGAACTAAAGGAGAATGGGTGTGAGGGGGCAGGGAGCGATCAGAAGCGTGTGGTAGTGGTCATGGATGTGTAACTGCAATGTGGTTATTGTGGTCAAGATATGTATATCTCATAATATTATGATTTGATCATAATCAGATCTTTTAGATTAGATAGCAGTATCCTAGGATTATATTTCCATATCTGTACAGATTTTCTAGCTTGTTCTGTAAACCCTATACATAGTGCAGTCTCTAATAAAAGAAATATAGAGCAAATTAGCTCTGATTCACATGGTATTAGAGCCACGTGAAAGAGAGAGTGAAACTGAGGAGACAACCCCTGAAAGTCAAGAAATGACTTCCAATCTTGAGGGATCTTGCACGACAAATCCAAACTCAAACCAGATTGGAGGTCAGTCATCAATGACCTTTGGTATTGAGGGAGTTTTAGTTATCATTGTTTCTGATAAACTGAATGGAACAAACTATCAGGAGTGGGCTCAAGTTGTGAAACTTGCCATTGGAGGACGAGGGAAGCTGAGCTTTATCATCGGAGATGCGAACGTTCTAGACTCAACAAACTTACAAGCTGCACGACAATGGGAGATAGATAATTCCATGGTCTCATCATGGCTTATCAACTGCTTGAGAAATCTAGGATGGAGTGCGACAGTCATACTCTGACGAAGAGGATGCATCACGGATTTATGAGATAAAAATAAAGTTGTGGCAAATGAAGCAAGGTGATAGAGAAGTTACAGAATATTGGGTTGAAATGATAGCATTGTGGCAGGAACTTGACCTTCTGTCGGATGAAGAGTAGATGTGCAAGGAAGATGCAGTGATGTATAACCAAAAAATTGAAAAGGAGAGAGTCTTTGAATTTTTGGCTGGTCTCAACAAAAAATTGGATGATGTCCGTGGAAGAATCTTAAGTAGAGTGCCTTTGCCCACAGCTAAGGAAGTATTTTATGAAGTTAGGAGGGAAGCAGCAAGGAGGAAAATCATGCTAAAAGAAGAACTAAATTTAACTCCAGTATCTACAAATGAAGCTTCTGCCCTGATGTCACGTGGTGAATTAGTAAGAAAAATCATAAGAAATGGTGTGAGCATTGTAAACAAAATGATTACACCAAAGACACATGTTGGGACATTCATGGAAAGCCTCTAGACTGGAAACCAAAAAAGGGAAAAAAAATCGAGGCTATCAAGTATGTAGTGAGGGAGGAACAAAAAAATATGAAGTTAGTCAGAAACAACAAGGAGGTGAACTGAATATTTCACTAGAGAAACTATTGGAAGTACTACATAATCTTCAAAATGACAACAACCAACAGAAGGCAAACATAGTTGCTAATGCTACTATGAGAGGTAATATCATAAAAGCCTTTTTATCTTCATGTGGTAGGAAGAAGTGGATAGTTGATTCTGGAGCTTCGGATCATATGACAGATGATTATAATTTGTTTCATTCATATGTTCCGTGTGTTGGACATGAAAAGGTTAAGGTATCAAATGGTGATTCCTCTCCAGTTGTAGAAAAAGGAGATATCAAAGTAACAGATTCTATGAAACTGAATTCTATTCTACATGTTCTTAATCTAGAATGTAATCTTCTATCAGTCAGTAAGTTGAAAAAAGAAGGTAATTGTAATGCTCCTTTTTTTCCTACTCATTGTGTTATACAGGACCTATCACCGGGGAAGATGATTGGTAGTGCTAAAGAGGTAGATGGAGTGAAAGTCAGTCTACTCCTTATAGCTTAGGTAATAATGTGGTTGTTCCCAAGACTGATGAACTATTGTTATGGCATAAGAGGTTAGGTCATCCAAACTTTCAATATATGTCACGGTTGTTTTCAAACATCTCAATAAATAAAGATCTTTGTGTTCATTGTGACGTTTGTGAATTTGCTAAGCATCAAAGAAGTTCCTTTACAAGATCCAAATACAAATTCACAAAACTTTTTCACTTATCCATAGTGATCTTTGGGGGCCATCTCGTGCTCCTAATAGAACCAATTCAAAATGTTTCATTACATTCATTGATGACCATACTCGTTTGTGTTGGGTGTTTCTTTTGAAAGACAAAGCTGAAATCTCTACCGTATTCATCAATTTTTATCAAATGATAAAAAGTCAATTCCAAACTAGTATTCAAGTCCTTCATACTGACAATGGTATTTAATATTTTAATCAACAACTTCATACATTCTTCCAAAAACATGGGATTGTCCACAAAAATACTTGTCAATAGTCCGCAGCAAAATGGGATTGCTGAAAGGAAAAACAAACATCTTCTTGAAGTAGCTAGGGCCTTGATGTTCACTAGTAATGTTCCAAACTTTTTTTGGGGGGATGCTATTCTTATTGTAGCCTATCTTATTAATAGAATGCCTAGTTGTGTTCTTCTTTCAAAACACCTCTCCAGAAATTTGAAGAAACCTATACTACCACTCATCTTGAAACTAACCTTCCTTTAAAGGTTTTCGGGTGCACAACTTTTATTCACAACTTCTCACACAATAAACTTGATCCAAGAGCCAAAAAATGTTTGTTTCTAGGTTATTCTGCTACATAAAAGGGGTATAAATGCTATGATCCTATATCAAAAAGGTTGTTTGTTAGTTGTGATGTCTCTTTTTTTGGGACAGATTTTTTCTATCCCAAGTCTTCGATTCAGGGGGAGTATTGGAGTGAGTTTGGTGGTGATGAATCTTAGCCTAAACCTGAACCTATATCTGGTCTTGAACCCATCCCAATGCCTGTCATCTCCTATAGAGACAAATCCTAATACATAAACAGATATACATGATCATACACTCAAGGTGTGCTCTTGGAGGAAGAAAGCAAGCAGTACACTTCCTATCCCTAAAGCTGTGCCAATCTATGAACCATTGCAGGTCCCTATCGAAGAAATTCAGAGCAATAAGGATCAAGAAGCCAGCACAGATTTAGAATGGCCAATTGCATTAAGGAAGAAATCTAGATCATGTACTATGCATCCGATTGAGAGGTTTTTCTCTTATGAAGCTCTATCTTGTCAATATAAAGCTTTTATTGCTAATCTGGACAGAATTGATGTTCCAAAAAATATTCAAGAAGCTCTTAAAGTTCCAGAATGGAGAGGAGCAGTTTTCGAAGAAATAAGGGCACTTGGAAAGAATGAAACATGGGAAGAAGTTGATCTGCCAAAAGTAAAGAAACCCGTGGGGTGTAGGTGGATATTTACAATCAAATATAGGACTGATGGCTCCATTGAGAGGTATAAGGCGATATTGGTAGCTAAAGGCTATACTTAGACCTATGGGATGGATTACAAGGAAACATTTGCACCTGTGGCCAAACTAAATACTATCAAACTATTGCTATCAGTAGCTGTTAACCTTAACTGGCCACTTCAACAACTTGATATCAAAAACGCTTTCTTGAATGGCCAACTAAAGGAAGAAGTGTATATGAAACTCCCTTTAGGGTTTGATGAGGAAGGAGAAAACAAAGTATGTAGACAAAGAAAATCTCTGTATGGATTGAAGCAATCATCACGAGCTTGGTTCGAGAGATATGCCAAAGCCCTTAAAACAGAAGGATACACAAGCACAGTTAGATTATACAATGATTTTCAGAATTAGAGAAGCTAAGAAGACAATTTTGATTGTGTATGTTGATGACATTATTATAACTGGTGATGATGCAGAGGAAATCACAAGACTTAAGACAACATTGAAGCAAGAATTTGAAGTTAAAGACTTAGGAGAAGTGAAGTATTTTTTGGGCATGGAAGTAGCGAGACCTAAGAAGGGAGTTTACATCTCACAAAGAAAGTACGTTCTTGATCTCTTGAGAGAGACTGGAATGTTAGGATGCAAACCAAGCACTACTCCTATTGACAGTACAAAGTTCGGGGATGAAGATGATAAACTTGTTAATCGTGAAGAATATCAAAAACTAGTGGGAAGACTAATTTATTTGTCTCATACTAGACCAGATATTGCTTTTGCCGTGAGTGTTGTAAGTCGCTATATGCATGCACCAAGGAGAATAAATTTGGAGGCAGTCTATAAGATCCTACGGTATCTAAAAGGTACTTCAGGGAAAGGGCTGCTGTTCAAGAAAGGAGATCAAAGAATAATTGAAATATATACTGATTCAGATTGAGTGAGTTCAGAAGAGGATAGACGATCAACTACTGGATATTGCACTTTTGTGTGGGGAAATTTGGTCACGTGGCAAAGTAAGAATCAAAAGGTGGTAGCCAAGAGTAGTGCTGAAGCTGAACTAAGAGCTATTGCAAAAGGGATGTGTGAAAGTCTCTGGTTAAAGAGAGTGTTGACAAAATTGAGAATCGGTTGTGAGATACCTATAAAGCACTATTGTGATAACAAGGCAGCCCTAAGCATGGCACACAATCCAATCCACCATGAGAGAAAAAAAAATGTTGAGGTTGATCGAAATTTCATCAAAGAGAAGATAGAAGATGAGACAATATGCCTAACTTATGTTTCAACAACATATTGTACTTTTGTGTGGGGAAATTTGGTCACGTGGCAAAGTAAGAATCAAAAGGTGGTAGCCAAGAGTAGTGCTGAAGTTGAACTTAGAGTTGTTGCAAAAGGGATGCGTGAAAGTCTCTGGTTAAAGAGAGTGTTGACATAATTGAGAATCGGTTTTGAGATACCTATAAAGCACTATTGTGATAACAAGGCAGCCCTAAGCATGGCATACAATCCAGTCCACTATCAGAGAACAAAACATTTTGAGGTTGATCGACATTTTATCAAAGAGAAGATAGAAGATGGGACAATAAGCCTAACTTATGTTTCAACAAAGAAGCAGACAACTGATATGTTTACCAACGGACTTCAAAGACAAGCATTTGAAGAGTGTATTAGCAAGTTGGACATGATAGATGTCTATGATCCAACTTGAGGGGGAGTGTGGTCAAGGTATATATATCTCTTAATATTATGATCTGATCATAATCAGATCTTTTAGATTAGATAGTAGTTTCTTATAGATATACGGTCTCCTAGGAATATATTTCCATATCTGTACAGATTTTCTAGCTTATTCTGTAAATTCTATACATGTATATATATGCTGCAGTCTCTAATAAAAGAAATATAGAGCAAATTAGCTTTGATTCACAGTTACGTATGCTGGTTCTCGGATGTTCAACTTTTAGTTGTCAACTCAGAGCATTCTGATTAATCAGCCAATAACATGCATGATCTATTTATGCAGGCAAAGGATGAAGCTAGAAAAGTGGCTTACGATACACTCCTTGCAATAAGTTCTTCCTTGAGGAGCTCATTTTGTACAAACTCTGGTGAATCCTATTACAAACTGATTAACATGGTTAGTGTAACTACATTCTGGTCTATCAGGATGCTTTCTACATTAATTTTATGATCTGAGGGCCTCATTGGCTCATTATTTTGGTCTTACTCCATTTTAATTCTACATTTTTCAAATTCTTTTTGATGACAGTTATTTTTGGTCAAGTTCTGGCATTAGAAATATAGTTTGGGTTAGGTATTGTAGTACTGTATCTGGAAGACTCTAATTAACCTATGTTCTTGCTTACTAAGCACAAAGATCGAGTTTTCCAGGTTAAGAATGAATAGGATGGAGACTTTCTATAAAGACTAAGACAACAAATGGTAGTTTGAATTACAAGTTACTGTCATAAATGCAGTCTGAAACCTTTTAACTACCTCAAGTGAATATACTATAGTTTGGGTTATATGCTGTTAACCTTCAAATTACCTTAATTAGCAAATAAATCCTGCTCAATGTAACAATATTCACTTCGTTAAGCATCAAATGGAATTTTAACAGCCTAATAATCATACACCTTTATTGCTATACAAGAAATTGAATGTTCTGAAACTGATAGGATAAAACGTTGAGCAATGGATTTAGGGGGGGACTACTTTACTGATATAACAGTTATGCTTAGTACATCATGTTGGTTCAATGCATCTGTTTCCATGATCATAATTCAAATTTTTTGCTAGCTCTTGTTAATATAAAGGATACGATACTAAAAATGCCTTGATCTTATACTCTTTTGACAAGTCCATTATATTTTTAAAATGAGCAAACATATATTTCATTTTATGAATTTGGAATAATCTAACAGGTTCTTAAATGAAAAAATGACAAATAATTGTCCCGATTTAGATCTCAGACAACAATTTTTAGTGCAATAGATTTCAACATCTTTCCTTATTAAATTTTCTCTGATAAGAGTTTTTCCAATTTAATCTTTTTAGTAATACTTTTGGCTTGTATAGACCCAACTAACAAATGTGGGGTGTAGAACAGACCCCTCCCTTAAGCCCATACCCATAAATCTGAATCAACTCTAGTTTTTATCATTGGCAAATGACTTTCCTGATATAAAATGGCCAACATTTTTTCAGCGCAAGAGAATTCAACATTTTTCCTTATATAATTTTCCCTGATGGAGTATCTTCAATTTTTGTCTTTTTTATTAGTACTTTTGGTACGTTGACAAGTGTGGGATGCAGAGCAGTCCCCTGCCCCCATAATCAGAAATCTGAATCATCTCAAATTTTATTATTTATGAGTCTTACTAGCATTAGTTGTTTAAATTTTTAAAATAAGGCTTCTTTGCTCATTTCTAAGCATAAGAGTCGCAATTTTCAAGAGTGAAGCATCAAGGTTTATGTTGTAAATGTCTGTTACATGTGAACATAAATCAGGAATAATGGTTAGAATCCCTAGAATTAGCTCCTTAGAA
>JAOQMP010000005.1:32769702-32784003 GCA_027563575.1 Erythroxylum pedicellare
AGCTAATGTGAATAGTAAGGAAGTAACCATGTGAGAAGCTTAATGGTCGAATCCTATAGCTTAAAGAGAGTGACATTGTGTTTTATACACTTATGTGATGGTGTATAAATATGAAATTCATGTTTAAGTAGTAAATATATTGTATGTTCTTTTTATGTATAAAGGCTCGGGAGATATGAATCAAGAAGCTCGTGCCGAGGATTGTTAAAGTTAAGGGAGTGTACACCTTCTTTTGAGGTGAATTGAGGAAACCATATTTCTCAAATGGGATTAAAAACATCCTAAGACATGTATGATGACTTGTATGTGAATTTTGAACCTAGGTAATGCATAGTAGAATTGAATCTCAAATGGGTGCTAATATGCTTATGTATTTAAGAAACAATTTTATTTTTAGTAACACTTTGCACTTGGAGTGCAAAAGATGACTTTTATTGCATGAAATAATATTTTGGAACTTACACATGCATAATCGAGTCATGTATGCTATGTGTATGTGTTCTCTTTTAGCTTAGAGTCATGGTAAGGTTTCATTTTATTGGTTGGACCGATAAATAAAGGCATGATGCGTTACTTAATTTTGTACTTATTATTTGTATATGATTTTTGTGATTAGCGAGGTAACAATTGGCCAATCGTGTGCTAAGCGTAACAGATTAAGCGACCCCGTACCCTTGACTCTGGTACATAAAAGTCGAGTCCATGTATTGACATCTTTTTATGGGACTTGCAAGTGATTCCATACCTAAGGTCTAGACACCAACAAAGTCATCACCTAGGGTTATGACACTCTTGTCAACTATAGTCTGGATTCACCACTGATGAAAATCAAGCCCATACTAGGAATCAATGGGTGTGCACATTAGTTTGGCCGACTAATGGTGACACACATAATTGTTTTGGTTTATTATGATATTTGTTTTCTGACAAGATTTGATATATACATGTGATGTCTTTCTGCTTATGTGTACTGGAACTAGAACCTATGTTCACCGATGAGTGATTAATAGGCTAGGCCTATATGGTTCTTAACCAATATACGTTAAGTCATAGGCTAGGCCTGTGTATTTCTATTTGATGTATGTTCACCTCATAGGTTAATTATACCGTTTTGGTGTGTATCAAGTTCTATTTGCGACATATGTTTTTTCTGCTCACTGAGTACATAGTGTACTCACCCCCCTCTGCTTTCCAACCATGCAGGTTAATTTGGTGAGTTTGAAGCTCTGAGTGGATTGTGCAGTCTTTTGACATTTTCGGGGTATTACCGCACATGGGGAGTTTCTGTTTGGTACTTTAGTTGCATAGTGGCTCATGAACTATTTTACTGTTTTTATTAGATTGTTTTGTGGTATGCTTTATGACTATATAAATTTAATTCTTGATTGTTTTGTTGTTGTAAAAGACTTTATGTATGAACTTTGATACTGTTGTTAAGATTGCTTTGAGAAGACTTTAAAGTCCTAAAGTTGGGGTAAAATTTTTTATGTGAATATAAAAGTGTGTTTAAAATTGTTTGCAGGTATTTGATTGAGTTTTGGGATTTTTAAAATACAACCGTTGTGCTGCCCAAATTTTTCAAAAAAAAAAGGGAGAGATGTTTAGTCAGCCTTGCATAGTTGGATTAAGGATACCGTGAGTCTCCCCCTAAGATGTATTTTCCTGGGAGGGGGAAGAGCAAAACTATGAGGGTCTTGGCCCAAGGGGCAAACCAAAATGGACAATATCTGTGAGTGGGTGATATGGGTTGTTACAATTAGTATCAGAGCCGGCTCCCGACCCGTTATGCCAACAAGGACGCTAGGCCCTAAGGGTGGTGAATTGAGAGATCCCACATCGGTTGGAGAGGAGAATGAAGTACACCTTATAAGGGTATAGATACCTCTCCCCCTAAGACACGTTTTCTAGGGAGGGGAAACAGCAAAACTGTGAGAGTCTTGGCCTAAGAGGCAACCCAAAACGGATAATATCTATAGGTGGGTAGTATGGGTTGTTACAAATAACGCATGCAAAATGGGATAAGGTGGATGGAGTATTGGAGATGTCATTCAATAATATTGGAGTATAATGCGAGTTTTCTACACCTAAGAAAGTAGAGAAAATTGTTATAGGAACTCTAAAAACAATTTCCCTCCTGATTATATTGTTATCAACCTTGAGAAGTTTTGGAATGCTATATGGAGGAGAGTACCTGTGAATGATCTTATTAGGATTAAGACTACTTATATAGTATTTCCTATTATATGGCATTTGCAAAGGATAATTGCTCGCACGATCTGAGGTAGAAAGGAGAGTATTGTTTTTGTTATATTCATGGATTTATTTTACATATAATGTATAGTGAAGCAAAAACTATTAAAAAATTTGTTACTATTTTGCACTATATCTAGAAAATTAATTTTAGAAGAAGAGGACCATAGGTAGGTTATATACGATGATATTAGCAAAAAACCTAGGTATATTTTCTACTCTCTTGGGTTAGCATTATGATGTGGTATGTTTACTGTCGATCTGGAGATGTTGAGATATATGAGGTTGGTCAGGAAGATCATCAAATCTTAGAAGCTGGCTAGGATGGAGGATGACCATGTGGGGATGATGCTAGTATAAAGAGGGTTAAAGAGATGGACCAAAGAAAGGAGTAGTCACAACCAATGATTGAGCCATATGCAGCTGGGTGTCAAAGCCTTAGGATTTAAAACAAACACCCTAACAACTTATGTGGAAAAAAATTGATAGGGTAGAGTGACAAATGGAGATACGATATATAATCTAAGGCCAGACACCATAGAGACAGTAAGAGCATCGATATATAAGAGGAGAGGCTATTTGCTTATTTGAGGCTAGGGAAATTTGTAGAGTCACAAAGACCTTCTTTACCTTAACCATTAGTGATGCTTATTGAAGATAACAAAGATAATGATGTAACTAAAAATTGATTTATTATTTATACTATTTTCTATTGTATTGATGTTGATTTATTTCCCTTATACGTTTTAAAATATATTATATATTTTTCATTTGTGGTAATTTCTTTCATTCAATACTTATCTTGTTTACTTTTATTCTTATTAACTTTTTCATTTTATAGTTTTTAATTAACCTTTATGTAAGGTACCAAGCAATTCTAGATGTTTCTTATAAAAATACTAAATAACAAGCAAAACATAACTTGGGTAAGTTTCCTTAATCTTTTATTTTCCTTCCTTTATTTCCACTTTTACATATTATACATCTTGTTTATGCTTACTATTTATCCATTAAGAAACATACATTTTAATTATGGGGATATTTTGAACTCTTTTAAGACATTTATGACCTTGATAAATTAATCAAATCATAATTATCATAATAAGCGATAATTTTAAAAAATAAAAATGAAAGAAAGGTGATTAAAAGGATTCATTAGAAGTTAGGTTGTATTGTGATTTAACTACGTTAGGTTAAAAAAAATGATCATTGATGAGTAGTCTAGTTTCATTTTTTTGTTATTCTATTATTTAGTTTGTATTAGGGTTAGTAGTTGCCTACTAATTGATAAGTAGAAAACATATTTAAGAACCATTTCTAATAGAGAGAGATCAAATTCATTTTGTAGAAGTGATTATCATCAAAGGAGTAAGATTTTCATCACGCAATAACTTAGCATGAGTTCTTCATTCCTTTCAAATATTTTTCTATTATTTCAAGATTATTTTAGGTTGATAATTTTATATCTAGATTTGATAGAATCCTAATGTATTCTTGCACTTTTTGATTAAATTTTCAATAAAGATTTATATGTTTGAGATTTATATGTGTTAATATTAATGTTAATCATCATTTTGTATCTAATCCTAAAATTATTATGTAATTAGTAATAAAGATGAGATTGGTTGATTAATTTTTAATAAATACCTAAACTAAAGCAAATACATGCTACTTCAGGTCACCATAAGAACATTGCACAATAATTAAAAAGATTATCAATATAAGAAAATACCTAGATTAGATTTCTCCTTAAACTCATCTTATATGTTTATTTAATTATAGGAATTTTGTTATTTAGAATAGCAAGGTCTCCCAGAGTAATGATTTGCCACCTTTTGATGTATAGACACGTATTCGTAAATAGGTTATTCAATATTGCTATCTAATTAACTTCTCTTGGAATGCATTATAGTTTTTTAATCCTTATAAAAGGTTATCCTAATAGCTAAAGGGCCATATAGGTTTATCTCTACATTCCCATTCATTCTTAATATATATTTTAACGTAATTTACATATAAGTTATCTACTTAAGGTTTCATCTAATCTAGAAATTAGCTATAAATCATCCTTAGAAATATGAAAACAATAATTGAAAGAAAGCAAAAATGTCATTTTAAGGTATCACTTGACGATTTCTTTGGCTCTCCTTAGGTAGATCACTGTTAAGCTGGCTAAAACTAAAGTCTAGGGGGAAAAAAAAAAGAGAAATAATGCAAAACACTAATTTTCTTCATTTTTTATAAAATTTATCTGCTAAAAACATAGTTTGGGACATAACTCTTTAACTTTTTGTCTAAATTTTAGGGGTAGACACAGGGCTCACACACATTTATGTCTTGGACCTTGCAAACTTTTGTAACTTTTTTGAAAATTTTGTTTTTTTTTTCCTTCACTATATACATCACTTCAACCTGACCATGTATTTATCTACTTCTTATCCATAAGAGACATAGATTGGCACAGGGTAATGTGCTAGACATTTTCAATTAAAATATACTTTATTCTTTATATTGTTCCTTAAAATCTCCTCTATTCTTAACTATATCATTCTTTAAGCTACTTATCATAAGATTACCTAAAAAGAGACATAAAACCAATTAAACCAAGGTAATTTAAAGAGAAAATATAGTAAAATACTAAGAAAAATATGTGCACTTTTCATGCATCAAATACCCCCATACTTAGAAATTTTCTTTTCCTTAAGAAAATCAATCTTAATCAATATCAACCTAATCAAGTCTCAATTGCAAATAAATTTAGTAAATCCGTTAAATTAATTAAGATTACTCATCATTTTCCAAACCTTATTATTCATCAACTATCTAATTCTTTAAATACTTCTACTAATTTGCAATTTAGTCCAATCAACGTTAATAAATCTCGATAATCTGCTCAATTTGAGTGCTTTGAACTTATGAAACAAATAAAATTAAGTAGTAAGTTTGTACTAACAAACATTTAATAAACTATATAAAAACTAATTACATATTGTATTTTACAATGTTTTTGGAGCATGAGAGGCCCGGTGGAAATGTCATCTTAACTTTTTGATATAAAGGCAAATACCTTATCATGACTATCCCTTGATTACTCAACTAGATCGTGACGTTAAATAGCTACTAGCACCATTCTTAAATTTGACTTTTTATTTAGGTGAAAGTCAACACAATGAATTTACTTGTTTTCCTTTTATTCACAATATATACTTTTATTATATATGAAGTATTAAGCAACTTGATAACTTCAACTCAAACTTAACTCATGTTAAAATCATATACAAGCCTATGTATTCAATGAGCAAATTAATCATCAATGATTATATTTATTGACCTAACTTAGTTAAATCATAATGCAATATAACATAAAACAAGTCATCCTAATCGTCATTATTTTGTTACTTATTTTCTTAAATTTGTTACTTACTAAGCTAACTATGATTGGATTAATCTACTTAAGTGACACTTGGCTCAAAATAGCTCAAAGCAACTCCTCATATAGTCCTCAATAGATATACAGAAATCACAAAACACTATATTGTACATAAAAGTGAATAGAAATGAAAGTTTAGGAAACTCATTTAATCTATTATTGATTGCAATTCTCTATATTTATGAGAAATCTAAATTTAGTTGATATATTGTACATAAACTAACAATCCAAAATAGTAAAATACAAAATAAAAAAAATATAATCATAAATTTAAAATAAAAGTAACATAATTAACAATTTAAACTTTTTGGAATACATACGAAAGAAATCCAAGTACAAGGGGATACAATAAAATATGAAAGTGAATCAGTGGCTAGTTTTTCCGTCATTGTCATTATGGGAACAAATCTTTTATTCACCCTCCCCAATTCTCCCATATTCCCAACAGATCTCAACCATCCAATGCAATAAATTGGATGGTTGAGATCCATTAGAAATAGAGAGAACAGATCTTCGGAAAAGAAGATTTGTTCCATGTCGTTCTCCACACTTACAAGCATTATCAACATATGAGGATCCCACATGTCAGAAATATGCTGACAATCTCTAGTATATCCTACCTATCTTTAGCCCCTTGACCTCAAATTATTGACATCTTGCTGACGTTTTACTATAAACAATTTTTTATTCTTTATTTAATGGATATTCTTACTAGCCCTCTCCAACAGTAACCGCTAATATGATGGCTTAAAAGTTAAATTACTTAATTAATTATATAAATAAACTAATTATATAAGTCATTGTCTTCATAAATTATTAGCGTAACCAGCCTTAGCTTGCATGCTCTTCCTCTCTCTATTAACGTGTATCTAGATCCCTCTAGCATGTATTCCAAAATAGCTACAATTCTATTGCCTCAATTGCGCAAAGCCTTGTCTTCTATGTCGTGTGAGTGAGCACTCTATGCAAACAACGCAAGGTAGAGATACCATAGATAGTCTTAGTTAGAAAAGGTCAGATATAAGACCTACTTTTGAGATAAACTCCCAAAAACTTCCTCGGGTTATGGTTATTTCTCATTCTGGGAATGAACTCACGAGGTTTTAATGGATTCATCACCTACCTACTCAGATGTATCAAAACTAAATTGTAATTGTACCCTAAACTCATTAATTAAAATCTCTATTTTTCATGCATTAAGCTGTAATCAAATTCCAGGCTCTTTATCCTCCATGCATACTTCACAACCTTAAAAGTGGATAATATCTCCAATGTCAATTTCCAGTAATAATGTTCTAAAGAATAGCGTCCATCTTACATCATCCACTATTGTGTAACTTCCTTCTCTAGGCTTATAGCCTCTAATCCTAACTAATCGATGCCCCTAGTAGGTTTGAAGGCACAGGTTTTTAGAGAGGCATTCCTTTGCAAATGGGCCTTTGAGTTGAAAATAAGCATTAGGTGTTCATTTTGGGAAGGGCCTTAGGCTGTTGGTAGCTACCAGAACGATCCCGATGTACGGGCAAATAAAATAAGGATAAAATCTTAGTTTTATTGATAGCTCAATCATTTATTTGCTTTTTTGTTTTATTTTATTATTTATTTTAATTTAAATCAAATTCTTCGTACCTTCTATAAAGTACAATTCAAATTATTTAAGTGTCTATAGTGCTTGTAAAAATGATACCGTTAATACTAAAAGACATGATCTATTTACTTACTTACGATATTGAGTTTTAGTATTATATAAAACTTGCTCAATAAATGATATGCTTGTTAAGCAGCCTTAAGGAAATTGTTCTACTTATCCTTAAGGTAATTACAAAAAAAAGACTAGGATATTTATAAAGTAGTGGGCATAATAGAGGAATTAAATAAAGCATACAACTTCAGCAATTTTAATGGCATGAGAGGATGGTTATTGAGTTAAGCATCTTAAATATGCTTCAATTGGTTATAAAAGCAGTAATAAGGTTAGCAATTGTTTCCACTAATGCTAACGTAAGTAAGGAGCCATGAACTTTATTAGTATAACCACTAAAAGACTATATAAGAAGTGTAAAACTAATGCTAAGCTTAAGTATGGCCTAAATCCCCATTAAACCTGATTAGGTTTTGGAATACCTTAAAAAGTTGGAGCTCGATCGAGCATTAGGATAGAACGAAAAGTTCAAACTTTTTGGACAAAAAATAGATATGAGCTTAGATTGGTCCATGTTTGAATCTAGTTAGTTAGGTTTAGGCTAAGTTTCTATAAGTTTAGACATTGTCAGATCAAGTACTTCTGAGCCTAATTTCTTTTATACTAGGCTTAATCTTGAGCCCAATCAAATCAAACTTTAGTCGTTGAATTTGGTTCGAGTTGGGTTGATTTAAGCGTTTGTGCCAAGCTTTGAAGTAGGTTGCTATCTACATATTATCATAACAAAATGAGAAGTTAAGCGTCCACCTATTTCCATTATCAAAAATTAATTAAAGAATAAAGCTCAAAAAGGTGCTTTGGTTAAATAAGTAATTAAACCTTGACCTTAATAGCCATACCTTATCTACAACATTATAGCTAGTGAAATTCTTCCCATCTAACTTCTTTGTAGTCATATCAAGTTTTTACAAAAAGGAGAAAATGAAGATAGAAAATAGTTTTAAGTACAAAAAACTACATAACTACTATCACTAAAGTTACTAAAGATGATTGAAGGAGAAAATAGGCATAAATTACATAGTCGATACATTTGAAGAGTGTTATAAGGACTCATAAAAAAAATAACGAAAAAAAAAGAATTTGACCTAATTCAAATCTAACTAGAAACAATTGTACCAGCGTGGAGAAGTGCTTCACCGGTCAAAATGGTCATCAATTGGTAGCAATAGAAAGCTTATGTCATGATGACTTGATCAGTTGTTGATAGACGATGGATCATAGCCAAATCGGATGAAAAATACACTAAAAATGCTAATTAACGTTATAGCTCGTGGATGGTACTGACAGTGTATTACTAAAAGGCCAATAAGATAGTGCTGTTAATGGTTTAGCTCACTTTTCTCCGGCGAGTAGACTAAGAGTAGACATTTTATGACTATCTTAAGTTAGGGTGAAGAGCAATCTTATAATTATATATGATGATTCAAGTGAATAGTACACACAATAATTAGAAAATACACTAGAAATGAAATACAATCAATGTCGCATTTAAAAGTTTACTATCCAAACTATTTATATTTTTTCTCTCTCAAGTAATGCTTTAAAGCTCAAGCATTGACCATAATAATTAATACACTCTCAAAATCTCAAGCGAACTCATCGATGTTAATAACAACTCATAAAGGCTCATTACTTCTTTGACATCTAAATTATGAAATATTTACAAGCGAAAAGTAACTTTATAGTTGTTAGAGCTAGAAACTAGTCATTGTAACGACTGTTTTCTATCATATTGATTGACCTATCTCACCGTTTGGTCGATCTATGTCCACCTATAGATTTTCAGATTATTTTACCTTTTTTGGCTCCAAATCGATCTTTATATTTATCAGTTCTTAGATCTCTCTTGATGTTTGATAATCATTTTTTGCTTCGTCCTTTTGGTATTGGAGTTTACTTCCTCTACATCTTTCCTTTTCTTCTTTTTTTAGTAGCAGAGTCCATGTAAAAATTTTTTAAAGCAATACTTAATTTCATCAACGAATTCAGGAATCATTTATGCTTAATGTACGTATTCAGCTTGTGATGGTTGCATGGTTCTTAATAAATTTGTAGAATTGTATTGGGCCATCAAGTATTTGCCAAATCAGCTACACTTAGAACGGATAACGGCAAGTTTTTAAATACAACTTCGTTTGTGCTTATTTCTGATGATTTATAGGATCTTTACCGATTTCGTAAGTGGACAATTTTGTAAGAGCAATTCAGGCACAACATTTTGCTCAGCTTGATATGCATAAGGTACTATAGTACTTTAAGTAATCGATTCACATGTACATCATCATTCCTGTGTCACCTATCCTCTATGACAATCAAATGAAGACAACTAGAAAAGAAAAACTAATAAAAGCCTCCTCATAAGGAAAAGTTAATCTATCTAGTCCCTGCATTTGCCACGTAGTCTGACATTCCGCTTCTACTCTTCTTTTTTCTTTTCTTCACTTGTCAGGGGAAGAAAATGCAATTGTCATTCCTCTTCTGGCCGAAAGTAAGTATAAGTTGAACTAGCCTCTGTCTTCGTAACCTGCCAATATTACATCTATTGTATTTAATCCTGAAGAGTTATGGAAGAAGTTTGTAGATGCTCCTATCCTATAGCAATTGAAGTGAAATCCTTTGCTCTCAAATTTTAAATGTACATGATAGCGTGCTTATTTGAGAATGCAAAATACCAAAAATGCCGTGATTTACAGATAAGCTTCATCTATACTAGTTACGATTCAGAAGTTGTTTTTCTCTAGATGATCGGCGATGTCATTCCCTTATATGTTCTATAGTTTCCCAACTACAGTTGGTCACCGGTATTTCATTTTGCAGCTATTAAACTAAATAAAATAAACACAGAAGCTAAAATTATCCACTAACAATGAGAACTCTTTAGTGAAACTTTTAACAAGAACATCCAAAACGAAAACACTAAAAAGTACTTTGCAGCCAGACTTGTAATAAAAGCCATGGAATCTAGAATCTAGAACAAAAGTAACTTCGTACTGAAATAGAAGCAATGAAATGGACAAACCTCGGAATTACGAGAAAGACCTGATGGAAGAACAGGAACAAGAGATGCCCATAGAATGGGGTCCAACGGATCAATTGCGTTGTAGTTGGTTATATGTGGAGTCGACAAAAAAGAAGTGAAGGGATACAAATTTCTCTGAAGGGACAGTCCACTAACTCCTAACGGAGCTCCAAGTTTTTCAGTGTTACCGCTATGACTAGCTGGCTTATCGACTCCTTTACCATACTCCAGCTTGTTAACATTTTTATTTTCATTTTCATCATTCTCATTGCTGCTCGCTTGTCTTTTTGATGCTTTCTCCTCCAAGCTCTTGTAAGCAGCTGATCGAGACAAAATGCTTAAGCAAGAAACCGTTGAGCCTTGCTGCCTCTTTGCTTCAAGAGAAATTCCCAAACGTGGCATCTGGTATGGTTCAGTGTGATGAATTGCCCATTCCATTGTCTTCAGTTCACTACCAATATCTTCAGGAATACCATGTTTTATTTCTTCAGATGATCTTGGGATAGATTCTAATTGACGAGATTTACTTGATCCCCACCACTTAATATAACCGGTAAGATCAATCTTTCTCTCAACACCAAAACTGCCAACATACTCACTTTCCGCTGCTGGGTCATCGCCTGCACCATGAAATATTGTTATCATCAATGAATAGTGGGCACCAACTTTGGAGGTAAGCAAGGTGAAAAAACATTACTCCTAGGATATGCTTTCAGTTAAATGATGGCGTAATCTGTTGTCTACACTACCACAATTTCTATAGATGAATTTTACTGCTCTAGTTAATGCCAGGATTGCGTGAACTAAGTATGGACCTTACTATTGTAATTCATGCTACTGAAGTATTCAGATCCCGCCACACGGCCGAATGATGCGTCCCATCGACTGTGTCATTAAAGCCAGAAATATAGAAATTAGCCTAAACCAAACATTGATCACTATTAGCAACATAAATTTTCTTTAACAACATTTGTGAAAGAAAACCATTACGGACCGAACCAGCAAAATGCAAATGTTTTGGCTAGAGAAAGTGTTAGTTCTCATATAAATTTTCCACAACTAATTTTGAGTCGGATTGCAGATAAAGTTATGAGGAGTGTTAATCAATAAGCTGATATTAGTTATGATGACCTCAATTTGTACCCTGAAACTTTTAAAAGCAACATTTCAGTATCAGGGTACAGTTTAAAACATCAATGTGTTAAGCCTCTCAATTGAGGCTTTGCAAGTACCAATTCCAAGAAGCAAAATTATCTACCATATCGTCAAGACCGATCAACAAAATCTGAATCCAAATAAGTAGCCAATAGTCAAAACAATACCTTGAAAGCCCACGGTACTTAGAGATTCCTCTTGAAAAACCACTACTCTTTCTGCAAAAAATAACCAACATAAAAGAGCAGGAAACGAAAAGTTCAAAATAATCCTTTTTGGGGAATGATCCAGACCTACGAAGTGACGCCAGGTATTCTTCTCTTGAGACATTCTGCATTTCGTCAAGATCTCTACTATAATCTGTCACCTGAAGGGACATAGTTACAGCGTTTAAGACAAACCAATTCATGATGAATCAGAATCAATCAGAATGTAATACACAAAATTAGTTCTTGTTGCCAACAAATTACAGAACAACTTGGTTTTAAATCCGCAGATAATAATAAAAAGTAAAACACAAGTCTCCCTAAACCATCAAAGAAACAGAATATAGAACAATTTCAATAGGTAAAAGAAAAATCTTAAAAGAAAAGAAAATGATGCTCATGATTCTCTGAAGCAAGTGAGAAAGCACAAAACTAGTTTAGCTGCGTCACCGGAAAATTGATGAGTGTTCCAGGACCCCAGTACTTCAGGGCAGCAAGATCATAAGCTCTAGCTGCAGCCTCCTCATCATCATACGCCCCTGTATATGCATACATATTACTTGCTAAATACAACATATTCCAACACAACAATATCTTTAAAGAGAAGCAGAGTTTTAAGAAACTTACCTAAGTATACTGAACAACCCACCAACCATACGATGCATATTTAGAAACCAAAACCAATGTCAGCCTGGGATTATATTTATATTCTTTTATATCAGAGAGAAAGTGCGAAAAAGAGAGACCTTGCTTTCCCTTCTTATTCTGGTTCTGGTTCCACGTAGTTTTATCCCAAAGGTGAGCCTCATAACGCCCAGTCCATCTATGCCTAAAATTGATTCATTCACCATAAAATTTAGAAGTTAAACCTTCCAAGGTATGATCGAGATAGAGAGAACTAAAAACCTCGTAACACCACGATAAATAGAGCTGCGCTTGCCGGCCGTGCAAGGAGGCATCTTGCTGATGCGTTCTTTTGCAGTGCAACCTCTCTCTTTCTTCGCTTTCTTCAATCCTCTGTGCAGTAACAGTTGGTCGTTTGCTATCACCGCCTCCGAACTCTCTCCAGCGACCTCAGGCTTCGGCGCTGGCTCCGATGATGAAGCGGATGCCATGGTTCAAGAAGAAGGTAGCTTAACCCTAGAGGATGGATCAAAGGTAGCTGGACAGTTTATTTCTGCTTTTTCACTGTGGCAGCTGAGAGAAGTAGAAGAGGAAGATCGAGAGTTGTTAGCTAAATGACTGAATAACACTCTGTTTGCTCGCGAAATGACGGTGAGGGTCTATTGGAAAGGGCCGTAACGGCTAGGACGGAGTCGGGGGTAGGATTGTAATCTCAATTTTATGTTTTGAAACATTTGGTTGTGTCGGGAGCACATTCGTACCAACGATGCATTTCGATGAGAAATTATCGTGTACCTATCAAAAATAAAAACATTAAATATAAATAATTGACGCATAATGTTATAAATATTTTACACATCTCGCAACGAAAACATAATTAAATATAAATAATTGACGCATAATGTTATAAATATTTTACACATCTCGCAACGAAAACATAAGTTATGTAACAAATACAAATAATTCCTAATTCATTTCATTTTTTAATGAATAATATGGAACTAATATATTATTAAAAATTTAACAACATACATTCTAAGCATATTAAAACTTAATAATGTATTTTATAATTTTCATAATATAAATAAACTTTTATAAAAACATCTTTTTTTTTAATTCTGACGTTATTGTTAAATTTTGTTTAAATAAAAGACTATTTTAAAATAGATATTATCCTCATGAGTTGATTTATAAATTAAAATTTTTAAGAAGAATTTTACGCGTAAAAAATATATATATTTGTGAAAAGATATTCCCAACTGTTAATACCACATTTCATGTGTGATATGATTTAATGGGCATTCTAATCGAGAATAATGTTAAGAATAATTTATCACTGTTCAAAAAACTAAAATGACTTTCAAGTATGATTAATGAAATCATCACTCATCTTAACTTTTTATCCTAATGTCACCAAAGTCAAAAGTAGTTTAGAATTAATGGAAGCAATATTGGTTTTAATAAGAGTAACGGTTTTGTAGTTCCCAAACTTCTTTTTTTTTTTAAAAAATATAAGTTTAAACAAAGAAGTCGTTGAAATAATGTTTTATCTTTCCAAATTTCAACAATTCAATGCAATATTAAAAATATTGCATAGATTTTGATTTTGATTTTGATAAAATATAGTACTAGTCTCGGTTAATACAAAGTAACAGCCGAATAATTTTATAAAATTATAAAATAGTCTCTTATAATATTTTTATCTTTACTTAAATCATGTCTCAAATTTTCATAATATTATATTCTCTCTGTTTTTTCATATTTTCTCATATGGGTCTTTCAGAAACAATCTTTCTACTAATTAAGAATAATGGTACATACTACTAGATCTCTCTAAATCTCGTGTATTAGCGAATTTTTTATTTGATCATTGTTGTTGTTGCTGTTATTTTTCATATAAACAATAACCAATAAA
>JAOQMP010000005.1:32784103-32807857 GCA_027563575.1 Erythroxylum pedicellare
GTTATTTTTCATATAAACAATAACCAATAAAAAAGATTATTTAATTATCATATAGATATGAAACTAAGAATAGTACGATATACTTCAAATATTATAATTGATTATATCAAAGCAACGTATGGTAAGAATAATGTAGGTCCATAAGCATAATAACAAGAGTTCTTGCTACAGAATATATTAAAGTATAAGTGAAACTTGAAATTAAAGTACTTATAGTTAAAGTTTTATATTTATATTACATATATAGAATTATACACCCACCCAAATATAAGTAAAATCAAAAGAGAACATAAAAATTTTAAAAAATGGGAAACTTTATCCAATAAAATATCAACTCAGGTCCTAATTTTCATTTGGTTTAAAATTCTCATTATTGAGAAGAATTTCATCATCACTATTATTCAAACTCATTGCATCAAATGACATATTAGTCATTTTCCATCTAAGGTTATCCTCCTAGTCACTTTTATCTATAAAACTTAGTTCCTTAAAAACTCAATATGCTAATAACTGATATAGGCATGAAAAAATAGATCTATAGAACTACTTATTCTATAAATTGATATGGTCAAGAAAAATTGGATGTAAAGATATAGTAATTAAATAAAATTAAATTATTAAGAAATTATATTCAACTTAATAATGATAATAATATATCTTTCTCCAAGCTTCAAGTTGTATCAAGTAAAGACTAAATCTTTTAATCTTTTTTGTTCTAATTTATTTCATACTCAATTTCACTCACATATTAACTATGAATGCAATTTTAGGACACCACTTCTAAATTAATCACACAAAGCCACTATAAGAAAACAAAACAAAGTGATGATGAATTCTAAACTAATAGTAAAAGAAAAGAAATATACCCCTAGATTAAGTTTGTCTCTTTGATGTATTATAATATGCATCCCAAAATCACTACACACACCCTCGTATACTTTCATTATGAGTTAAAGAGATATTGCAGCATCTTATGTGAAATATTTATTGTAATAGTTAATAGCATGCCCGTATTTACTTCAACTTTCTCTGTAAAACCTAGTCTAACTAAATATTAGGATTAAAAAATACCCAAGTAGGAAATAACAAAGAGTAAAGTTGTCTTTCTCATTTTTCATTAGTAACTGCAAGATAAGGTGTATACAAGGAAGGCATATTATTCAGATTAGCCTTGATTGCTTCTTTTTTCCCTTTATATGGTATCACAAAAATAACTCATTTTTACCTTCTCATCATTATCAACCATACAAAATACTATAAAAAAAGCTCATAAACTCGAACAAAAAATCGATTTAGGATAAAAATTCATGATCTTTAAGTATGATTATGGAAATTTCTATTTCAGCTTTGAACTTGGCATGCTGAGATGCATCAAAGTTATTACTTATAAACATTTGTCTCAACTTTTTTTTAAAATTTGAATAAAATACTAAAGTGGTAAGAAATTAGTTGCAAATCTTATAATAGTAAAACAAGACAAATTCTTACCATTGGTAAAATACTTTCTCATTGAATTTAGAATCCTTACATGATTATAAATGAACTTAGTCACTTTACTTACTCTCTATATAGTTTCATCAATGATATGAATGTATATAGCATCTCTTATATTTTTCAACATTAGGTTAATGCAATGTACTGCTAAAGGAGTTCAATAAAAACAATTATACTTATTTTGCAATCTTTTCCTAGTTGCTTTATAAGCAACATCATTAATAGTAATGAATTGTATAATATTTTCAGGCTCAACTTTATTTACAACTTCATCAAATATCTCAAAACAAAGTATCAATATTTTTTACAAGGCCACATGCATCAGTAGACTTCAAAACATCACCCCTTTAGTAAAATAAACCAGATAATTTATAATAGGCTTATGTTTTCTAGTTTCCAACTATCACAAACGATTTAACATCTATAAGTTATCTAAGTTTGACAAATGTGATAGCCATGGATTGTGAAATGGATAGTGTTGGTCAAGGGAATAGAAGTGCGCTTGGACGTGTGACACTGGTGTATTTTATTTTACTTTCCTTGCCACTTTTAATACCTATATCAATTGATAAGATTGGATGTGACCTAAAAAGTTGAGCATAAGTTAAAAGAGATGTAGGCATTATTTCATTAGATTCCTTCATTTGTAACCATAGTCAACGTTGGATTTATTTGGTTTAGAACCATTCTCTTTGTATAGTAGACATAGTGTTGATGCAAAATAGCTTAGAGTTTCAAAGGAAATAAAAGAGGGCAAATTAGGCCACTAATTAATTTGGTGGAATGAAGAGTCGGAGTTGAGGTGATAGCAAAGACAATAAGAACTCAAGTTTCGTTTATGTAAGTTTCCTTATTAGATAGGAAGTATTAGTAAGTTAGATATGTTATTTTAGTTGTAGTTATATTATCCTAATTATATAGGACTTAGATTTATTTAAGAATATATAAGAATATAAGGTACTAGTAGATTTGGATACCATCAGGTATATCCTTTGGTTATATTTTATTTATTTATTTATGCATTTATTATAATTTTATTTACAAAATTATTTAGCGTGCCAGTTTTACTTATTTACTCTTTAATATGCATCATTCTTTTATTGTCACATCTACATATGGGCCCATCGGAAACAGCCTCTCTACTTTGTAGGCGTAAGGCTGCGTACTATCAGTCCTTCTCAAGACTCTACTTTATTACGAGACTTCGGACTAGGTGTGATGATGACGATGACGATGATGAAGTTATCTAAGTTTGTATTCTTTCATTTAAATAATTTTTTATTTCAAAAACATAGTTGCTTAGAAGATTACCTTTATAGTCTCAATTGAAGGAGCCTTATATTCTAGATTGTAAGAGACAATAACATCCACTAGAGGTTAATAAAACTAAATAATATTGAATGTCAAACTTGCATTATACCAACATCTAGTCATTGCTATGTCCATATTTTGAATTGCTTATTTATATTGTAATATACTACAAATTGAAGGTTAAGCTTTAAAAGTTGTTTGTTAAACAAAAAAGTTACACACCTGTCTTCTTCTCTTTCTCATATAGTTATAGCAATATCTTCTTATTGAGTACGAATATCACCTTCAACATTACCAGTATCATCTTGCTGCTTCAAAAGAACTCTCACTCTCATTTTCCATTTTATATCATGGCTAACTTCCTTACAAGGCTATACATTACCTTTAGCCCTAGCTAATTGTTTCTTTAATCTAGTGACCCGTCTCCTTAGAAATGTTTATGTTAATACAAACAAATAATATGGCTTTTATAATAGGAACCAATCTCACATTAGCCTAATCTAGATCATCGAAACTTTCTGAAGATGTTGAATTATCATGAGTATTTGAACTTTTCTCCATTTATCTATAAAAGTAAATAAAGACATGTGTCAAAATTAAATTAATAATTTAATATCAAATTCAAATGTTCTTCAAACTTAGTTTCATTATCAATAGCAATGTGCCAATATAAGTACATTTACTGCTTACAAATATGAATTGATCATAAAGTTAGAACTAAATGTGTAATTAAGCACAAGCAATTTCATTTCTCACTTCTTCTATTATGTCAATGTCGAAATAAAGGTTTTTAGAATCATGATGCTTACCTATAGCTAACTTGATGATCATGCTATTATATACATAAGACACATTATTATTATAATAAGATTATAAACTTTACCACATACTTATTGTTTTCTTATGATAAGATTACACACTTTACCATGTACCAATTCTTAAGTTTATTGGAGCTTATAAGAATTATAAACTAATATTATTACACAAAATTTTTGATAATTTTTAGTAAAAGAATATTGGGTTTAAGTTGTAAAGTTAAAGCATAATTATGCCATACTATTCAAAGTCCAACCAACTTCGACACCAATCTGCCTAACTTTGACAAATACACTTATAAATATACCACTTATATAAAGAAAGAAAAGAGTTTGCCTTTGTGCACTGATCAATTGAGAATTAGTACACAACTAGCTAAAACTACTCACAAATATGCAGCAAAACAACTCAAAAAAGTCAAACGAGCAATAACTTAAAAGCTGGCGAGTCATAGGGAGTTGTTAAGTGATAGGTGTATATTATAATATGTCTTATAGGTGTTTGAGTGTGATCTTAAGTGTTTTCTTAGGTGATAATCATATGTTTGCAATCTAAAATTGTGCTCTTGTTAAGTGGTTTTATGTGTTTTAACTATTTGACTAGTTTAGAGCAATAATTTGATCTTAATTTTATGTTTCAAGGGGTGTTTGATTTGTTTGCTAGTGAATGAATATAGGAAATTAAAGAAAAAAGGAAGAATTTAGAGGAAGGAAGAAGCCATGATCGTGAGGCAAGAGGATGAACTCTCTGTCACGATCATGGCTCTATAGACGATCATGACAGAGAAGATGGATAAATAAGAGTCACGATCATGGCACCATGCACGATTGTGAAAGATGTTTTCCAACACATAAAATTTTTATATTCTTGACATTCCGAGGCTATTTTTGGAACCAAAATAAGTGGAAAAACCTTAGAAATAACCTTATAAGCCTCAAGAAGTATTTACAAATAACAAAAATACCAAAAAGAGGCCACACATTAGATTCAAAGAAATCAAAGAGGAGACATCAAGAGTAACTCCAGATTTTCCAGATTTCCAAATCAATACTCAAACTATTTTTATTTATTTTCTCTTCATATATTTCATTGTCTTGGATGTTGATTTGGATTATTAGGACGTTTAACATGATTATGAGTTTCTAAATCCATATTAGGGATTGTTCTTGATCTGTTTTTGTTAAACTTTTTCTTGTTGAATTCAATAGATATATCAATGGTTTTTATGATATTTGTTATGCTTATACTTGGTTACAAATCGAGAGATTGAATCAAGTCATATGTGTTAAGGTGCCTAACAAGAGATGGTAACTTAATTGACCTACAAATATCATATTAATAAACAACTGAAGAGGGATCTTAATTGTGAATTATCCTTAAGATTGCCTCAAATCCAATTGAATAGTTAGGAATAGTTTTTTGAATCGAGAGGCTGCAATTATATTATCATCAATTTCAATTGCGATTATTTGATTAAACTGAGAGAAAGGGTAATAAAAACCTTAGGATATATAAGATCAAGCATAATTAAATTAACAAGATAAAGGGGAGACAAAACAAGGATAAAATAATTTCTAAGTTTCTAGCTTTATTAGTTTATTTTAATTTTAGTTATTTTATTTTGATTAAATTAATTAAATATTTTATTACCTTAGACAAGGTGCATTCAAGTTGTTAGGTAACTATTCAATCTTTTTGGGAATGATATCTTTTATACTACAAGTTGCAATTCTTATACTTATGGTATTAAAGTTTTTATTCAAAATTGTGTGTTATTACCAGGAATTGAGTTAACATCTTATACAATTTGAATTCTTTTGATTTAAGGATTTGATACATCTTATGTGATTGCAGGTGCATGAATATAAGGATCACTTAGAGCCCAAAAAAAAAAAAGATACATCAGCTCTAGACATTATAAAGTAAGAAAGAGATATTCAAAAAGCTAAAGACAATAAGCAATAGAAAGAACGATGAAGGAGGAAATAAACCAAAGAGAACAACAAAAGGAACAATATGGATTTCATAAGGCTAGGGCTCAATGTAAATCAATAAGGAAGAACTTGACCAACAATGCAAACAAACTAGTTCGAAATCAATCCAGCATCGTTAAACATGCTATAGACCAATAAACAATTTTATGGTTTGGACAATGAGGATTCCAAAGCTCATCTAGTTAATTTCTTAGAGATTTTTGACACATTCCAATACAATTGGTTGTCAGAAGATGCAACCAAGATGAAGCTTTTCCCCTTTACACTCAAGGATAAAGCCAAAGTATGGTTGAATTCACTTAACCCAATAAACGTCACAACATTGGAGTAACTGTCGTAAGCCTTTTTGGCTAAGTTCTTACCTTTGACAAAGACAACGAGGCTCATAAAGAAATTACAAATTTTCAGTAAAACAAAGGGGAGTATTTATATGAAGCATGGGTGTGTTATAAGGAGTTGTATGCATCACAACTTGCTAAAGGAGTTTCTCTTGTAAACATTTTACAACAGCGTTAATCCACCCACATGAGGCACAATTGATGCAATTACTGAAGGTTCATTAATGCGGGAAAAATCAAGAAGGTGCACTATTTATTAAATGAGATGGCAACGATAGTTGCCTTTGGACATAGAAACAAATTAGATAACAATTAACCTTTAGAGATCAAAAGAAAGTGTTGGCTATAGATTTAATGATAACATTGCAAGCTAAGGTTGCAAACATAACTAAATAATTGAATAGCTTGAAAATCACCTCTTCCTCTCCATTTAAAGCAATTTAGCACGGACGAAAACTGTGTGGATGAGAGAGCCATATTATAGCTGATTGCTTCATAGTGGAAAACAACAACATAGAGTAGCTCAACTTTATGGGAGCACAATATGGTCATGTAGGTAATAATCCTCAATCGAACACTTACAATCCTAGGTGGAAGAACCACCCAAATTTTCTTAGTTTAATAATGCAACAAATTAAATAAGAGCTTAAAGCCCACAAAGATTCCAACATGATAGGCTTAGTTTATTGGAAAAAAAGATGGATAAATTAATGGATGCATTGAATTCCAATTTCACGAGCCAAGATGAGATTTAGAAGAGGATGGAAGCTAAATTCAACCAAAATTTAAAGAATTATGCCTCTTCATCGATAATCTAGAGGTTTAAATTGGCTAATTATCCAATGTGTTGTCTACACGAAGTGTGGGGATTCTTTTGAGCAACATGAAATTGAATCTAAGGGAGCAACTAAAATCCATCACACTTAGGGGTGGCAAAGAGTTAGAAGAAATATCTAAAAAACAAACTAAACCCCACCAAGTAGAAGACCAAGAGAAAAAGAATAAGGATGAAGAAAAGCAAGCCAAACTCCTTACGTTCCTTCTCCATATACACCAAAGATCCCATTTCCACAAAGGCTATAATATATCAAAATGGATATGCAATTTGCAAAGTTTGTGGAGAAGTTAAATTATCTTGCTTTTTATAGGAGCTTTGGATAACATACTTAAGTTTCTTAAAGACATCTTATCAAACAAGTAGGCTTAGGATGAAAACCAAACAATCTCTATGAATGAAAGTTGCAGCTCCATAATTACCAACCACATGCCCTCAAAGTTGAAAGATTCAGGAAGTTTTACAATATCCTATGTAGTTGGTAATTTAGAATTTTCTAAATGTTTATATCATTTAGGTGCAAGTATTAATTTTATGCCTTTATTTATTTTTAGAAATTAGGGCTAGGAGAAGTGAAGCTAACTTTTATGCTTACTCAGTTAGCAGCTCAATCTGTAAAGAGATTATTTGGCGTGGTGAAGGACGTGCCTATAAAAATGCAAAAATTTATTATTCCTATGGATTTTGTTGTGCTAGAATTTGAAGAGAATCAAAATTGTCCACTAATTCTTGGAAGACCTTTTTAAACACTAGAAGAGCTTTGGTAGATGTCTATGAAAGCAGCCTCATCCTTTTAATTGGCAACGAACAAGTGGAAATCAATATAAATAAAGTACTAAAGAATCCGCATGCGGGTATCTCATGCATAAGAATTGATGCAATTAAATCTTCAAAAGAGCATTAAGAGGAGCCAATTTCAGAAACCATTAGTGAAGTATTGGTGTTTTAAGTACGGATAGTTTCTGCCTCCCATATACAAGTTGTTTCATTCAATCAAAGATTCAAGGAGTTTTATTATTCCTTGTTTTAGTAACAATTTGTTTTCAACAAGGGCATTAATGGAGTTAATTAGTTTAATTAATTTCATACATTATGACCTTGTTATTATCTTACAATTTGTGTCTTGTTCTTAAGATATTAAACCATTATATGCATAAATTGATGGAAGCAAACCACTAATTTGAGACAGAGGTTGTTGGTATAAGTGAATGATAAGTCAAGCTAACAATGTTAAACAAGTCTTACTTGGGAGGCAACCCAATGATATGTTCTTAATTGTTAATACATTTAATCCATGACACTTAATGATTAATATTTTGAAATGCTTAAAACACTCACTTTAGTTCATATTTGATCTTAGGTACAATTTTGGAGCATAATAAATAAAGTGAGCTAAGAGCATACTCGTTGAGTCATATTCTTGAGATTCACACTCAATTAGCTTCATAGAGAAAGAAAAAGAAGGCTTAGAATGAAAAGGAGACAAGAAAATACCAAAAGGGATGAAGACATGCAAGGTCATGGTCATGAAATGTGTCTCACAACCATGACCATGTCACGCTCATGACAAATTTGTCACAGACATGACACTAGTGTCATGGGTGTGTCACACCCATACAACCATGGCTCACAGTCGTGAGCCCCCTATGGAAGCTAGTCATGACAACTTTTTGCCAGCTCACTCAAAAACCTAGTTTTTATTATAAATACATCATTTGATGGCAAAAATAAGGCAGTATTTGTTTTTTAGGTTTTGGGGGAAAAAAAGGCAACAGAGAGTTATTCTTGGGGAGACATATGGAGAAGATGGAAGGCTAGACTTTTTGACACTGGTTCGAAGGTGAAATCGACAACCGAGTCACAATTAAGGATATCTCTTATTATCTAATGTTGAATATCTCTATATGGATTGATTATGATATCATATATCTATAGATTTAGATTTTCGTGTAAGAATGATCATTAATCTCGTCATTCTTAGATCATTTATGTATGAACTCATTGCTAGAATCTTGAATATAATTCGTAATCATTACGTTTGAGATTCATTTGTAGTTACTAATGGTTAGGGATAATGTAACCTAGGTTAAATGACCCAAGCTTATGTGGTTGTTGCTTAGATTAGTTTGTTTTCCATGTCCTAATGCGACTGCCCAATTAAATCTAAAGAGTGTATTCTAGATCATTTAGTAGTTATGTTTAATTAACGATCATATGTTAATTAAACACGACCTAAGGGAAAATTATGTTAATAGAGCTTGTTGTTAATCTACGACCAATGAATTATTTTTAATCGTGAGTAGGCCGAGATTGATTCGAGAATCGAGTTTCACACATATTTGAAACTTTTCTCTATTTTGACTATTTTCTATAAATTGCTTGCATAGTTTTATTTTATTTTATTTTCTCAATTGTATTAATTCAAACCCCCTTCCCTCCCATTTATTTCCTTTACACCAATTATTTTCATTACAAGAATTAGTCAAACATTCCCTATGGATACGATCCTGACTCAACAAAGCTACAAATTTTTAGTGTGCACATTTAGGTAAATTTTACAGTGCACTCGACACTTACTATCAAATTTTGGAGTCGTTGCCAAAGAGTGTGGTGTTTTAATTTTTTTTCTTGATTTTAATTGGTGTTTTGTACATATTTATTTCTAATTAGTTTCTTTTTAGTTATGTTTTGATCTTTTACTTTTTGTTTGATGTTTGTGTGTTAAAAAAATTACATGACCGAAAGTAATTTTTTCTAACTCATATTCACAATCCTATTACCAAGTTTGTAGTGATTATAAAAACTTTAGTTATGGATAGGACAAATAGAAAAATCACTTCCTTAATAGTTTGCATGACACACAATAATTCTTGTGTAGACCAAAAGCCCCTTATTCTAACTCAGGTACATTTCTAGAAGACATATTTATGTCTCTTGCTATAAATACTCTGTAATTTCAACAGGATATAAGTTCTAGAATCCAAAAGTTAGCAAGCCATATGGGTCAGATGATGGAAGCTACCAACCACCTAGAATCACAAAGTAGAGAGGTGTAACCATCTTAATCTGAGGTGAACTTAAGGGATCTTAGTATAAAGACCTTATAAAGTGAAGAGGAGCTTGAGAATCTTCAGAACACTACTCAAGGAATTGCTTGTGAAGAAGAAGTGGAGAAGGAGCTTGAAGAAGAAAAGCATGCATCATTTAGCTCGAAGGTGAGTACTGAGTCTATAATTGTTGTTAAGACTGACCCTTCACCTTTACCTAGAAAATTGGAGAAATTAAACAAGGAAGAAAAGGGTGAAGAAATATTTGAGATATTTCCAGAGTGTATGAACTCAGTAGAGATTAGAAATTTGAAGATAAGGAAGTCGATGTATGTGAATGATCATCAACTAAGGCCCTATCTTAAAGAATCAAGTGGAGGAAGTGCATGTGACACCCAAAAATCATAATTTTGTCACACGATGAGGAAAATAAGGAGTCGATCCAGTGACAACAAACAAAGACACTGCGTGAGAGGCAACTTAATGGAAGTTCATTTCTTTTCCTTTACATTTCACATTCATTTCTTACATGCAAGTATGATTTTAAGTTTCTTAGTTTCTTACTCGTTTTTAAGTTTTCAAATAAATAGAGGTAGAGATTCAAACAAAAAAATAATTTCTCCTTTTTTATTGCTTCTAGGACTTTATGGTTATGATTAGAGAGTGAATTGACTAGAAGAATCTATGGTAACTTAGCATATGCTTTTGCTCTTGTGATTAGTCAATATGCGTTATCTTTGTAAGAGTAGTGACTAGTGATAGACACAAACTAGCAAGATTTTGAGCTTTTATAGACTGACACATCTATATCAATCTTATTGTCTTTTGTTCATGTATGACTCTCATGATATTTACATTGTAACTTTTCTTTGATTTTCTATTCAATACCACATTTTGTCACATGCATTAACATGGAAATGATATAGGCATTCTTTATTTTTACAAACTGCATTAGCTAAATTGCCTACCCATTTATATGAATTTTCCTTTGATAAGCTCCATTGAGCTTTATTTGCCTTTCTTTTTGTACTAACCACATTACATGCTATTAAACTTAACCAAATGTCCTACCCAAGTCATAAAGCTCTTGGAGCATTTGTTGATTGTTGTTTAATGTGGATGTACAAAAGTATAAGTATGGGGATGTGCATATATGTAGGATGGTTATAATCATTGTGATGCCATTTTAATTCGTATCAATGAAATTCCCATATTGATATAGCTTCTTTCAATTTTATAAAAAAAGAAAAAAGAAAAAACGTTTGAATAAAAGTATCAAGGAGGAAATGCATTTGTTTTGCAAAGTTGTTCATGATTAGTTTCTCCTCCTAAAGTTGTATGGAATGGGTAACTTAAGTTTAATACTTATGAGGTAGATGTTGTTTTGGAAGGATTACTCCTTATAGTTTCAGTGTATCGCTTTCAACGATTATTTTTATGAGAGATTCCTTCTAGTTGGTTATACTTCATGTGATTTACAGTACAAGAGCTTGAATTTGAGCAGTGAAATATAATTGTTGCATTCATCATAGCTGATGGTACCAATTTTAAATGAATGTTAGATTTGTGCTTGATATTTCATTGAGAATTACTTTTGCTTCACTAGCTTAATGACTTTTATTTTTACATTACCCAAAATACATCTCACCTTACCTTTTCCCACATTACAAAAGTCCTTTGATTCATGATTATACATGTAACTCTTAGTGGTGGAGAAATGCAATGATATGCAAAGTTGTGGAATGTCATGATCATGAATAGTGTATGAGTTTACCTATGGATCTATTTTATTTAAACACATTTTGTCTAAGTTTACCTCTAAATTGCTCAGTTTCTAAGGGTGATGAATGTTGATTAATCATGAGTAGAAGCATTGAATGTTCTTGCTATGGTTTTTGAAAGTTATTCATTTTTTCTTATGACTATCTATTCTTGCGAAATATGGAAAATGAGTATGTGCTTTTGGTTTGTGACTTTAATTTTGATGATTTGCCCAAGGATGATTAAAAGCTAAGTATGGGGGAACTTGATATGTGCTTAATTGTTAATAAATTTAATATATAATACATAATGATTAATGCTTTAAAATGCTTAATGTAATAACTCATTTCTATACTTAAGGATTTAATTGTTAAATTAAGTCATATCATATGAGAATTCATGAAGTGCATTTTATTTGCATTCATCATATTTGCATCTATACATGAATCATGATTTAGAGACATTGTAAAAATAATATATACACTTATTTGACATATCTCGAGATATGAAAGATCTTAAATGATTATGATGTAATTATGTGTTGATTATGACCTGAATTATGTTTGATGGATTATACTTAATGAAATGGGAATTTATTGTTACAATAGAGTGATTGATAAGGTGATATATGCATCTAGTCTAGGAAAAATGTTAAAGGATAAGACAAAAAGATATATGGGAATTTAGGTTAAATTAGCCTATAAAATGGTGACATGTGGCATTAATAATAGAGTGACAAATGGCTTGAATCTATGAGTGATAAATGGTGGTATAATTGAATGAAACATGGCATAGTGATTAAATGACAAATGGATTAGTTATGGAGTGATAATTGGGAGTGTAAGACAAAGACACATAACATGTCTCTTAGCATGCCATGTGTCCATTTTCTTCACCACATACGTCACCCATGTCTCTCACACTTGCAAGACCACCTTCTTCTTCTTCCTTTCACCAACAACACTCTCACACCACCTCTATAACCCTTAAATTTTTGCCAAAATTTCATACCCTTCATCTTGTGTTTAGAAATCCTTCTCATTCCATCTTGCTCTTGGAAAATGATTGAATGCTTGGGAGGCTTGTTAGCTTGTTAATTGAAGAGATTTTAAGATAAATAAGTAAGTATTTGATTACTTTATTGTGATATATGTGAGCATAACACATATGATGATTGATTGGAGATGAATTGCATAGAGGTGTTGATGATGAGACGTGCTTGAAACTTGATGAATGAATTGGTTTTGTTCTTAATATATGGAAACCCTAGGTTATAGATTGTTTTAGGGATGAATTGATGAGGAATTGAAGTATTTTCAAGGTATAATTGAGGTGTAATTGATGAACTATAATAAAGGCATCAAAATTTGGAAGAAAAGTTGAAGGAAAAGAAGGTGAAATTTTCAATTCACCTATCCCTGATCGTGGGAATTGTATGGTTCCTTCCCACAATCATGGAAATGCATGGCAGAGAAGAAAGTTTGTGTTTTATGCTCTGGTTGACTAATATAAGGATAATACACTATACATTGGTGCTTTTAGACTGGATTAGGGCTTAAAATGAACTTAGTTTGATGTTGAATCAATTAGTTAAGTGTTTGATGAGATTAGGTTGATAATTGATGTTATAACTTAAGGATTGGATTGTTTGATATCAATGTATATGAATTTGAGAAGTATGAGTTGCTAATCATATAAAGATATCCTTATGAATGCAAATGTGATTAAAAGGATATAGGTAATGAATTAGGCATGACTGAATGAGAACAGGGAAATTTTCCAAATATAATGCTAGAAAAGGATTATGAAAGTATGATTGATGAATTGAGAGTAAACAAACTTACTTAAGGCATAACCTAATTGTAAACAAGATAGATATAAGCTATGATGAATGAATGAGCAAGACTTGTGAATAAGGTTACATACTCGGGATAGTCAATTGAGCATGCATTGAACATAATACATATACATGTATATGATTGAGTACTCATTTGATTTAACAAGTTAGTAATGTGTAAATATGTGTGTATTGCATGATATAGAAGCACAAATTGACTGACAACATCTAAACATTGTCAGATCGTCAAGTAAATAGCTAATCTGTAGCATACAGTGAGTAACCTAGATGTACAATCTCAATTATATATGTGTTTCTATTTGAATTGCCTTGATTAATCTTTATATGTATTTTGAACTAATATTGATATTGTGATATTGATAATTCTGGACATTGATTGTCTGAGGAGTTCAATATTTAGGAATGTATTAGAAGAGTTATCTACTTGTATGTGAATGTAGGAAATGAGTGCTCAACTAAATGTTAAATGTCGAACTTAGATATGATGAATGTGTTAAATGCCTGTGTACACTGAATGAAAGTTGTTGATAACATATTATGTGATTTGATGCATTTCATGACATTGATATGTATAACTGAATAAAAGAGTTGTGACCGGAGTGACTAGTGTAGAAAGGAGCTTAAAGCTAAGAAATGTGCATAAAGAGCCACAGGCTCAATGATTAATGCGCATGGTATCCACAATAGGTGCAAGATAGTGTCTAAGATGGGCCTTGTATCTACAACAGATACATGACAATTAAATTAGCCTCTTAGTCACAACAAAATAAAAAAAGTGGAGTCACATGTGCATCTGCATTTATATATATATATATATATATATCATGTATGTGTCATATGGATAGTTGTGAAGAATTACTGAATTGTGTTGAAATAATAATATGAAATGTTTGTGTGCATACTGTTGAAATGAATGATTGAGATGATGGGTTAGATTATTTGAGATGACTACATGAAATGATTGTGTTCATCATGTGTTGGTTGAAATATGAGATACATAAATCGTGATTTGGTATCCAAAATAAATGATGTGATAAATGGGAATTGGTTTTGAAGAATGTGACATATTTGAGAATTTGGGTTATATGTTTATGATGTTGTGTCCTGACTTGAGTGAATACATCGATGATGGTTCACTCACTAACTTTGCAAACTCATCAAAATTGCAACGTTGATTTTTAGGTACTGGGGTTACTTAGCTTTTATGACAATCTAGTAGCAGCCTAGTATTGTCTATTTTGGAACCAAGAATGGCTCAAAGGTTTGGCCAGCTGATTATGAAACATCTAGTTAGATTATTTTGGTCCAGTACCCAGCTTTATGTTGTACATATTGTATAAAGCTGTGAACTTCACATGTTATGTATTGTATAAACACAAATTATGAGTATAATGAATGTTTATGTTTGTGAATCAAATGCAAAGAATCTTAGATGTCTTTGGTAATGTTAATATATGGATTATAGAATGTAATGACAATGTAAGCTTATGGCTATGAATAATATGAGGAAACTTATTTCTTCGAAATGATTATGTTCTATATGATGCAATGATAAGTTGATGTGACTGCTCTAACATGTCGCTTTTGTGGGGTATATGCTCGGATATTCTCTGAAATGTCGGTATATGTTTTATAGTAGTGGGATGTTACAATTTTGGTATCTAAGCATGGTTTGGCATACCTAAGGACATATAGGAGTAGTTTAACAAGATATCTAGTGGGAGATTCTTATAGTGATCACAATTGTTGTTTGTTATAGGTTGTCTATAATAGGAGACAAAATTATCGAATCGACTGACCTTGAGTCAATAGGAGCTTATAGAGAGTCTCTTATTCCCCAGTCTGAATCAATGCCTCCGAGAGTACCTGAGAGGAGAGAAAGAAGGTATGATAAACTCATAAAATAGGGGGATATGGACTTCTGTAGAAGTACAGGTCCTACCGAGGGAGAGAGCTGGTTAGAAAGGATAGAGAGAATATTAGACCAGATGGATTATGAATTAGATGAGAGGTTTGATTATGCGATCTTGTTACTACAAGGCCTAGCGTACCAGCAGTGGAAGACTATTCCTGGTAGTTCGGTCTGACCTTGCAGACTAACGTAGGAAGACTTTTTAAGGGTCTTCAAGGATAACTACATGCCAAAGATCTACCTGGACCGAAAAATGAAGGAGTTCCTCGATCTAAAATAGGGGAACCTCACTATAATCGAGTATGAAGTGCGGTTCGATGAATTGAATGGGTCCTTGATCCTGACTGATGAGAACAAATGTAAACAGTTCGAAGATGGGTTAAATATGGAAATTAGAACGAGGCTGGCAATTACCAATTTGAGCAGCTTTAATAAGCTGAGAGCCAATTTAATCATAATTAAGCACTTATTGAAGGATGAACGGGGTGGCATTCAGTAAATGCTAGAGTAAACCGTCATGATCACAACCGAGATCCAGATAGTCAAGGTTTAGGCCAACAAGTGACTTTGGTTATTTTGGTAGAGTTTAGGCATATGAAGGGCAGACTTATAGTAGGCAAACACCACAAATGCCTAGTTGTGAGCACTGTGGGAAGAGACATGGTGGTGAATGTTGGAAGTTATCAGGAGCTTGCCTACATTGTGGCTCCTTCGAGCATCAGGTCAAAGATTGTCCTATTATCGTTAGAGTAAAATCTAGAGTGAGAGGAGGAACAGTAACTCAAATGACTATCTAGTAGAGTAGAGTCAGTAAAGTGGGATAGAGAGGTAGAGGCAAAGGTAGAATAAATTTTAAAGGTCTTAGTGGCAGAACTGATGTGCAAAGCAATCAATTGCAGTCTCAAGCTAGGATCTATAACATTACCAAACAGGAGGCTCAGGACTCACCAGATGTCTTTGTCGGTGTGTTACATGTCTTTCATTTAGAGGCATTTGAATTGTTAGATCCAAGATCTACGCATTCATTCATCACACCATATCTAGCATCTAAACTACATTGTAAGAAAGAGATATTGAAATACGACCTAGTAGTGAGTACTCCAGTAGGTAGTGCTATAGTAATTGGGGAAGTATGTAAAGAGTGTATTATTTGGATTGAATAGGCTGAGATGAAAGTTGATGTGATAATCTTACAATTAAGAGAGATAGATATTATCCTAGGTATGGACTAACTCACTACACACAGGGTCGTGATGAACTACTATATGATGGAGGTGATTATTGAATCTCCTACTTAGCCGAGAGTAATATTTCGGGGTGTTAGTCAAGTATTGCTAGCCATAGTAATTTCCTCGATGAGTGCCTTTAGGCTGTTTCGAGGTGGATGTGAGGCTTACCTAGCCTATGTAACTAATAACCAGATTGAGTAGACAGTTTAAGATATTCCTATTGTTAGGAATTTCTTAGACGTGTTTCCCAGTAATTACCAAGTTTACCCCAGAAAAAGAGATAGAGTTTATGATTGACTTAGATATTGCTCCTATATCGATTCCTCCGTATGGGATGACACTAGTGGAACTTAAGGAACTTAAGACTCAATTACAGGAGTTATTAGATAAGGGCTTCATCAGACCCAATGTATCAGTATTGTTTGTGAAGAAGAAATATGGGATCACTTTGTGATTGTATTTATTGATGACATTTTGGTGTATTCGAAGAGTAGAAAGGAGCACTCTGAACATTTGAGACTAGTTATACAGATTATGAGGGAGAAGCAGTTATATGCCAAGTTCAGTAAACGTGTATTTTGGCTTGATCAAGTGGTATTTCTGAGTCATATAGTATCTGGACAAGGTATTCAGGTGGACCCAAAGAAAGTTGAAGTAGTGATGTAGTGGGAAGCCTAGAAGAATGTATCTAATATTTGGAGTTTTCTTAGATTAGCAGGATATTACAGGAGGTTTGTCGAGGGGTTTTCATTAATCTCAGGCCCTTTAACAAGGCTTCTGAAGAAGAATGTACCCTTTAGAAGGATTGATGAGTACTAAAGGAGTTTTGAGGAATTAAAACACTGATTAACTATAGCATCGATGTTAGTTATTCCATTTGGATCAGGAGGATATGTAGTATACAGTGATGCTTCACATCTTAGGGTTTGTTTTGATGAAGTATGGCAAAGTAATTGAATATGCATCGAGACAGTTGAGACCTCATGAATTTAACTATCTAGTTTATAATTTATAACTTGTTGCATTGGCGTTTGCTTTGAAGATTTAGAGACCTAATCTGTATGGTGAGACATTTCAGATATTCACAGTTCACAAAAGTTTAAAATGTTTGTTAAGTCAAAAGGAGTTGAATATGAGACAAAAGAGATGGATTGAGTTGCTAAAAGATTATGATTGTATGATTGACTATCATCCTGGTAAGGCTAATGATGTGGCTAATGCTTTAAGCAAGAAATATGATAGTAGTGTGGCACAGATTCAGACCTCAAAATTACCGAATCTAGTTTAGCTAAGATCCTTAAATGTTGAGTTCAATTTGGGGAAAATTGAGTGATTATTAGCTATACTCAAGCTTAGGCTAGTATTATATGAAAGGATCAGAAGAGCCCAAAGTAAAAATCCAGAATTTAAGAAGATTATTGAGAAGTTAAAACAAAATTTGAATTCTGAGTTTGAATTGGATGATACATTGTGGTTGAAACAAAGATTGTGTGGACCTAATGTCAATGATCTAAGGAAAGAGACATTGGAGGAAGCTCACTTAACAGCTTATGTTATGCATCCTGGTACTATCATGATGTACAATATGCTGAAACAACATTTTTGTTAGCTAGGGATAAATAAGTAAGTAGTGGAGTATGTTGCTAAGTGTTTGACTTGTCAATACATTAAAGCTGAGCATCAAGCTTTGGTTGGAAAGTTACAATCATTACCTATTCCAAAATAGAAATCGTAGAGGATTACTATGGATTTTATTATGGGATTATCGAGGACTCTGAGGTAACATGATGCCATATAGGTCATTGTTGATAGATTGATAAAATGGGTACATTTCTTACCCATACGAGAGAACAATACATTGGATCAATTAGCTCGAAGATATGTGAATGAAATTGTGAGATTGCATGGAGTCTCAGTGTCTATTATATCAAACTGAGATCTTAGATTCACTTTCAGATCCTGGGGTAGTTTATAAACAGCTTTAGGTATGAAGATGAATTTCAGTATAGCATTTCATTCTCAGATAGACGGACAGAGTGAGACGACTATTAAGACTGTTGAGGCTTAGGGCTTGTGTATTGGAGTTCCAAGGAACATGGGATTGACATGTAGCCCTTATTGAATTTGCTTACAATGATCATTACCACGGTAGCATCGGTATGGCTCCATATAAGGCATTATTTAGTAGAAAGTGTTGATCGCCCTTGTAATGGGATGAAGAGGGCCTAAGGATTGTTGAAGGCCCATAATTGATCCAAGACATTGTTGATAAGGTAAAATTGATCTGCAATCAAATTAAGGATGCTTAAGATAGGCAGAAAAGTTATACAGATCAACATTGAAGAGAAATGGAATATCAAGTAAGAGATAAGGTGCTTCTGAGAGTATCACCGTGGTGAGGAGTACTGAGATTTGCTAAAAATGGAAATTGAGCCCTAGATACATTAGTACTTACGAGATTATTGAGAGAATTGGACCCTTGGTATACCAATTAGCATTACCAACAGAGATGGCTCAGATTCATAATGTGTTCCAAGTTAGTATGCTCAGAAGATATCAATTAGACTTGAACCATATGATACCTGTACAGGAAGTAAAGATTGCAAGTAATTTGAGTTATATAGAAGCACTGGTCAAGATAGCAGGATATTGAACTAAATAATTGAGAAATTGAGTAATTCCTTTAGTGAAAGTCCTTTGGGGGAATCAATCAAGGGAAGAAGTTGCTTGGAAGACCGAGGAGAATATGAGGAAATAGACCCACACCTGTTTGATCAGTCATGTAACAATTTAAAGGATGAAATTTCTTAAGGTGGGGAGAATTGTAATAACCCATTTCTACTCTTAAAGATTTAATTGTTAGATTGAATCATATCATATGAGAATTCATGAAGTACATTTCACTTGCATGCATCATATTCACATCTATATATGAATCATGATTTAGAGACATTGTAAAAATAATATATGCACTCATTTGACATATCTAAAGGTATGAAAGATCATAAATGATTATGGTGTAATTATTTGTTGATTATGACTTGAATTTTGTTTGATGGATTATAATTAGTGAAATGAGAATTTATTGTTACAATAGAGTGATTGATAAGGTGATGTGTACATCTAGACTAGGAAAATGTTAAAGGAGAAGACAAAATGATACATGAGAATTTTCATTAAAATAATAATATGAAATGTTTGAGTACATGTTGTTGAAATGAGTGATTGAGATGGGTGATTGGATTATTTGAGATGACTACATCAAATGTTTGTGTTCATAATGTGTTAGTTTAAATGTGAGATACGTATTTCGTGATTTGGTATCCAAACTAAATGATGTGACAAATGGGAATTAGTTTGAAGAATGTGATATATTTGAGAATTTGGATTATATGTTTGTGATGTTGTGTCCTAACACTCACTGAGTTCGCAAACTCATGAAAATTGCAACGTTGATTTTCAGGTACTGGGTGACTTAGCTTTTAAGACAATCTAGTAACAGCCTAGTATTGTCCGTTTTGGAACCAAGAATGGCTCAAAGGTCTAATCAACTGATTCTGAAGCGTCTATTTAAATTATTTTGGTCCAGTACCCAGTTTTATGTTGTACACATTGTATAAAGCTGTGAACCTTCACATGTTATGTATTTATAAACATGAATTATGAGTGTAATGAATGTTTATGTTTGTGAATCAAATGTAAAGAATCTCAGATGTCTTTGGTAATGTAAATACATGGATTATAGAATGTAATGACAATGTAATCTTATGGTTATGAATAATATGAGGAAACTTATTTCTTTGAAATGCTTATGTTCTATATGATGTTGTGATAAGTTAATGTGATTGCTCTAACATGCCGCTTTTGTGGGGTATGTGCTCAGATATTCTCTGGAATGTTGGGATATTCTCTGGAATGTTGGTATATGCTTTATAGTAAGGGGATGTTACAATTTGGTATCAGAGTATAATTTGGCATCCCTAGGGACATATAAGAGTAGTTTAACATGATATCTAGTGAGAGATTCATATAGTGATCACAATTGTTGTTTGTATAGGTCATCCGCAATAAGAGACAAAGTTGTCAAATCAGGTGACCATCAGTCAATGGGGGCTAATAGAGAGTCTCATATGCCCCAGTTTGAATGAATGCCTCCGAGAGTACCTGAGAGGAGAGAAAGAAGTTATAATAAGCTCAGAAAGTAGGGGTTATGGACTTCTACGGAAGTACAGACCCTGACAAGGTATAGAGCTGGTTATAAAGGACAAATAGAATATTGGACCAAATGGATTGTGAATCGGATGAGAGGTTTGATTATACCATCTCATTACTCAAGGCCCAGCTTATCAGTGGTGGAAGACTGTTCCTAGTAGTTCACTCCAACCTTACAGACTAACGTGGGAAGACTTTTTGAGGGTCTTCAAGGATAACTACTTGCCAAAGATCTACCTAGACTGAAAAATGAAGGAGTTCCTCGATATGAAATAGGGGAGCAACACTATAGCCGAGTATGAAGTGCATTTCAATGAATTGATGGGGTATGTTACAGCCTTGATCTCGATTTAGGAGGAAAAATGTAGATGGTTCGAAGATGGGTTGAATATGGAAATCAGAACGAGGCTGGTAATTACCAATTTGAGCAGCTTCATTAAGCTAAGAGTTGCTTCGATCAGAATTGAGCAGTTACTGAAGGATGAACGGGGTGAGTACAAGTAAGAGTTTAAAATGAATTGTCCAAGAGAATTTCAAGCTGATTTTGGCAGAAGATTTGATAAACACCAAAGTAAACCGTCACGATCACAATTGTGATCAAGACAGTCAGGGTTTAGGTTGAGAGGTGGCTTTGGTTATTCTAGTAGAGGTCAAGCTTCTGGAGGGAAGACTTATAGCAGACAACCGCTACGGATGCCTATTTGTGAGCACTGTGGGAAGAGACATGGTGGTGAATGTTGGAAGCTATCAGGAGCTCGCCTATATTGTGGCTCCTTTAAGCATCAGATTAGAGATTATCTTGCTATCGTTGGAGCACAGTCGGGAGTGAGAGGAGGAACAGTAACTTAAATGAATTTCCAGTAAAGTAAGTGGAGTGGGACAGAGAGGCAGCGATAGAGGTAGAACAAATTCTGTAGGTCCTAGTGCCAGAACTGAGGTGCGAAGCAATCAAACACAATCTCAGGATAGGATTTATGCCATTACTAGATAGGAGGCTCAGGACTCCCCAGATTTCATTGGTATGTTACATGTCTTTCATTTAGAAGCATTTGCATTGTTAGATCCAGAATCTATGCCTTCATTCATCACATCACATTTGGCATCTAAATTGCATTGTAAGTGAGAGATATTGAAATGTGGCCTAGTAGTGAGTACTCCAATAGGTAGTACTATAGTAATTGGGGAAGTATGTAAAGAGTTTATTATTTGGATTGATCAAGCTGAGATGAAAGCTGATCTGATAATCCTGCAATTGAGAGAGATAGATATTATCCTAGGTATGGAATGGCTCACTGCACATAAGGTTGTGATGAACTGTTATACCAAGGAGGTGATTATTGAATCTCCTACTCAGCCGAGTGTAATATTTTAAGGTGTTAGTCAGGTAGTGCCAGCTAGATTAATTTCCTCGATGAGCGCCTTTAGGCTGATTCAGAGTGGATGTGAGGCTTACCTAGCCTATGTAACCGATACCTGGACTGAGCAGGTAGTTCAGGATATTCTTGTTGTTATGGATTTCCCATACGTGTTTTCTAGTAAATTACCAGGTTTACCCCCAAAAAGAGAGACAAAGTTTATGATTGACTTAGTTCCAAGTACTGCCCCTATATCGATTTCTCTATATAGGATAGCACCTATAGAACTTTAGGAACTTCAGACTCAGTTATAGGAGTTTTATACAAGGGCCTTATCGTACGGGAGCTCCAATGTTGTTTGTGAAGAAGAAAGATGGGACCTTAAGATTATGCATTGATTATAGACTGTTGAATCAGGTGACAGTAAAGAATAAGTACCCATTACCAAGAATTGATGATCTACTTTATCAACTACAAAGAGCTTAGGTGATCGCTAAATTGGTTCTGAGATCAAGGTACTATTAGTTGAAGATAGTAGAAACTGATGTACTAAAGAGTGCATTCAGGACCAGATGTGGGCATTTTGACTTTTTGATAATGCCTTTCGGATTGACAAATGCTTCGATGGCTTTTATGGCACTGATGAATAAGGCATTTCAACCTTACCTAGATCACTTTGTGATTGTATTTATTAATGAAATTTTGGTGTATTCAAAGAGTAGAGAGGAGCATTCTAAATATTTAAGGCTAGTTTTATAGATTATGAGGGAGAAACAATTGTATGCCAAGTTCAATAGATGTGAAATTTGGCTTGATCAAGTGGTATTTTTGGGTCACATAGTATCTGGACAGGGCATTCAGGTGGGCCCAAAGAAAGTTGAAGCAATGATAAAGTGGGAAGCCCCGAAGAATGTATCTAATATTTAGAGTTTTCTTGGATTAGCAGGTTTTCATTGATCTCAGCCCTTTTGACAAGGTTTATGAAGAAGAATGTACCCTTCAGATGGATTGATGAGTACTAAAGAAGTTTTGAGGAATTAAAACACCGATTGACTATAGCACTGTTGTTAGTTATTCCATCTGGATCATGAGGATATGTAGTATATAGTGATGATTCACATCAGGGGTAAGGTGTGTTTTGATGCAGTATGGTAGAGTAATTGCATATGTATCAAGACAGTTGAGATCTTATGAATTCAACTATCCGGTACATGATTTAGAACTTGCTGCAATGGTTTTTGCTTTAAAGATATTGTGACATTATCTGTATGGTGAGACATTTCTAATATTCACAATTCACAAAAGTTTAAAATATTTGTTAAGTCAGAAGGAGCTGAATATGAGACAAAGGAGATGGATTGAGTAGCTAAAAGGTTATGATTGTATGATTGAATATCATCCTAGTGAAGCTAATGTTGTGGTTGATGCCTTAAGCAGGAAATCTAATAGTAGTGTGGTGCAGATTTAATGTAACATCTCATCACCGATGGGAAGGATAAAATAGTAAATTGGAACGGGTTATAAGTGTGTAAACTCATCTCGGCACGAGCACGCATGTTATGGCCTCTATATATATATGAATGGCAATTTTT
>JAOQMP010000005.1:32822210-32844072 GCA_027563575.1 Erythroxylum pedicellare
CTAAAATCTAAATTCCTATAAGAATATTCAACAAAATACTAAGATATATAATATTCAAACCTTTATATTTTTTAAAGTCATGTTCTCATAAGTCATTTTACTCATAAATAGCTAATACTAACAGCTAATTTTACCAAACATCAAATGACAAACATCTAATGCAATCAACTAATATGATCAGCGATCAATTAACAACTGATAGAATCAGCTAACAGCTAATGCAATCAGCTGATTGTCAAATAGGACCTATATCTATTGAAATTTTGTATAACAAATTTGTAAGATATGATTTACTCTTACCAACTAGTGTATCAATTTGATTTCTTTTAGAAAGTAGAAGTTATGTTAAATATGGACTATTTATATCATCATCGTTATCAACATTCAATTGAAGTGAGGCACGAGGTTTAAAGAGGTCTATTAGTATGCAACCTTATCCCTATCTAGTAGAAAGGTTGTTTTCAACTGTTTGTATCTATCATTAAATGCACTTAAAACTCCCTTTATAATTCATGGTAGTTTATAAAAAATGTCCAAATAAAAATTATGGACTATTTATGTCCATCATCAAAGTTCATGGCTATTAGAATTTTAAATTAGTCATTTCAATAATTAATTCTTATTTCATTTATTGGCTTAATTTATAATTTGGTTAACCAATAAATCCTTCAAAAAAATTTTAACAATTCATTATATCAAAATCTCTTTCTTTTAAAGGGTTTAATTGGCATATGCTTAGGCTTAGATTGACCTAACTTATTTCAAAATTCAATTTTTATTCAACATATTTCCATATAATTTTCACTCATCAAACATTCTTTTCATTCAAAATAAATCCTATGAAGTCAACCTAATATATTACTTAAATATTTTATTAATTAAATATCAACTCATTTGTTTGACCAAACTAACGGAAAAATAAGTTTTCCAAAGCAGCGAACTAACTCTTTGATAAAACTTAATTTAAAGACAACTCAAAATGTCCTTAAAAGTGTCATTTGAAAATCAACAAAGTATTCAAGAAAGTTTAATTAAAACTTTCTCTTAAGTTATTATGAAAATATTCCCCTATGTCAATCAAGTATTGAATAAAAATAAGAAAATAAGAGTGATTAAACTCATGTAATGATCCTTTACTAAGAAAAACTCATGCAAATGATTAAAAGTCAACCAAAGTTTAGATATGTGTATTATGCTTGCAAGGATGTATAATGAGTAAATACAAAATATAATATCCAAATACAAAATATGTTCAAGTCCATGTGATTGCATGTCGTAGCACTACCAAAATAACTAGATTAAACTATAGCTAGCGATAAGTCTAGGTCGATTTTATAGAAATTAATTCCAATTACTTTCCTAAATTATCTGTATAAGCAAAATAAGGGGGTTTTTGGTTTGAAGCATATTAAAAGACGAAGTAAAATTAAATTTATGAAAACAAATCAAATTAAACAGCCGCAAAGTGATAAAGTTGATGAATGAGTTGAAATCTGATTCTTTAGTTTAATCTCAGCCTAAGCACAATTTTGTAGATATCGTTGAATTACTACTTTTACACCTCTCTTCATACTATTGATCATGAACTAACAATAATCTTTGTTAATTATGGTTTTTTCTTAGATCATAGTTAATCAAGGAGAGCTCATTAATTAACCCTAACTATTGAGAAACTTAGAACAAGCTCCCTAAGTTTATCTGGATAGCTACATTACAAGTGAGAAAAACAGATCAATCTAAGCAACAATCACACAAGCTTGGATTATTTAACTTATGCTATGTTATATCTAATGAATTAATATCGCTAATTGCCACATACAACCTTTACCACGACTATTACGTATCGCATTCAAGTTCTAGTTATGGGTTTTCATAAAAACTGATTTTATAGAGCATTAAAATCATTCTCATACAACACCCAATCAATCCATATCAGATAACATAAACAATCCGAAAAGAGGTAAAGAAAATGATACATAACAACTATTTGTTTGATGTGCTTCTTGGTCTTGATTGCACCTCCGAACCAGTGTTAGAAAAGTTAACTGTCCATCTCCATCTTAAAGCTTTCACCATCGGCCATCCTCTCCATCACCACGGTCAGTGTTGAAGAACAAAGAAAAAACTAAAGAGAAAATAGAATAAGGGTTATGTTGGTTAAGTCTATTCCTGCATACCCTTCTATCATCACTCTTTTTTCCTTATATAGTAAAATTTAGGTTTAAAACCGAGTGACACCTGGCCAGGACACTGTGTCGTTCTCCATTTAATTGTCAGATGTGAGGTTACCTTGCACTGCTATTGTGCATGGTAAGTCACAGTCATGAGAGGTTTGCAGAGTGTGCATGGCCTTCTCACAGCCATGTATGCCCTTCTACGATCGTGCATAGCACTCTCACGGCTGTGAGGGATTTCTCACGGTAGTAAGAGATAATGCATGGGCGTGAGAAATCTCTCACGACTATACAGTCTAATGTTTGGTCGTGAGATTCTCTTTCGTTATTCTTCATTTGACATTCTCTCTTGCCTCTTCTTCTTTCAACCCTCTTCTTCTCCATGCTCCATGAATCAACAGAATATGAAATTTGAGAATATGGCTTCAATGACATACTTTCGAGTCACTTTAACTTTTTTACTTCCAAAAAGTACACTAAAGTGAGTGTCTTAAGCATTTCTAAGGCATTAATCACTAAATGTAGTATGTTAAATGAATCAACATTTAAACACATATCAAGTTAATCTACGCTTAGCTTTTGGCCATCCTCGAGCAAATCATCAAAATCAAAATCACAAATCAAAACTTTTAATCATTTTTTATATTTCCTAAGAGTAGATAATCATAAGTAAAGATGAATGAATTTCAAAACCTATAGCAATAACTTAACATTCAAAGCTTCTACTCATAATCAATCAACATTCATCACCCTTAGAAATTAAGTAATCTAAAGGTAGACTTGGACAAAACGTGTTTAAATAAGTTATTTCCATAGGTACACTCAAACACCATTTATAATCACAACAATCCATAACTTTGCACATCATTTCCTTTCTCCGCCACTAAAAGTCACATGCATAATAATGAATTAAAGGACTTTTATAGGGTTTTAATATGGGTAAGGGTAAGGTGAGATGTATTTTGGGTAATGTAGTATAAAAGCCATCAAGTTAATGAAGCAAAAGTAACACTGAATAAGATATCAATTGCACAAGCTGACATTCATTCAAAACTGGGTACCGTCAGCCATGAATAATGCAACAACTATATTTCCTAACTCGATTTAACTCTTATACCATAAGCCAAATGAACATAACACAAAATGATCAATCCAAAACAACCTCCTCCTTATATGCAATATATTCAAACACCCAATTGATACAACTTAAAGAGGATAAACTATTAATTAATAACTTTTCATAATAGTTGTATTTTCTCCTTGTAACTTTTATTCAAACTCACACATTTTTTAAATATAAAAGTGATAAAAGCTACATCAACATATGATTCATAACATGGAATTTTAACAACTATAACTAACCCATGTGTATGCATACCCCTACGTTTAGGCTTTTGTACAATTACATTCATCACAAACTAACAATTGCTCCACCAGCTTTAAGGCTTGGGTAGGGCATTTGGTTAGGTGCATGTAATGTGGTTTATACAAAAGAAAGGCTAATGAAGCACAAAAGGGTTTAGCACAGGAAAATTCACATAAATGGGTAAGTTATTTAGCTAATGTAGCTCAACGAAGAATGCTTAATTATTTTCATAAAAATGCATGTGACAAAAATGTGGTTTTGAATAGAAAATCAATTTGAAGTAAGGGTGTATATGTTATAGAGGTTATACAAAACAAAGATAGTGAGACTGATATAAATGTGTTAGTTTAATATAGCTCAAAACCTGACTAGTTTTTGTCTATTACTAGTCACCGGCACCACTCTTCTAAAGAATAATGCACATTAACTAATCACAAGAGCAAAATAAACTAAAATCCCCACCCTATACTTGAAACTTACATTGTTCCCAATATAACATCAAATATAAGAAATAAGACACTTAAAGAAGATAGTAATTGTGAAAATGTAAAGAGACAAAAATCAACTTCCTTTGGGTTGCCTCCTAAGTAACACCTTTGTTTATCATCATTGGCTCGACACCACATTGCCCAATCTTAATAATGATGGTTTTCTGACCCTATCACTTCCACATCCTTGGAATCCTTCATATAAGGGTTTCAGTCAATGATCATTGACTTTGAATTTCTTGTTAGACTGTAAGCTTTCAATTTTAACTACATCATGTGGCAATACATTACTAATAACAAGATGTCCAATCCAACGAGATTGTAATTTACCTATAAAAAGCTTAAATTGTGAATGGTAAACGAGAACTTTTTCTCCAACCATAAAATTCTTCCTAACAATCATCTTTATCATGAAATCGTTTAGTCTTTTCCTTGTAAATTTCTGCATTCTCTTAAGATTCAAGTATAAGCTCTTCTAATTCTTGTAGTTGCAGTTTCCTCTGTACACCCACTGCATCCATCTTCATATTTTATTGCTTAATGGCCTAAAAGGCCTTGTGCTCAATTTTTACTGGAAGAAGACACAACTTTCCATAGATTAGTCGGTATGGAGATATATAAATCGGTGTATTGTATGCAGTCCTATATGCCCAAAGACCATTATCAAGTCTTTGACTCAAATCTTTACAATTTGAGCTCACCATTTTCTCAAGAATGGACTTGATTTCTCTATTTGAAACCTCTGTTTACTTGTTCGTCTGTGGATGATAGGTCGTAGACATCTTATGAGTGACATCATACTTCTTTAAAAGGTTTTTTACCAATCGATTGCAAAAATGAGTATCCATATCACTAATCAACGCTCTCAGTATTCTAAACTTTAAAAAAATGTTAGACTTGACAAATTCTGAAACAACCTTAGAATTGACAATCCTGGTGGCTTTAACTTCCACCCATTTAGAAATATAATCCACATACAACAAAATGTAAACAAAATCAAAAGAAGAAGGAAATGATCCCATAAAATCGATTCCTCATACATTAAAATTTTCATATGCATGTATTGGAGATAAAGGTATTTGATCTCTATAGGATGAATTCATATGCAGGCATCCGATAATTACTTCAATTCAATTATAGGTGCCTGCATAATTAAAGGTAAAGATTTCACATTAGATATTAGCAATTTGATATTTTGAAATACATACCTTTTTGGTATTGTTTGCAATGATTGTAGCGTTAACACCATTTCTTCCATTTCATCTGTAAAGAGCAAGTTAGAATTTTGCAACATGTTTTCCGTTAAACTCATACAAATAATGAATTCTAACTCATCCTTACCATCCAGGTCAAAAAAATTTTGAGACAAAGAATTAATGACATCAATTGACAAAACAGAATGAACATCACTAGAATACCTCATAGCTTCAAAAATATTAAAGTGAACAATTTTACCGCCAAACTCTATAGTTAATGTTCCTGCATCCACGTCGATCTTTGTCTTTGATGTCTTAAAAAATGATTGGCCTAAAAAGATTGGTGCAGAATTAGATGAAGTTTCTCACTCCATGTTCAACACATAAAAGTCAGTTGGGAAAACCAATTCGTTAACCTGCACTAAAACATCCTTTACAACCACCTTCCAGATAAGATTTAGATCTATCAACTAATTGAATTATAACACGTGTTTCTTTCAACGATCCCAAATTCAATGAAGTATAAATGGCATATGGCATAACATTGATTGAAGCTCCTAGATCTATCATTGCTTTTTCAAAGCGGGTATCACCAATCTTGTGGAAATTGTAAATGTACCTAGATCTTTTCACTTCGGGGGAAGCTTTCTTTGAATGACTGCAGATATGTTCTCCCCCAAACTTACTTTCTCGTTTCCCTTTAATTTCCTTTTAGACATGCATAACTCCTTAAGAAATTTGGCATATCGAGGAACTTACTTAATGGCATCAAATAGAGGTATGTTCACCTCTACTTTTTTGAACATCTCTAAAATCTCCCTATCTTGCTCTTCTTTCTTTGATTTAGCAAATCTTAGGAAAAGGAGGCACAGTATTAATAAAATTTTAATCACAGGAGATTTATAATTTACCTAAGTTCTCATTTTAGCTTCTTTCGGAGGTACTTCAAGTTCTTTTTCAGCTTCTTTTTCATTTCTAATAACAGGAGTCTTATGTGGTGCCTCTATTTCCTTAACATTTCTCAAAGTAATAGCACTTGCATTCTCTTTCGAGTTTACAATTGTTGAGAAGGAAGCTTACCCAAATTTTAATTCTCCAATTGGCTTACTACAATAGCTATATGACTCAATTGATTCTCCAGATTCTGGATGCTAGCACTTGTTTTTTTTTATTGGAATTGTAAGGTACTATTATGGAGCTAAATGGTATTATGAGCTAACGTTTTCATCATATCTTTTAGTGAAGGTCCCGAACTCGATGGTTAAGCTTGTCTTTAATATGGTTGTTTATAGGAACCTTATTGTTATCCTTACTACCTATAGGTGGTGAATGGAAGATTCTTCCATCCTGAGTTTTGTGCATATAGGTAGCTAAGATTCCTTTGGGTTGACCCGAAAAGCTTCCAAAAGCATTCACTTTTTCTGTAGATGTATCCTACAAAGTTGGACACAAATTAGTGGGATATCCTACCATTGTGCAAATTCCACATACCTTAACTTGTTGAGCACCACTTGTAACCATTTTCCTAACCAAAGATGTCAACCTAGTTATTTGTTGCTTTAATGTAGTAGTACTAGCTTCATTAACTTTCAGTAGGCGGGACTCCTCTTGAATACTAAATTGTTGGGAGTTAGTAGCCACATTGGAAATGAGATTTCTGGCTTCAGTAGGTGTCTTATCCATTAGTTGTAGCATCTTGATATCCCATGTTAAGGGTTAGAACCCTAGAATAGTGTATATGAAAGATATTATTGAGAAATTAGGAAATGCATTTCATACTCATGCATCAATTAGCATACATACACGTGAATTTGATAATTGCACATATTACAATGACTGTACGTGCACTCATTTGACAATTATTAGGTATAATTGATCTTAATTGATTTATAAATGTGATTATGATGTGAATAGTGAATATTTTCTCTTGAAAATTGATTTGGAGAGTATAATTATTTATTTAAAATTTTTGGTGAAATTTGGAATATTTTCTGAAATTATGAGTACTTTTAGACTGGGAAAAATGCCAAGTAGCAAGACAATCGATAAATGGTAGTGGAAATAAGAGTCAAATGGCAGTGAAAATTTTTATGAATGACATTAGGATTTAATGACATATGTCATTGAAAATTAGGAGACAGTTGGAGATAAATGGATTAGTTAAATAAAAGACAAGGAGAGACCATAAACTTGTCACTTGCCACACCCCATCCCTTAACCCACGAAACTCTCCCAAGTGAAGGACTATCTTCTCTTTAATTTGTCTTTCACTTTGTTAATTACTTCATCTCTTGTTAATATCTCTTCTCATCTTCTTCACCTACGAACCTCCCTTTTTCTCCTATCAACGTAAGCCTAGCTCTCACCCTTCTTTACTACTATCATTTTGTTGTCCTCTTCATTTGCTACAAGAAGACCTAACCCTACCACCCTTGAATGTTTATGATCATATGAGCCATGGAAAGCTAGGGTTCACATGATTTTGAAGAGTTTGGAGTTTTACCAAGTAAGTATCATATGCTTCTTCGCGATTTATTGAATGAAACATGTATAATAATAGTTAGAGGTTAAATGTTCATAAAATAGTGTTTTGTATATGTTGGAATGTGGGAAAAGAAATGAACACATTGTTGTCTTGTTTTTTTTGTATTTATGATGATTAATATTTCACAACTTATTGTAGAAATGAGTTTGAAATAGAAAGATCATTGAAAATGGTGTAAGGTGCATAAAAATTTGATAGGTAAACGGATGTTTCATGTTTTGTTTTCAATGTTTATTAACGTGGATCTCTTTGGGTGTTTTAGAGATGAACTAACATCAGTTTAGAGTTAATAAAAAGGATTACTATAGTGTTTTGAAATGAGATAAATTAAGGTTATAGTTAGTAGTGAAATGAATGTGAGATTAGAGTTGAGCATGTGCAGAAATTTAATGATGCATATATATGAATGTAGATGTTCTGTTTTTGGTATTATGATCAAACATAGAATATGATTTATTTATGATTGAAATTGAGCTGAAATGGAAGTGGGAATGAAGAGGAAATAATGAGTAAGTGTGTTGTCATGGTTTGGGAACATTCTGTAGTATTTTAGGTATATCTTGCAGAAACCTAAACAAAACTGCATGAAATTGGTGTCATTAGAAACTTAAGACATATGAAACATTTTTTTAGAAGAATGTATTGCCTAAATACTTCTTTTTCCTTGTCAAAATGGCTGTGTAAAATTGACCTGAAAATCTATTTTTGGAACAGCCATCAGGTAGTGCACAATCGTGCACAAGCATGATAGTAACAGAAAGGAAACCTCAAAGGAGTTGCACGATCATGCACAAGCATGATTATGATAGAGAGGAAACCTCAGGGGAGTTGCACGATTGTGCACAAGCACAATCGAAACAGAGAGGAGATATCAAGTAGTGCATGATCGTGTATAAGCATGATAGTGACACAGAGGAAACATCGCATAGTGTCGTGACAGAGAGGAATCAACAGGAAGTACACAATCATGCACAAGCACGATCGTGACAATGAAGGTGCAATGCTTTTTGACAGTTTTAAACACCCTTCACTCTTTTGACCATAACTTCTTCTATGGACCTCCGATTGACTTGAAATTTGAACCACAAACTCCTCACACATTGTACTTCCTCTCCACCAAATTTCGTGGTCATATGAATTCATTAGGAAAGGATTGGTCAATGATTGATTGATGATGTTATAAGAATCAAGTTTATTATGCAATGAACCTTAGTGCACAATTGGGTGATGAACTTGGAATAAGTTTGTATTATTGAGGTGTAAACCTAAGTTCAAATTAGACATATATGAGTTTTGAAGTATAAATGATCATGAGATGAAAATAAAGAAAATATACCCGGGATTGTCATTGAACATGCGTTGTACATAATCTAAATACACATTTGTGCATAAATGAGAATTTATATAATTATTCAAAGTTGTGATGTGTGTAAATGTGTGTTGCATGATATAGAAGAGCAATTAGAGCGACAACATCTAGACATTACTGAAACTTTGAGGCAATAGCTATCTGGAGAAAACTATGAGTAACCTAAATGGTCTCACTTGATTAATTGTTTGTTTTAAATTTTGTATTAAATTATTATGTGAATGTGATTGTGTTGATTTTGGACATTGAATGTCTGAGGCGTTTGATGCATGAATAATATATTGAAAGTGCTCTTTGTTTGTGAATTTGAAGAAATAAGTGATACTCAACATTATTGTTGAATGCCGGACTAAGGTCCAATGATAAATTTCAATGTGAAACTAAAATCAAGTGACTGATTAAAAATACGTGAATGTGATGCATTTCATTCCCTAAATGCATGAAAACATAAAGGTTGTTGTGACCGGAGTAGTCACCGAAAAAGAGCTTAAAGCTCAAAATGTGGTAAGAGACTCTGGCTTAGTTGTTAATGTACCCGGTATCCACTAAGAGATATAGGACAATATCTGAAACAAGCCCGGTATCCACAAGGGATATGGGCCAATAAAAAGGCACTCGATCACAACAAAGTAATAATTAGAAGTGAGTCTCATTTGTATTGCATTTATAATAGATATGTATTTTTTTAAATGATTGAGCATTTATAATTGATATGGATGTTTTAAATGATCGAAATGAACTGTTTGACTACTCTGAATGTGAAATGTGGAATAAGTGAACAAAGTGTTATGTGATGCTATATGATTATTGGTGAAAAGATGTGTATTATATGATGACATGAATTGTTGTGATCTTGAAACATGAACTGTATGTGTTATGTGTTATAAGTGAGTCATCAATGATGGGTGGTTTACTGAGTTCGCAAAACTCACCAAAATTGCCATATTGAATTTCAGGTTCAAGAGAGGATACTAGTGATAGAGAAACTATAGAAAAAGCATAATTCTTGTTTTTTTTTAATAGAAGAAATGGCTCAAAGGTCTGCTAGTTGAGATTGAAGGATCTAGATAAAATTTTGTATAATTCTTCTTGTATGTAGCATTCTGTATACAGAGATGTAAACTCTAATTAGTTTTTGATATTGTACATATATGGATGTTATTGTAAAGCTACAATGTACATATTTGGTTTTATAAAATGAAAATGAGGATTTCGGTTTTTAAATATTGTGACATTTATGCAGTAAATGATGATGCCATGATTAAGTTGGTGTCATGATTGCTCTAGCATGCCACCCTTATGGGGTATATACTCGGATATCCTTCAGAATGTCGAGTATGTGTCTTGTGAGAGTGAGGTGCTACAATTCTTAGTATCAGAGCATGGTTTGGCATCCATAGGGATATATAGGAATATTATCATGAGAAATATGTTTAGTAATTGAAGTTATTATCTATTATAGGTCATCTGCTATAGGTGATCAAGTGGGACAATCATTTGACCTAGAATTAGTAGGAGCCAATAGAAAGTCTTTTGTATCTCGACCTGAGAGGATACCTCTGAGACTTCCTAAGAAAAGGGAAAGGAGGTACGATAAATTGAGAAAGTAGGGGATGTAGACTTCTACAGAAGTACAGACCCTGTAGAGGCTGAAGGATAGCTAGAGAGAACAAAGAGAGTTTTCAATCAGATGGACTGTGAGTCGGACGAGAAGTTTTACTATGCAGTTTTCTTACTGGAAGGCCTAGCATACTAATGGTGGAAAACTATTCCAGCCAATACCACCAGGCCTTGTAACTTGAAGTAGGAAGACTTTCTGAAGGTCTTCAAGGAGAACTACATGCCCAAGATCTACCTGGACAGAAAGATGAAGGAATTTTTGGATCTAAAGCAGGGCAAATTATTCGTGGAAGAATATGAGATCAAGTTCAATGAATTGATGGGGTATGTTACTGTCTTGATTCCTACTGAGGAAGACAAGTGTAGGAGATTTAAAGACGGGTTGAGTATAGAGATTATGACAAGGTTGTCAATCACTAACTTGAGCAGTTTCATTGAGTTGAGAGTTGCCTCGATCTGAATTGAGCAACTATTGAGAGAGGGACAGGCAGAGTATAGGCAGAAGTTTAGAATGAAGAGACCTGGTGAATTTCAAGCTAAATATAGTAAAAGATTTAAGAAATACTATATTAGATTGTCCCAATCCCAGTTGGGATCGTGACAGTTTGCGTTTAGGCTAATAGGCTGCTTTGGTTACTCTGGCAGAGGTTAGGTGTCTGGAGCAGGCTTTTAGTAAGTAACCACCACACATGCCTAACTATGAGTACTGTGGAAAGAGATATGGTGGTGAATGTAGGACATTATCAGGAGCTTGTTTCTACTGTGGCTCTCTTGAGCACCAAATCAAAGATTGTCCTGCCATTGTTAGAGTTCAGTCTAGTGTGATAGGGGGATCAATAACTGAAACAGCTGTCCAGTAGAGCTAAGCTAGTGGGTTTGGACAAAGAGGTCGTGGTAGAGGCAGGATGAGTTCTAGGAGTCCTACTGTGAGGACTAAGGTGTGGAGCAACTGACCGTAGTCCCAAGCTAGAGTTTATGCAATGACCAGATAGGAGGCTCAGGATTCTCTCGATGTCATTACAGGTGTGTTGCTTATTTTTTCTTATAGAGCTTTTACATTGCTAGATCCTAGATTTGCGCACTCTTTTATTGCACCGCATCTAGCATCTATATTACATTGTGATAGAGAATGGTTGAAACATGGATTAAAGGTGAATAAATCGATAGGTAGTATTACAATAATAGGAGAAATCTACAAGAGGTGCTTGATTCGAATTGATTAGGTAGAATTGGAGGCAGATTTAATTGTACTACAGTTAAGGGAGATAGATATTATCCTAGGCATGGATTGGCTCACTAGTCACAGGACTATTATGAATTGCTATACTAAGGAGGTGATATTAGAATCTCTTAATCAACTGAGAGTAGTATTTTGAGGTATTAGTTAAGCAGCACTAGCTAAACTGATTTTATTTATAAGTGTTTTAAGGTTGATACAAGGAGGATGTAAGGCTTATCTGGCCCACGTAGTCCATACCTGAACTAAGCAGAATGTGCAGGACATTCTTGTTGTTAGGAAATTCCTAAATATGCTTCCTGCAGAATTATCTGGTTTACCTCTAGATAAGGAAACGGAGTTTACAATCGACTTAGTTCTAGGTGTTGCTCCTATATCTATTCCTCCATATAAGATGGCACCTATGGAACTAAAGGAATTGAACGCTCAGTTATAGGAGTTGCTAGAAAAGGGTTTCATTAAACCCAGTGAATTACCATGGGGAGCTCCAGTCTTATTTGTGAAGAAGAAAAATGGAACTCTGAGACTGTGCATTGATTATAGGCAACTGAATCGGGTAACAGTGAAGAACAAGTAGCCGTTGCCTAGAATTAATGATCTGCTTGATCAGTTACAGGGAGCTCGGGTGTTCACTAAGTTGGACTTAAGATCTGGGTACTATCAGTTGAAGATAGCAAAGGCTGATGTACCGAAAAGTGCATTTAGGAGCAGGTATGGGCATTTTAAGTTGTTAGTAATGCCATTTGGGTTAACTAATGCCCCAGCTACATTTATGGCTTTGATGAATAATATGTTTTAGCCCTACCTAGATCGTTTTGTCATTGTGTTTATTGACAACATCTTAGTGTACTCAAAGAGCAGAGAAGAGCGTACTGTGCATTTGAGATTAATCTTATAGATTATGAGAGAGAAACAACTATATTTCAAATTCAGTAAATGTGAATGTTGGTTAGATCAAGCAGTATTTTTGGGTTACGTAGTAACTAGACAAGGCATGCAAGTAGATCCAAAGAAGATAGAGGCAGTAATGAAGTGGGAGGCTCCGAAGATTGTATCAAAAAGCGCGATCGTGACAGTGAAGGTGCAATACTTTTTGACAATTTTAAACATCCTTCACTCTTTTGAGCATAACTTCTTCACCGAACCTAGAATTGACTTGAAATTTGAACCACAAACTCCTCACACATTTTCCTTCCTCTCCACCAAATTCATGGTCAACTGAATTCATTATAAAAGGATTGGTAAATGATTGATTGTTGATGTTATAAGAATCAAGTGTATTGAGCCATGAACCTTCGTGCACGATTGAGTGATGAACTTGGAATAAGTTTGTATTATTGAGGTGTAAACCTAAATTCAAATTAGAAATATATGAGTTTTGAAGTATGAATGATCATGAGATAAAAATAAAGGAAATATACCCGGGATTGTCATGAGCATGCATTGTATGTAAATGAATGATCATGAGATAAAAATAAAGGAAATATACCCGGGATTGTCATGAGCATGCATTGTATGTAATCTATATACACATTTGTGCATAAATGAGTACTTCTATAATTGTGCAAAGTTGTGATGTGTGTAAATGTGTGTTGTATGATATAGAAGAGTAATTAGAGCGACAACATCTAAATGTTGCCGGGAATTCAAGGCAATAGCTATCTGGAGCAATTTATGAGAACGTAGATGATCTCACTTAATTAACTATTTGTTTTAAATTATGTATTGAATTATTATGTGAATGTGATTGTGTTGATTTTAGACATTGAATTTCTGAGGCATTTGATGTATGAATAATATACTAGAAGTGCTCCTTATTTGAGAATTTGATGAAATAAGTGATAATTAACATTATTGTTGAATGTCGGAACAAGGTCTGATGATAAATGTGAATTTAAATGTAAAACTGAAATCAAGTGACTGATTGAAAATATGTAAATGTGATACATTTCATTACATGAATGCATAACAACATAAAGGCTGTTGTGATCAGTGTAGCCACCAAAAAAAAGCTTAAAGCTCAGAATGTGGTAAAAGCCTCCGGCTCAGTTGTTAATGTTTTCGGTATCTACTAAGGGATATGGGAAAATATCTTAAATAAGCCTGGTATCCACAAGAAATATTGGCTAGTAAAAAGGCACTCGGTCACAATAAAGTAATAATTGGAAGTGAGTCTTATGTGCATTGCATTTATAATTGATATGTGTGTTTTAAATGATCGAAATGAACTGTTTGACTGTTCTGAATGTGAAATGTGAAATAAGTGAACAAAATGTTATGTGATGTTATATGATTATTGGTGAAAAGATGCGTATTATATGATGAGATGAATTGTTATGAACTTGAAACATGAACTGTATGTGTTATGTGTTATAAGTGAGCAATTGATGATGGGTAGCTCATTGAGTTCGCAAAACTCACCAAAATTGCAACGTTGAATTTTAGGTTTGAAAGAGGATACTAGTGATAGAGAAACTGTAAAAGAAGCATAGTTCTTGTACTTTTGGATAAAAGAAATAGCTCAAAGGTCGGTCAACTGAGACTGAAGGATCTAGACAAAAATTTTGTAAAATTCCTTATGTATGTAATGTTTTGTATGCAGAGATGTAAACTCTAATTAGTTTTTGATAATGTACATATATGGATGTTATTATAAAGCTACAATGTACATATTTGGTTTTATAAAATAAAAATGAGGAATTTGGTTTTTTAATATTGTGACATTTATGATTTAAATGATGATGCCATGATTATGTTAGTGTCGTGATTGCTCTAGCATGCCACCTTTGTAGGGTACGTACTTAGATATCCTTCAAAATGTCAGGTATGTGTCCTGTGAGAGTGGGGCGCTACACTAGTACTCCTCCACTTGCTGCATCTATCATATTTTCTTCTTATGGCAGAAGCCCTAATAGAAATACTGTATCAAGTGTTGCTTGCTGATTTGATGGTACGGGTAGGTAACATACAACCTCTTGAAATGCTCCCAGTACTCATATAATATTTCCCTATTATGTTGTTGAATTTCAAAGATCTCCTTCCGAATATTTGTAGCTCGAGACGCAGGAAAGTATTTCTCCAGAAAAAGTCTCTACATCTCATTCTAAGTGGTATTTGATTCGGAGGGCAAGTAATATAACCAATCTTTAGCAGTGTCTCTCAACAAGAATGGGAATGCTCTTAACTTAATATGCTCTTCTTGCAACCCGGCTGGCTTCATGCTAAAACAAACTATGCGGAACTCCTTAAGATGCTTGTAATGATCTTCACTTGGCACACCACGAAAAGTTGGCAAAAGATGAATTAAACCATATTTAAGCTTAAAAGCCACATCAATAGTAGGAAAATCAATGAACAATAGCTGATGATTAAAATTAGGGACAACTAATTGTTTAAGAGTATGATCATTATTTTGCTCAGCCACTTTAGAAGTAGTATTAGAAATGGAATCACCAAAAGACTTAGAAAGTAAATCTTAAGCTATTTAAATTCTTGGTGAAGAGTCAAGTTTTCTGTCAAATGGCGATGGATCCTCAGAACTTTGTACAACTTGTCTTCTCGCTCTATGCAACATTCTTCCAAGTTCTGGATCAAATTTTAACTCACCAGTGTGAGAAGATAGTGTCATGCATTGAAACTAATAAAACAATAAAAGAAATTAACCACAAATAAAAATAAAATAAAACAAATAAATTTAAAAAAGAAAAAGATGTTAATCCCTGGAAACGACATCAAAATTGGTAACGTGTCGTAGCATTACCAAAATAACTAGACTAAACTATAACTAGCGCTAAGTCTACGTTGATTCCATAGAAATTAATTCCAATTACTCTCCTAAATTATCTATAAACGAAATAGGGGGGTTTTTGGTTTGAAGCAAATTAGAAGACAAAGTAAAATTAAATCTATGAAAACAAATCAAATTAAATAGTAGCAAAATGATAAAGTTGATGAATGAGTTGAAATTTGGTTCTTTGGTTTAATCTCAGCCTAAACACAATTTCGCAGATGTCGTTGAATTATCACTTTTGCACCTCTCTTAAGAGTATTGATCGTGAACTAATAATAAGCTCTGTTAATTCCAAATTTCCCTTAGATTATAGTTAATCAAAAAGAGCTTATTAATTAACGCTAACTATCGAGAAACCTAAAACAAGCTCTCTAAGTTTATCCAAACAGATGCATTACAAGTGAGAAAAACCTATTAATCTAAGTAACAATCACACAAGCTTGGATTATTTAACTTATGCTATGTTATCTCTAATGATTTAATACTGCTAGTTGCCATATACAACCTTTAACATGACTATTACGTATCGCATTCAAGTTCTATCTATGGGTTTTCATGAAAAATGATTCAATAGAGCATTAAAATCATTCATATACAACACCCAATCAATCCATATAAGATAACATAAACAATTTGAAAAGAGGTAAAGAAAATGATACACAACAACTATCTACTTAATGTGCTTCTTGGACTTGATTGCACCTTTGAGCTAGTGTTAGGAAAGTTAGTTGTCCATCTCCACCTTCAAGCTTTCACCATTGACCATCCTCTCCATCGCCACTGTTAGTGTTGAAGACCGAAGAAACAACTGAAGACTAAATAGAAGAAGGGTCTTATCGACTAGGTCTATTCTTGCATACCCTTCTACCATCACTCTCTTTTCCTTATATAATAAAATTTAGGTTTAAAACTAAGTGAAATCTGGGCAAGACACCGTGTTGTTCTCCAGTTAATTCTTAGACGTGAGAATTCACAGCCATGTATGGCACTCTCACGGTGTGAGAGATTTCTCACGACCGTGATAGATGATGCATCGGTGTGAGAGATTTCTCACGCCTATGTAGTCCAATGTTTGGCCGTGAGACTCTCCTTTCCTTATTCTTCATTTGAGATTCTCTCTTGCCTCTTCTTTTTTCAACCCTCTTATTCTTTATACTCCATAAATCAATAGAATATGGAAATTTAGAAGATAGTTTCAATGACATGCTTTCGGCTCACTTTAGCTTCTTTACTTCTAAAAAGTACCTAAGATCAAATATAAGCTAAAGTGAGTTTCCTAAGCATTTCTAAGGCATTACTCACTAAGTGTAGTATATTAAATAAATCAACATTTAAATACATATCACCATATAAGGAGCAACATCAATCTCACTCCTTATAAATAATGTTTGTTAATATCACTCACATCCCCACCTTTTTGGCAAAACCAAAATGATCCAAAATTATGAAGACTCGACATAAATAAGGTAGAGAGTATGATCCCATATAAGGATGGCAACAAGTTGGTCTATTCAAGTTCATTGTTGGTCTGACCTAATTTGATGTCCCCTATATGTAATCCAAGCTCTAATATTGTTCGAGCAGATTTAGCTAACCTAAAAAAGAAACCGTTTAGGGGTAAATATCATTTGGTCTTTATTTTCTTAAACATACATAGCAAATAATGTCATTTTAAATAGTTAAATTAAAATAATGTTATTTTAAGGAGGGGTTCAAGTTTTTAGACTATTTGAAATGGGTTATTTTTCATCTTTAATCTCATATAGTTGAACATGATGTTTAGGTGATGCTCTATAGTCACTAGAAATGATTCAAGCTTGCCTCTTATCAATGTGACATTGACTCAAATGTGTATCTAGATATCCTCTAATTCCTTTTAAGAAGCAATATCTAAGTTAGTCCTATGAGTAGCTTCATAAGGTCCACTTGTAACTCTATAAGGTTTATTAGTAGCTCTAGAATCATAATTAGGGGCCTTATCATCAATATGCATCTATATAAAGTGGCTTTATGTAAATATATGTAGATCATCATCAAGAAGGAGGTCCTTAAGCCCCTACTTTTAAAATGGAATGAGGTCTTCATATTAGTTGGGCCATGACTCCATTAAAGAACTATAATCATATTCTATATAAATAGGTATAATTAAGGTTATAATAAAAAGAAAACTAATTTTAAGAAGGTGGAATATTGAAATGCTAGAAGATAAGAGCAAAAGAAGTAGCATAGGGCATTATTTTGGAAGTTTTTCTTTCTAATTAATACTTTTTATACTTATAAGAAATTTACTAACGCTCAAACTATAAGTGCTTGATGTAGCTATAGCTAACACAGACAAGTGCAGGTTGATTCCACGAGGACTATAAGTACTAGTAATTACCGTTTTTCTATTATCTAACTGTTGGATCATATTATGGATCTAATTATAAATTAAACTAAATGAATAAACTAAAACTAAAACAATGTTGAACTTAAGACAGAGGAACATACTTGGAAAAGTCTATATCAAATAAATAATACCTAGAAGATAACTCTCCCTAAGAATCCTTAAATATTAACCCTCTATTATGTAATTACATTACTGGTTATTAGATCGTGAAAATTCTTATCTTATATTAATATCTTTCTTAAGAATACTAACAATTAATCCACCAGTTGATTAAAAATCTTTCTAGTTAAAACCCATAGGATTGTATTATCGATTTATGAATTTCACTATTAAGTTTGACCCTAATTTAGAGGATTTATGTTGACCTATCTCTATTGCCTGTAACTTCTTCAAATTATGGTAGATATATTCATACAAAAGGATTTCTCAACCCAATCATATGAAAATCAAATCAAGAACTAATATTGCAGATATATTAGAACAATAATATAACATATAATTGAATCTTAATAAATAAATCAAATAAATTGTATTAAATAAAAGATCAAATCATATTGTTATGTATTGTTATCACAACTTAAGGTTCATCACACCTAGGCATTAAACAAATTTAGTTCCTATCTATAGAAAACAAAATCAAAAATAAACATGCAAAAGAATAACTAGAAAACAAAGAAGTTATAATTCTAAATCTTCCTTTTTCTTTTAATGGATCTTTATGTAAGTTAGAATGAATGTTGTTATCTATTGGATCTTTTGACATATTCTTCATGTTTTCTCATCCCTTGAGCAAAATTCTCACCTCTTTATGTCTCTTATTACTTCAAATCACTTCTAAACTTGCCTCATGTTTTGCCTTCATTCAAGTCCTTTTATAATAATAATTTGTGTTTTTAGGATATATATGGTCAACATACAGTGGTGTGTAGGTGACTGTGTAACTCTAAAAACACTTAAATTTATGATTTTACACAGACACAGAGACTTACACAAGCAACATACAAAGTCATGTATATCAATATACAAGGGCATGAAACTTTAGACGATCAAAAACAAAATTTTAAATCTTCTCTGTCACATTTACAGAAACTTACACAATCACTATACACAGTCATATAGCTTTAAGTTTCTTCAAATCTTCATTTCATGCCACAATTTTATCTTAATTCTTCTCTTTATGGTCCATAAAGGCAAGTAGTACCTATAAATGCACTTAAAGTGAATTAAGTATCATAAATCCTATAAAACTACTAAATACAAAGCAGAATAAATTAAATATGGTTATATGATTATAGTTAAACAAACATTTATCAAACATCCCCACACTTACATTTTTGCCTGTTCTTAAATAAATCACAATCTAAATTATCAATCATACAAATATCCATCCTTTATTAACCTTTACCTGTCAATTCATGCTCTAAATCATTATATCATATTGATCAAATTAACATATAATTAGAATCAAGTTATCCTATAACTAACCTTCAAATTTCAATATCAATAATAATCACATCAATAATCATTTTAAAATCAAAAGAATAAATCTTTACACCCTTACCAATGTTTTACTCAATGTACTCAAGTGTTTACGGTGAAAATTTTAAGAGCTCTCATATTAATACATAGTAGAACTTTTAACCATAAGCTTGCAATATTATCATATCTGTAACACTTATAAGTAAACTAAAAATCAAAAGGTCTTGATACAAGGTTTTATTGTGGTTTAGATAAGGTATGATTGGGATAATAAAAAGGGTGATAAAATTGAAGGAAATTTACAAAAACAAGATTTCACGAATTACAAGAAACTTATTATTTCACACTCTAGTCCTTCACATTATAAATCCATTGGTATCATAACTTTAACACACTTTTTTTTAGCATTAATCATGTATCAACAATTAAAGAAATATTGGACCTTTTGAAATTTATAGTTTCAAAAAATCAAGTAATGTAAATAACCTTCAAGGTTCAAATTAATAAAAAAGGCTTCAAGAAAGATAAGATAAAGGTTAATAATGGGGCTATAATCAATGAAAAAGGTTAAGGCTTAAAATTGGTTATTCCTATAGGAAAAAATATGGTAGGGTAATTATCAAGTAAATAGGCAAAATAAATGTTGAAGAGCGAAGATCTCATAACTTCTGAGATCATCGGTGGGTTACTTCCTTCTTCCTCCATAGCTTCTTCTTCTCTAACCCGATCTCCTCTTACCCCAATATCTATTCATTCACTTAGACCATCCTAAATGACCTCTTTCTCTAACCTTAATCGTACCCAAAACATAGACCCAAACTTTCATGTTCTTTCCCCATCCAAATATCCACCTTCCAAAATGACCTCTTCCACAAATCGTACCCAAAACACATCCTCGACCAAAAACTTGATAAATGTAGGCATATCTGCTCTTCAACAAGTGTTTGAACTAGAACCTTCCCTAAACCCCCCATGTAATAAAAACTTCAGAGAATCTCAGAACTTGGACGTCAGTAGCATCTGAATTAGTGGAGGACTCCTTGAAAGCTAAGGCTTTGACCTACTACCCTCCGGAGGTTAAGGAGGAATAGATCTTTGTCATTACCCTACCAAAGTTAACGAAGAAAGGAGCAGCTCAATTCTGACATGCTCTAATAGGATTTTTCATAGGTAAGCACCCTACATATACTATGGTTCAGAGAGCATTTGCTACATGCTGGTTAGATTTTGGACTAACTGAAACCTTAATTATGAGTTCGAACAATTTCTTGTTTAAATTTGACTCAGAGATCGGTATGAATTTGGTGTTGGAGAAGGGTCCTTGGAATATCCAAGGAAAACCCTTATTTTTACAAAAGTGGTGCATGAATGCGGGGGAACAAGAAGAGGTTAGATATGCCCCGGTGTGGGCTAAATTTTATAACATACCTATTGAATGCTGGAATACTGAGGGGTTGGGAAGAATAGCTAGTTCAATATGACACCCTCTACTTATGGATACCCAAATAGCTAGGATGTCTAGGATTGTGTATACCAAAATGTGTGTGGAGTTAGATTTACAGAGGAGTTGGCCTTCTTCTTTCCAATTGGCTATTTACAATAAAGATGGGAAAATAACCTTTAAGGAAATAAAGATTGAGTACGAATGGAGGCCTGATCATCATTTACAGAAGAAGGAATGGACACCTACAGGGAGACTATTTGAGACTAGATTACAACAGGAGTTGGATAAGAGGAAGGAAACTATACCAAACAATATAAATCAGCAAAAAAGGAAGGAGCAAGACCAAGCCTCTGAGAAGACACATCAAACTCATAAGGAGAGTAGAGCTTCTGAAATTCAAATTGCAAATATTAAGGGAAAAGGTACTCAACAAAATGATCAAGCTCTTGACATGGCAATATAAGGTGATAAGGAAAGAAGTCCTTTTGGAAGTCTTACTGAACTAAGCAAGGCTCAACAGGAGCGAGATGATCCAAGTGGAGACCTTGAGGATTCAAACCTCCATGTCGTGAGTCAAGAAGGTAACCATCTTTCCTCTCTTATTTCTGAATTGGTTTCTAGTAGTGATACTCAGAGTCCAGGTCTTCTGGGAGGGGCAGAGGGGGATTTTACTGTTAGGAAAAGTAGGAAATCTAGAAGGAAATTAATCGTTAATATTTATGAACAATAAAATAATAATACATATAAATATTGGAATATGATAAG
>JAOQMP010000005.1:32844172-32865336 GCA_027563575.1 Erythroxylum pedicellare
TATAAAATGAAATGGAACGTGAAAAAACAACAATTCTAAAAAATAATTTAAATTTTTTATAAAATAGAAAATAATCAATAATTCAAATTTTTGAATCATTATTTTACAATAAATTATTATATTTAGATAATTATAATATATAGAAATAATTAGAATATAATAAAGATATATATAAACTAAAATAGATAAGATATAAATAAAAAAAGCTAAATTAAATAAACTACAACTGTACAATATGACAATGAACTATTTTGTAATTTTAAAAAAGTTCATAGACTATTTTATAAATTTAAAAAATTACCCGAAACAATACCCGGTATTAACCTGTATCGGTACACTACTGTACCAGAACTCAATTCGATACCAAGTCCGGCACGGTATTCATAACATTGGTTATGTGCCCTGTAAAGATAGTTCCAATCTTCGCACTGACATAAAAAGACCAATCAAACCTCCAGCTATTCATATTCTATGATGGCAAGGTGACGCTATTATCTTCTGGTTTTCATCAGCAACAAATAAAGGTCGACATGGTAATAGAAAAGCTTTCGCCATGATTGCCCTCATTGTTTCGATCTAACAATGTGCTTGAAGTAAAATTGGTGATTCTGCTTTCTTCTCGAAGAAGGCGTCCATGTTTAGAATTAACCTAATCATATGATGAAAATAGGTTAGTTTTAAACACAGAGAGCGATAAGAGAGCAAAGAGTGGAGATTCCATAACTTCTGAGATAGCCGGTGGGTTGCTCCATTCTTCCCCCATGGCTTCTTCTTCATCTTCTTCTCCACCCCGATTTCCTCTTGCCCTAGTATCTGTTCATTCACCTAGTCCCTCCCAAATGACCTCTTCCAACCCTAATCGTACCCAAAACACAGACCCAAACATCCATGTTCTTTCCCCGACCAATAATCCACCTTCCAAAATGACCTTTTCCTTCAATCGCACCCAAAATACATCCCCGACCAACAACCTGATAGATGTAGGCGTATCTGCTCTTTAGCAGACTTTAGAACCAAAATCTTCCCCAAACCCCCATGAGATAAAAACTTCAGAGAAACCTAAAACCTGGAAGTCAGTAATATCTGAATTAGTGGAGGATTCCTCGGAAGCGAAGGCTTTGACCTATTACCCCCTGAGGTTAAGGAGGAATAGATCTTTGTCATTCCTCCACTAGGGTTAACAAAGAAAGGAGCAACTCAATTCCGACATCCTCTGATAGGATTTTTCATAGGTAACCACCCTGCATATCCTCTGGTTTCAGAGAGCACTTGCTAAATCCTGCTTAGCTTTTGGACTAACGGAAACCTTAATTACGAGTTTGAACAATTTCTTGTTTAAATTTGATTCAGAGATTGGAATGAATTTGGTTCTGGAGAAGGGTCCTTGGCATATCCAAAGAAAACCCTTATTTTTACAAAAGTGGTGCTTGAATGCGGGGGAACAAGAAGAGGTTAGATATGCCCCGATGTGGAGTAGATTCCATAACATAACAGTTGAATACTAGAATACTGAGAGGTTAGGAAGAATAGCTAGTTCAGTAGGACACCCACTACCTATGGATACTCAGATAGCTAGGATGTCTAGGATTGTGTATGCCAGAATCTGTGTGGAGTTAGATTTACAAAGGAGTTGGCCTTCTTCTTTCCAATTAGCTAATTACAATGAAGAAGGGGAAATAAACTTTAAAGAAATAAAGATTAAGTACGAATGGAGGCCTGATCATCATTTACAGAAGAAGGAATGAACACCTACAGGGAGACTGTTTGAGACTAGACTACAACAGGAGTTGGATAAGGGGAAGGAAACTATACCAAACAGTATAAATCAGCAAAAAAGGAAGGAGCAGGAGCAAGCCTCAGAGCAGACACATCAAAATCATAAGGAGAGTAGAGCTTCTGAAATTGTAATTGAACAAAGTAAGGGAAAATGAACTCAATAGGATGATCAAGCTCCTGAGATGGCAACACAGGGTGATAAGGAAAGAAGTCCTTCTAGAAGTCTTACTGAATTAAGCAAGGCTCAACAGAAGCAAGAGAATCCAAAAGGACTTGAGGATTCAAAGCTCCTTGTTGTGAGTCAAGCAGGTAACCATCTTTCCTCTCCTATTTCTGAATTGGTTCCTAGTAGTAATAATCAGAGTCCAGGTCTTCTAGGAGGGCCAAAGGGGGATTTTATAGTTAGGAAAAGTAGGAAATCTATGAGGAAACAAAAGTTGTAGGCCTTTAGCTCTGTTTTGTGATATGGCTTTAGTTTTTGGAATGTTAGGGGTCTTAACATTCTAAAAAAACAACTAGCTATGAACGCATGTCTTAAGAGGTTGTCAGTTTCTTTATTTTCTTGATTGAATCTAGGATTAGGTCTCCTTCCTTTTTGAATAATGTATGCTCTTCGTTGTTTCCTAGATGGCTTTCTAACAATAATGTAGATCATGTTTCAAATGCTAGGATAGTGATAGCTTGGAATCCGGATTATTTCTTGTGTTCTCCTCAAATCACAAAGGATCAACTGATCCATTTGGAGGTTACCCCAATGAACAGTTCTTCATCCTTTTTTGTGACATGTGTTTATAAGTCGAATAATCACAATCATTATTGGTAACCATTCTTGGGATACAACGGGTGACTTTAATGCTATACTGTTTTTTCATGAGGTTGAGCCTATAAGTTCTTCGGATATTAATGGAATGAGTGACTTTAGGAAGTGTGTTGAGGAATGTGATTTATATGATTTAAATTCCAGTGGTCCTAGTTTTACTTAAAACAACAAGCAATATGGAGACCTCTTTATTGCAAAAAAGTTAGATAGAGCCCTTATCAATTCATCCTAGAGCTCTAAGTTTCCTAGATCTTATGGTGTTATTCATAATCCTAACATCTCAGACCACTCTCCAGTAGTGATTAGGTCCTTAGAAAACATGAAGAAGACATCTTCTCCATTTAGGTTTCAAATTTCCTAGTCTTATAGCCTAACTTCCTTCAGACAGTAGAAGAAGCTTGGACTTCTCAAGTCCAAGGAACTTCTATGTTCTGTGTGGTGTCCAAGCTTAAGATGGTTAAAAAAGCACTCAAATTACTTAACTCTGGTCAGATAGGTGATATGAATGATAGAGTTGAGAGTTGTCAAATGGTTCTTAATAATATCCAAGATCAAATGAGACATTTGCCTAATACACCTCAACTGGTTACTAAGGAAATTGAAGCCGTTAATAACTTAATTAGAGCTTTAGATGATCAGGAGACTTTCCATAAACAGTCTTCCTGTATTAAATGGCTCAGAGAAGGGAATAGGAACACCAAATTCTTTCACAATTCAATCCTTTCTAATAGTAACAAAAACAACATACACTCTTTATTAGTGGGAAATGGTAATAGGATTGTTGGCCTTAAAGAGATTCAAGATCAGTTCCTAAGATTTTTTCAGAGCACTATTGGGAATAAAAAAGACCTTCTCCCCTCTAAAGAGTTTATGGAAAATCTTTGACCTCACCCAATGCCTGATAATCTTACAAACAATCTCATTGCTGAAGTCTCAACACCAGAGATTAGGGAGGTTTTCAACTCCTTCAATTCGAATAAGGCACATAGGCCGGATGGGTTTAATGGTTTCTTCTTTAAGCATACTTGGCATATTATAGGAGAGGAAGTTACTCGAGCCGTCCAAGATTTTTTCTAACATAGGAAACTACTCAAAGAGCTTAATTCCACTTTTATTTCTCTTATCCCTAAAAAAGATCATCCTTCTACAGTGGTTGATTATAGGCTAATCTTTTGTTGTAACATGATTTATAAGATGATTGCAAAAATCATGGCAAATAGGCTTAGAGAGATATTCCCTCACATTATCAGCCCAAACTAAAGTGTTTTCATTAAGAACTGTTGAATAGGGGATAACATCTTGTTGGCCCAAGAGATTTTCAAGAATTACCACCTTTCTAATAACCATAGTAGATGTGCTTTTAAAGTGGATTTACAGAAAGCCTATGACTCGATTCAATGGGAATTTCTCCTATATATACTAGTAGTTGTAGGCTTTCCTCTTAAGTTCATTGAGTGGATCAAAGAGTGTATAACCTCTCCTTCTTATTCTATCTTGATCAATGGATCCCCCTCTAAATTTTTTCAAGGCAAGGCAGGCTTAAGACAAGGGGACCCTTTATCACCATTCCTCTTTATTATCTGTATGGAAGTACTCTCAAGGAGCCTAAATGCTTACATAGATGGTAAGACTTCCTTTAAATACCATTGGAGGTGTAGAGCCCTTAAACTCACTCATCTCTTGTTTGCTGATGATCTTTTGTTGTTTTGCCATGCTAATTTGGCTTCAGCCCAAACTTTACTTAATTACATGTTCACCTTTTCTAATTTATCTAGCATGGACATGAATCTTTCCAAGAGTCAGTTCTTTTTATCTCCTGAAATGGACCATATGGCCCATCATATGGAAATTATTTCAGGTCTAAAAAAAGGTAATCTTCCCATTCGATATCTGGGGCTACCTCTTTTAACAGGTCGGTTGTCTAGGAGAGATTGTTTACCCTTGTTGGATAAAATTGATGCCAGAGTTAACAAATGGACCCATAAAAATCTCTCATATGTTGGTAGACTTCAATTGGTTATTTCTATCCTCTCTATTTTTTAGGTGTATTTCTCCCTTCTTCCATTCTTAAGGAAATATAGTCAAAACTTAGGAATTTATTTTGGGCTGGGAAGATGGTAACAAAAGCTCATGCTAAGGTTAAATGGAGTGACCTATGTAGACTAAAAAGGGAGGGAGGATTAGGTATTAAGCATTTGTCTACTTGGAATAATGTGTTGATAGGGAAAAGAAACTGGATTATGTTTAATGATAGTAAAGCTATATGGGTTAAGGGGGTGCACACTATAATTCTAAGAACGAAAAATCTCTGCAGTGCCCAACCTACTAACAATATTTCGTGGAGTTGAAGGAAGAGCTTATACATTAGGGATCAAATAGGGAACCAATTTAGATTTCGGATAGGAAATGAGAATTCTACTTTATTATAGTAGGATCCTTCGCATCCTAGAGGTATCTTGAAGGATCTCTCAACTCCGAGAGTGATCAATGGATCAGAGCTACCTATGACTGCAAGAGTGTCCGAAGTAATCAGAAGTAATGTGTGGTGTTGACAAGAGGCAATAGTCGAGACCATAAGTCCTCTAGAGCCTCTACTATATCAACCGAATTGTTCAAGACTTGATTGTTTGGAATGGTTAGCAAGCTCATCAAAAACTTATACAAATGCTTCATCCTACAATTTTATGAGACCCCCTAATCAGAGTGTTCCTTGGCATAAACTGGTTTGGTATAAAAGAAATAACCCTAGGTGTTCCTTCATACTGTGGTTAGCCTTCCATAATAAGTTGCAAACAAGGGATAAACTCCTCTACCTTCACACCCCTAATCACTGCTCCTTGTGTACCTCAGATAATGAGACTATTGAACACTTGTTCTTTAAATGTTCCTTCTCTAAAACAGTGTGGTTACACTGCCTTAACCACTACCAAATACATCTTCCTAATCTGACAAACCTTCATTCCATTCTCAATTGGTTCAACCAGCTCCCAAATATCTGAAACTGTGACATCAACAATTTTATCATCCTCCTTTTTGTTACTATGTACAATCTTTGGACTAAAAGAAATACTCGAACCTTCAAAGATAAAGTCTCGTAAGTTGGGAGCTTAAACACTAGAGTGATCTTTCAAGTTATGGAACAACTCATCTCAAACACCGATAGAAGGTAATAGTTGGAGTGTTTACTATTCTAATATAATGTCTATACGGTTTGATTTTAGGTTTAGGATAAGGGAGGGAATCTAATCCCTCTTCGGTATCTATAGCAGGAGAGACGTCAAATTCAGAAAGTGCTTCAATCTCCACACAGCAATAGTCTTGGAAGCATGGTGTTGGAAGATATAGGGGGAACTCCTTCGACTATGGACCCTTCCCCGCAGTAGATAAGAGGGTTACAATAAAAGTTATGCCAACTCCACTTCTAACAGTAAGAGACCCCTACTCCTATGGTTGGTTTCTAGAAGCTCCATTAAGGGTTTACCAATGAAGGTGGGGGAGAGTTGAGCAAACTTCAATAGTGAACAAGAAAGCTAGTAGCAAGGAGAAAAGGTTGTCCCTCATCACCATCGGTATTCGAAGCAAAGTAGATCCCACATGGTTCAGGAAATTAAAAGAACATTCCTTAAATTCTTTTAATTATGATGTGTTTAATTATTGTTATGGCTTCGTAGAGGAAGGCTAGTCTAGTAAATGAGCTTGCTTTATAAGGTCACCTTATTAGGAAGTTATGTATAGGCTCACTTTTGTGGTGTATGGTCATAAGGAACTCTTTTTGTAGGTTCCTTATGAATTCACATTAGGTTTTCCCTTTCGGTTAGGAAAGAGATTTCCTGTATAGGAAATCTTTAGACTGGTACATAACCTTTACTTATGTTTATAAAAATTTATTGATTTACCAAAACAAAAAGTATTGCAAGCATGAGAAGTGAAATGGAAGAGCACCTACTCTGGTGCGTCTTTGCATTTGAAAGTAAGGATCAGCGAAGTGTTAGAAATCAGAGCCATGGCTACCTCAAAAGTTCATCCCTCCAATTATCAGACTTTCCTCGTTAGTTTTTAATACTGATGGAAAGTCAGTCAATCTAATATCCCTGCCTTCTTCAAGAGGTAAACAGTTAGGAAGCAACATTAGACATACTTTAATATCTCCACCTGTTGTCATTGTAAATCCAATATTGACTAAACATCCTTTGTGATGACTAGAGCTTTTTGTATAGAGCATTAGATTTGGGGAACTTTTTTACTTTAATATGATACACTTTCTTTTCAATACAAAATAATTGAATAGAGATTAGTATAAATATTCTCAATTTGATACAATATTATGTAATAAAAAGATGTAATGGCTATTATTGGGAGACAAGACAATACAACTCTCTTTAGAACGAGAATAAGAAATTTAATAAAGAAGTAAACACCAAATTTATGTGTAAAATTCTCCAATGTAGAGGGAAAAATTATGGGCTAAATCAACAAACAAATCCACTAAACTCAAATAATGATTTATGAAGTTTAATATCTCACCCCACAATTATAAATTGTCTCACAAAGTTTCAAGATTGAAACAAAAGGTGATATGTGAATCAAAAAATCTCTCAAACCAATCTAAAAAACATTAAGAAAGGATGAAAAATACTATATTGCTTACTCTCTCAATGTTTTTCCTCACTTTTTGGTGTTTTGGCTGATCACAGAAGCAAAACCTACGTATCTTCTCTTTTACGTGATAACATAAGTTTTTCTGTGCCGTATATGATCATATACATGACCATGTAAATGATTGTTTCCCTTCAGCACTGCCTCATCATAGATGAACATGGTCACAGAGTTGCATGGTTGTCACGCACGACCGCATAAAATTATGAACACGAGTGTGCACGACTATGTATGTCTTCACCCTTTACATCCTTTTTCACACGGTTCTAGAGACATACATAGTTGATACACACAAATGTGTAAATTGAGAACACAGGGGTGTCTATCCAACAAAGACTTGATTCACCTATCATCCATCTTGTCTTCGTTCGTTTTTCATCTCCACGTATCATTAAAGGATCAACAAGGATCGAAAGTATCGAAAATAGGGATAGAGATATACAACAATCTCCCCCTTCGGCCTAGATATGGAGAAGACACATTAAGCTTCAACAGTTACTTGAGATATGTTGAGTGAGTTTTATCTATAATAAAAATCTCAATATCCGCAAATATACAGATCGTAAATATGTAGTATCGAAAGGATCGATCCCACGAGTAAGTAGATAAAACAAATTAAACATAATTTTGTCTAAGGTAATAAAAGATTATTTGAGTGAAATAATAACAAAAAAATTAAATAAATTAAATAAAAGAAATCAAATAACAAATATAAACTAAGTTAATTAAGGATGATCAATGATGAATACATAGGATTTATTCTTTCATTATTTTGCTCCTCTAATGATTATTGATTCAATTATATGTTGATCCTAGATTTTCTAAGGGTTTGATTGAGTAACCCTAATTGAATCTAAAAATTTTGAAATTGCAATTTCTCAATTCACAACTCTTTCTCTAACTTTTTCAATTAGTTCTAAAGTTTTCGGTTGAATAATCAAGTTCTCACACAAAGGTCTTTCTTCGAATGATAGTTAATTTCTTAATCGTGTGAAATATTAAATCACCAACTCTCATTGCGCAACTTATTTGATTACTTTTGACTAACTCTCTCGATTTATTGCCAATGTATATGCATGCATAATTAGCACAACACCAAATATTGTATTGAATCATCAAAGATTAAAGTCACAAAATAACTACAAAATAAACCCTTATCTAAAAATTAGAACATCATAAACGTGATAGACATCTGGAAATTCAATTTAGCATCAAGTATTACAAAAATAACAAAGGAGAAAGAAAAACTATATTCGAAGCTTTATCTGGAAAATTGGAAATCTGGACGTCTGTCTCAATCTTCCTTGTTTGATCTACTTTTGTAAGATGAAGGTTCTATTTTTAAGGCTTCATAATGTTCTTAAATAGTCCCAGAGGTAGGGGTGTAACTAGGGTTTTCACCCTTTGATCGATTCCAAAAATGCCTCGAACTCTAAAAAGAATGGAAAAAGTCACGCTGGGGAAGCCTCTATCACGATCATGCCTATGGAGTCACGATCGTGACTTAGTGAATCTTCTCTAGCTTAAGATCATGCATACATATGGAGTCATGATTAGGACCTAGCCCATACAATTCCATTCACGTCCAAATCTCTTGTTCTTCCGCTATATGATTTACAACACTAACAAACACATCAAACACCTCAAGAAACATATAACTAAGAATGAAAACATGCTCAAAAGCACATAAACACTTAGAATATAAATAAACACTCTCATTAAAACAATTCTAAACCTATATATACAACATTCATCTAATAAAAACCTATAAGCACACTACAACACCTATCAAAACACAGTATAAACTATACCTATCAAGATACATCCTGACAAGCTTATTATAAAGCTCATACTTGTTTTCGAGAACTAATTTAATCAATAGATCATCACCATTCATGTCTATAGAACCTTCTTCAAAATCATGTCTATAGAACCTTCTTCAAAATCAATTATTGTTTTTTAAACACAGACCTCAACTAATGATATTTAACATCTATATGCTTTGTGTAGGAATGATATAATATTTTTACTCAAGTTAATAACAACTTGACTATCACAAAATACTATATAGTCTTCTTGCCTTACTTCTAACTCTTAAAGGAACCTTTTCAACTAGAACATCTCCTTATAAGCTTCCACTGCAACCACATACTCTGTTTCACACTTTTATAACTTGGACTGCCATAAAATGGCTCTCCCTATAAACTTGAACAAAAGACTTAAAGTTGATTTTCTTCCATCAAGATCTCCGTCCATATCTAAATCTGTACAACCTTCTAGAGTTAGTTCACCATCACCAAAACAGAAACTCCACTTTAAAATATCTTTTAAGTATCTTAAATCCATTTCACTGCTTCTAGTGAACCTTCTCTACATTTGACAAGAATATGTTCACTAACCCTATAGCTTATGCAATATCTAGCTTTGTACACACCATTATATACATCAAAGATCCTACTGCTAATGATTATGGAATAGAAGGCATACCATCTTTCTCCTTTTCTATTGAGGGACATGCATATTTACTCAGCTTAAAGTGAAGCATTAGTGAAGTGCTAATTTGCTTAGCATGCTTCATATTGAACCTTTCTAACTCTCATTCAATATACCTTTCCTATGATAACCACAATTTCCTACTCTTCCTATCATGAGTTTTCTTTTTACCTAAAAATTACTTTGCAGGTCCCAAATCTTTCATATCAAAAGATTTGGACAAATTCTCCTTCAACTTATGGATTCTTCCAAAATCTTGACCTATAAATATTATATCTTCAATATATATAAGAAGAATGATGAAGTTCTCACCTATGAAATTCTTGAAATACACACAAGTATGGGCATAAGTTTGCTTGTAACCATGATCCATCATAAAGGAATTGAACGTTCAATACCACTACTTTGGAGCTTATTTCAACCCATATAAGGTTTTCTTCAACTTGCAATCCAGATTTTCCTTACCTTTAGATTGAAGCCTTCTGACTGCTCCACGTATATCTCCTCTTTCAAATCTCCATGCAAGAAGGTGACTTTAACATCTAGTTATTTAAGGTCAAGTTCAAGATCTAAGCAGGCAATCAAATCCAGTATTGTTTGAATTAAGGTCATCTTAACCACTAGTGAGAAGATTTCATCAAAATCAATTTCTTTTTTTTTTACTGAGCCTTTTCAATATAAGCATTGTCTTATGCTTCACCACTTTGTCACCATTTTTCTTTATCTTGAACACCCATTTGTTCTTCAAGGCCTTTTTACCTTTTGGAAGCTTCATAAGCTTATATGTATCATTCTTCTTCAAAGATTTCATCTCTCCCTTCATTACTACAAGCCAGAGATCCTTGTTTTCATATCATGCTACTTCTTGAAAACTCCCAAGCTCACTCTCAATAGTAACTAACAGATATGATGAACTTAGATATCTGGTAAAAGTCTCTTTCTCCTTTGTTGACCTTTGAAGTTGTATTTCATTAATTGTTAGATCCAGTTGCTCCCCATGCTTATTATCCTAAATACTTCATCTTTAAAAATTTCTAAATGTGGTTTATGTATCTTATTATTACCAAGTTGTACCTGATCACTATTAATGTGTGTTTGGTCATAAACTTCATCTCCTTCACCTATAAACTACTTAGCAATTATAAAGACTAGAGAAAAAATAATGATTCTATAGGATGAGCTACTACATGTAACTTTATCTTCACTCAGAAGATCTACAACTCTCTTGTACTCCTAGAATACCATATCCCTGCTCCTGAAAACCTTTTACTTCTCTAGGTCATGGAGTCTAAAGCTAAGTTTTTGTCTTTGATCCTTTGGTACATATTTTAATAGCTTACAGTTAAATACTCTCAGATTATGATATATAGGATATTTACCTGTCCACTCTCTCTCGAGAATCTCAAAATCTAATAGAACTAAAGGAGCTCGGTTGATCAAATAGACTAAAGTTTAGATTGCTTTACTCTAAAATATCTTCAATAGCTTGGGCATTTTAGGCATGCAAGGAACCTTCCCACAGTTGTTCTGTTCATCCTCTCAACAATACCATTATATTGTGGACTACCATATTCAATCTTCTCATGTCTAATGTCATACGACGTATAATATTCTTCAAACACCTTGGAAGGATACTTTTTTCCATTATCTGTTCATAGGTACTTCACCTTCCTCTCAGCTTCCCTTTTTACCATGACATGAAACTTTTGGAATGTTATGACCCCTCCTTAATTAGGCCACAGACATTTAAATGCACTAGCTTTAATCTCTTCGTCTTCTTTATAGATTTCCACTTAAAAGATACTCTATGTTGCTTTGGTACCAAACAATGATCACAAGGATTAAGAGGCAGTGTATTCTTAACTAAGATAAGGGATTTATAAGCCAACAACTTTAATCCATTCTCTCTCATATGCCCTAATCATTGATGCCACAAGTTTGGAAACTTTTCCTCTTCAATTGTGTATACTTCTCTACCACTACACACCTTTGAATTTGTCTTGTACAATGTGTAACATAACTCTCATCAAGCAACAATCATTGCTCCTTTGGACGATTTCCACTTCCTATGCCCAAACATATGCTAGAATCCTTCATGATCGAACACATTATTTGATGACATATTTAACATTAAATCAAAAATGTGTTGTACATCTCTCAAGGTTGGCAAGTTTAATGTTTACATAAACACAGATATTACCCATATCAATAATCTTAGCAAAACTTTGATTACCCATCTTTACACTTCCAATGTCTCCACTCTTATAATTTGAGAAGTACTCCACTTTTGGAACACAATAATTTGAAGCTCTTGTGTTAACCAGCCACTCAAAACCTGAATTACTAACATGAAGACATTCACTTTTCGCAAAAACTATTAGCACTTCATCATCTGTGCTTGAAGTTTTTGCAGTTGTATTCTTATCATATCCATCATTCTAATGATCTAGTTTTTTCTAATCCCTCATCTATTTGTAGCAAAACCTTTTAATATGTCCTGGCTTTTCACAATTATGGTATATCTTCAAATCTTTGTCACCATTGGACTTTGATTAATTTTTAGACTTGCCACCACCTTTAGGACCCCTTCTCTTTCTCCTTCAGCTATTTTCTTCCATAAAAGCCTACATGTTGTCAACACCTATCTCTTTTCTTATGATTTCTTCAGTGAATATACTCTCCTTGATTACATATGAAGAAAGCACACCTTCAAGAGTTGAATTGCTTATTGTCACCACCACTGTCTCATAGCTATTTGGTAGAAAACTCAACAGGAACAAGGCTTAAAGCTCATTGTCAAAAATGATCTTTATTGTTGTAAGATTGTTAATTATATCCTGAAAATTACTCAGATGCTCTGACATAGATTTCCCAGTTTTCAGCTTCAAATTTACGAGCCTTTTAATCAGAAAGGCCTTATTATGGGTAGTCTTCTTTTCATAAAGTCCTTTTAACTTTTTCCATAGCTCAAATCGTTTCTTGTGACATTTAGTTGCATATCCTAATCTCAATCTATTGTTGAATCATGCCCAAAGTTTTTTAGTTCATCTTCTCTAATTCTCTATCTGACATCTTCTCAAGTTTTAAAGGAACATCATCTTTCACACCTTTGTCCACATCAATAGGATTAAAGAGATCCTTACAATATAGAAGGTCCTTCATTATAGGCCTCTTAATAGAGTAGTTTATTGACATCAACTTAACTATAAAGCTATTTTCACTTTCCATCATGATGGCTCTAATACCGCTTGTTAGGAAAAAGAAAATGCAACTCTCTAAAATCAACCAAAGAGCGACAACAAATCAATCTTCAAGTTTAACCAACACATTTGAAGAAGAATAAGAAACTTAATAAAAAAGAAAATACTAAGATTTACATGGAACATCCTCTAGTGTAGAGAAAAAAATCACAAGCCAAAGTTACAAGCAAATCAACAAAACTCTAATAAGGATTTACAAAGTTTAATATCTCACCCCTTAACTACAAGTTATCTCACAAAATTTCAGGATTGAAGCCAAGGTTGATATATGAATCAACAAACTCTCAAACCAATCCCAAAACTAATCAAAAAAGGATAAAAATACTATATTACTTGTGCTTTTTGTGTTTTTCCTCATTTTTTGACTTTTTGGCCGCTCACACATATAAAACCTATGTATCTTCTATTTTACATCACAAAATAGGTTTTTCTACATCGTCCACAGTCACATACGTGGTCATGTAAGTAAGTGACTATGTGTCTTCATTGTCTCACTCGTAGATGTATGTGGTCACAAGGAGCTATACAATTGTCACACATGGCCATGTAAGTCATGAACACAGGTATATACACAACCTTGTATTTCTTCACCTTGCACATCCTTCTTCACACTATTCCAAAGACTTACACTGTTGATACACATGACCATGTAAGCAGAGAACATGGGTGTGCAACACTTTACATAGGCATGTCTGTCTAGAAAAGGCTTGATTAACCCATCATCCATTTTGTCTCTACTTGTTCGTCGTCCTAAAGAACCATAAAAGTGTCAACAAGGACAAAAAGTCTCAAATATAGGGTTAAACACAAACAACAATTATTTCACTCCTTCATTTTGTTTAAAGCAAGTTATATTACAATGGTTTACTTTTATTTTCTAATTACATTTTGGTGTATATATGTATGGATTCCTTTTGCCCAATTACAATGCCCTTTTCATTCTCCTCTAAAAAGAGATGATCCTATTGTAATACCCTTTTAAACAGATTGGTTATAAAAGTCATATTATGTTAATAATGTTAAAATATTTTGATAAATTCTAAAATCTAATAAATTGATAACTTCTAATAAGTTAAATTGTTAGGCCCGGGTCTCGTGGCCAATCCCAAGGTGACCACTTGGGGTGGTCAGGTGAGGCTCATGTAAGAGAAGAGTCGAAAACATTTAATTTACAAGAAAATTTCAATATGGTAGTAGTGACAAATTCACCGTGACGAAGTAATGTTTCGCCGTGGCGAAACTATGGAATCACTTCCAAGGACCCTTTGAGAAAAGTTCGTCACAGTGAAGTTCCAAGGTCAAACAACCATACCTTTCAAGAAAAATATGTCGCGGCGAAGTCCCCAGATCAAAATGAAGTACCTCTCAGGAAAAATATGCCGCAGCGAAAGTCTAGCTTTGCCACGATGAAACCACTAGATTTCTTGAATGCACGTCTTAGGAAAAATATGTCGGGGCTAGCTTTTGACTTCTCCATGGTGAAGTGCCGAGGTTTAGCGAGAGAACCCTTCAGGAAAAACACGACGCAATGAAATTCTAGCTTCGCCACAGTGAAGTTACAAAATTTAACGCAAAAACACCCTTCGGGTAAGGTTCGCCACAGTCAAAGTCACACCTTTGCTGCGACGAAAGCCTTAATTCAACAACACGAACACAGCAACCATACTAAATTTTTCACTTACACGTTACCAATTTCCAACCATAACTAACCATCAATAACTCAACTAAAAGATAAATACAAACATACTCAAAAGAACTTCTTCATTTCCAAATCTCATTACACAACAAAATAGAGTTTGAACAAGCTTTAGTTATATATCAACACTACATCATTAGCTTAATACAAATAATATGGATGCTCATGTTTGATATGCTGTTAAAACTACCCAGAAGTAATTGAACAACTTAGTTACTAAATTTAGCTATCTCGAAGTTTCCAAATGCCTTGCAAAGATCAACGATCTTCTCGTTTTGCACCTAAAGAGAAAAATAATTGGTTGAGCTACAAAGCTCAATGGCTAGTATACTTATAGCCATCGGTAACGAGCCACACAAATCAAGTATATATATATATACAAATATCACATTTCAATCTAGCGACTATTAAAAAACAATTCTATCTCAAGACATCAAAGTTAAGGATGCTATCACATAAACATACCACGTAAAATAATGCATCAAAACATTACACTCAATCATGCTCAACAAGTCAAATGAAATGCATAAACAAATGGCTTGAGAGTTCCATGGATCGAAATGGCGAAACTAAAGTTTACACCATTAACAAAATGAGTCCATTCTTAGGATCTCATATGCCACAAGTGAGCATCCGGGAGAAGGCTTTAGGTCAACGTGCACGTGAATAACGAAATGGTTTCTCTCTTGCCCAAACATAAGCAAATATTCATGCTTCATTCAATTCATCACATATTTCATACTTTCATGCATCTCATGCTTTGTCCTTTTTTTTAATATACAAAATGTCATAGCATCTTTCAATGCATGACATAATAATGCATCACAATGAATTTTCCCACATTCACAACAATTCAAATTCAACGCAATTAAGTATACAAGCATACACACATACAAATCAGCAATTTGCCCATCTCAACAACAAATATAAATATATTATCCACCTAAATTCGCTTGAAAATCCAAACTCAATTGTGCCTTTCCTCTTGCTCTTGAGTATGATTTTCTTGGTTTCCTAAAAACAATTCCATTTTCCTTCCAATCTAATGTCCAATTAAAAAATCAATAAAGCTTTGAAAATCAAGAATAAAACCTAGTTTAGAATTCCATGAAAAATAAAAATCAAATGGGTTCTTAGTTCTCTTCTTTCTTCCTACACAAACTCCTTTCTTTCTCTAATCCTTTTTGTTGTTCTACCATGCAAGAAGAAAGATGAAGCTTACCTTAACTTAGCCCAAATCTTCTTCCTTTTTCTTCTTTCTCCTTTTCTCCATGATTTTCTTCTTCTTCTTCTTTCTCTCTTCTGTATGTTTTTTTCTCTCTTCCTTAGCTTCTCACGATTCTCTCTTCTCTTCTTTCTTATTCAAGACAACATTTGTCTTGTTCTTCCAAAATTGCCCCTCTTCATTTAATCAAAAGACCACTTACTCCTTAGGCTATTTAAATACCATACTATACTCTAATTTAATTCTAACATTTTTATTCAAAGTTCTAATTTCTACTTATGCTCACTAAATTAATAGACTCAATTCTAAAATAAAATAAAATAAATAAATAAATCATACATAATTTGGGGCCCAACAATTCTCCTCCCCTTCAAGAATTTAGTCCTCGAAATTCTTACCTGAGTCTACAATAAGGTGCGGATACTTCTCCTTCATTGCTTCCAAATGCTCCCATGTTGCCTCCTCTATTGCATGGTTCTTCCATAATACTTTAATTGGCTTCACTGTCTTGTTTCTCAAGACCTTTTCCTTCGAATCTAGAATCTCTATTGGTTGTTCTTCATAAATTAAATCCTCCCTTAATTGAACCTCTGAAGGTTGGACTATATGTGAAGGATCTGATCGATATTTCCTCAACATTGATATATGAAAGACATTGTGAATTTTAGATAATTTCGATGGCAAAGCTAATTTGTAGGCTAAAGACCCAATCTTCTTAATGATCTCATAAGGGCCTATATATCTCGGACTGAGCTTGCTCTTCTTACCAAATCTCAAAACTCCTTTCCATGTAGAGGCTCTAAGAAACACTTTGTCTCCAACTTCAAATTCCCTCTCCCTTTTATGCGCATCCGTATAGCTCTTCATTCTATCTTTAGCTACTTTGAGTCTCTACTTCACCAATTTAATCTTATCAACTGTAACTTGTACCAACTTAGACCCTAAAAGTCTCCTTTCACCTTCCTCATCCCAACAAATAGGAGTTATGCACCTCTTACCATACAAAGCCTCATAAGATATCATTTGAATTCCTAAGTGGTAGGAATTATTGTAAGCAAATTCGATTAAAGGTAAATGATCATCCCATAAGCCTTTGAAATCCATAACACAAGCTCTTAACATTGCCTCCAAAGTCCGTATTGTTCTCTCCGATTGTCCATCAGTCTGTGGATAGAAAGCTATGCTAAAATACAACTTAGTTCCCAAAGCCTCTTGGAAGCTTTCCCAGAATCTGAAAGTGAACTTGGGATCTCTATCTGAGAATATAGAGATTGCGATCCCATAAAGTCTGATTTTTTTATCTATATATTTCTTATCTAAAGCATTCAAAGAATCTGTTTGTCTAATTGGCAAGAAATGTGCTGACTTGGTTAGCCTATCAATAATCACCCATATTGTATCATGCTTCTTGCTAGTCTTTGGCAATCCCATCAACAAATCCATCGAAATCTTCTCCCACTTCCATTCTGGAATAGATTAAGGTTTAAGCTTATAAATAGGTGCTTGATGTTCTGCTTTAACTTGTTGACACAACAACCATTTTCTAGCATACTCTACAACATCTTTCTTCAATCCTTTCCACCAAAAGTGCTCTTTCAAATCTCTATACATTCTCGTACTCCTCAGGTGCATTACATAGAGAGCATTTTGTGCCTCATCAAAAATTTCATCTTTCAATTTTAATATATTGGGAATACATAGTCTGTTACCTACCACCATCAATCCATCTTCTCTTATCTCTATTTCAGAAGGTTTACCATTTTTAATCTCTTCTCTGAGCCTACTCAAATACTTATCTTGCTTCTACAATTCCTTAATCTTCTCATTCAAAACAGGCCTTATTATGAAATTAGCCAATATATAATTAGATTCAACTTGCCTCAATGTCACCTTAAGTTTGGCTAATTCCTCCAACAAAGGAAGATATACTGTCTCCATATGTGCTATAGTAGATTTTCTACTCAGTGCATCCGTTACTACAGTAGCTTTCCTCGGGTGGTAATCTATCATTAAGTCGTAATCCTTTAGTAGTTCCAACTTCCTTCTTTGCTTTAGATTCAACTCTTTTTGGCTCATCAAATACTTAAGACTCTTGTGGTCTGTAAACACCTTGGTGGTGACTCCATATAAGTAATGTCTCCATATCTTCAATGCAAAAATTATGGCAGCTAACTCCAAGTCATGTGTAGGATAATTCATCTCATAGGGCTTTAATTGCCTAGAAGCAAAGGTAATCACTTTATCTCCTTGCATCAACAAATAGCCTAATCTCTTCCTTGAGGCATCACTATACACTATATATCCACCACTACCAGAAGGCAAAGTCAAAATCGATGAAGTTTTGAGCCTATTCTTCAATTCCTCAAAACTATTCCGGCACTCTTTTGTCTACACAAACTTTTGATTCTTCTTTTCAATTTGGCCAGTGGAGCTACTATCATTAAAAAAATGCTCTACAAATCTTATATAATACCCAGCTAAACCCAAGAAACTCCTCAATTCTGTTATGTTCTTAGGTGCTTCCCATTTCACCATAGCTTCTATTTTCCTCAGATCTATATGCACTCCTTATTCTGAAATTTCATGGCCTAGGAAAACTACTTCCTTTAGCCAAAATTTATATTTATCGAATTTGGCATACAACTCTTTCTTCCTTAATGTCTCTAAAGTAATCCTCAAATGTTCCTCGTGCTCTTTATCACTCTTAGAATAAACCAATATATCATCAATAAAGAAAATGATAAATTGGTCTAAGAAAGGCTTAAAGACTCTATTCATTAAGTCTATAAAGGCTGCAGGGGCATTCATTAGCCCAAACTGCATAACTAAGAACTCAAAATGATTACACTGTGTTTTAAAAGCAGTCTTTGACACATCAGACTCCTTTATTCTCAACTAGTGATAACTTTATCTCAAGTCTATGTTGGAGAAGACCCTTTCCCCTTGCAATTGATCAAACAAATCATCTATACGTGGGAGCGAATATCTATTCTTGATAGTGACATGATTAAGCTTCCTATAGTCTACACATATTCTCAATGATCTATCTTTCTTCTTCACAAAAATAATCGGAACTCCCCAAGGTGTAGAGCTAGGCGTCATATACCCTTTCTCCAACAATTCCTTTAATTGCTCTTTAAGTTCCCTCAAATCTGTCGGAGCCATTCGGTAAGGCGAAATTGAGATCAGTGTAGTACCTGGAAAAAGCTCGATGGGAAATTTAATTTCCCTAATTAGTGGTAGTCCTACTAATTTGTTGGACCCCGTTTCCGGAGCCCAATAACCAGAGTCATAAACCTTGTGCTTATTACCCTTGAGGGTTATTACCATCATTCCACAAGGTTGGTGTGCCCACACCAGTAAATTACCAAAAATACAGCTTGACTTCTTCAAAGAAATTTTAGCTCTAAGTCTTTAGTTTGCTTTGAAGCAAAAATCATCTTAATCAGAGTTTTACGGCTCAAGATATACTTAAAAAGCTAAAGCATGTTCATACCCCAATTATGATCTCCCAACCGACCTCTCACTTATTCTAATGCATACTTTCTTAAAACAACTTAAAAGATACAAATTTTAATAAGAGGATAGTAAAAGGTGTTAGAAATCCATTACTTCAAGAATCACTTCATTTGGAGGTCGGATGAGGAAGTTATATCCGAAAGAATCGAACACATTTATACCATCAATCGATTTACACCTATCTTGGCGTAATTGCCATAACTTCCACTACAATTGTCGGATTGACTTTGTTTTTAGACGGTTTTAAAGAAGACTTCTATATATACAACTTTCCAGAAGATCTTGAAGACAAATTCCACGTTCTAAAGATTCAAAAATGGAATAGAAGACGACAATACAACTAAGACGATGCAGAAGGTCAAACTAAGACGATACAGAAGGTCAAACTAAGATAGTTAAACTAAGATGATGCAGAAGGTCAAACTAAGACGGTCAAACTAAGACGATGCAAAAGGTCAAACTAAGACAATCAAACTAAGACGATGCAGAAGGTCAAACTAAGACGATCAAACTAAGACAATGCAGAAGGTCAAACTAAGACGATCAAACTAAGACGATGCAGAAGGTCAAACTAAGATGATGCAAAAGGTCAAACTAAGACGAATCAAAACTAAAACGAATCAAAACTAAGAAGAAGCAAACTAAGACGAATCAAAACTAAGACGAATCAAAATTAAGAAGAAGCAAACTAAGATGAATCAAAACTAAGACAAATCAAAACTAAGATGATGCACCGTGCCTAAGAAGATGTTTCAACTGGGTCTTTCTCACATCCCCCAAAGTTCTAAATCACTATCTACACTCTCCAGAACATCTCCACTCATAAAGACCATAACTTTCAACTTAGATGTCCAATTATTTCATGATATATGCTGTTGAAAAGATAAAAGAAAGACCTACAACTTTCTAGAAGATAAATTTGCCTAAATCAGCTCACATCAACCCAGAAATATCCCTTAAGTTAGTATACGAATTTTTCCCTTCTGTAACCTTGAGAATCATGGGCGAAACCAAAATCATAAACCATTAGTATCAAAAGATCGTACTTTTACAAAGCTTTAGTGGGCATTTCAAGCCCCCAAATACATGAATGTTTCAAAATATCCCAAAATAAGAAAGATACATGAACAATAAATTGCTTAAAATGCAACTAAAGCCTTGGGTTACTAGATTTGCTTAAATTACAACAACATTTCAAAAGTGGAGTAATGCCTTGGCCCTTGACTACTCAATCTCTTCCTCATCACCTCCTTATGGGGAGGAAAGTGGGGGTGAGCTTAAAGCCCATGGGAAACAATTTTATAGTTTGTAATAAGCAAAGACATTTTTAAAACACTTTTCTATGTAGAATTTTATGGGTATGCAAAACATGAATGCATTACTCCAATCAACTTGTCATGAATACATAAATACATCAAATGGATGGGTAAGTCCGAAACATGATGTACTACACATTTCCAATGAAATGGTCCTGTGTAGTCGTGAATTCTTGACGGAGTCATTGAGGGAGCTCCACGCCATTAGCGGGCAGGCGGGAGAAGCCTATACTTAGGTCAACGTGCACGTGTTCTTGAGGGACTACCACAAACCCACATAACACAAAGATTTCAAAATCTCGTAAGCTTGGTGCCCAAAAAGGCATATTCTTTTGAAAACTTGCTTTTCATATGCTTGTTATATCTTAAAAACCATTTCCAAAAGTATGGTTTCATAATCATG
>JAOQMP010000005.1:32865436-32877806 GCA_027563575.1 Erythroxylum pedicellare
AGTGAATTCAGACCAATTTCTTGCACAAACGTTCTCTATAAGATTATTGTAAAGATTTTGGCAAACAGATTGAAGGAGGTTCGGCATTATCTCATTAGTGAGAATCAATGAGCTTTTATGAAGAATAGGGATATTCGGGACAATATTCTTCTATTCCATGAGCTATTAAAAGGGTATAATCACAAGAAAAGTCCTCAAAGCTTTACTATTAAAGTGGACCTATAGAAAGCTTTTGATAATGTGAACTGGAGCTTTTTGCTACAAAAAATGGAGGTTATGGAATTTACTTATAGGTTCTTAAAGTGGATTCGGCAAAGCATTACTACTGCCTCCTATGGAGTTCTGATAAATGAGAGCCTTACGGAGATGTTTAAAGGCAAAAGAGGACTTTGGCAAGGAGATCCTCTGTCCCTTTAACTATTCCTAATTTACATGGAGGTTATTACTCAAAGACTGAAGCATAACTCTTCTAAGGATCCAATATTCAAATATCGTTCCAAATGTGAGAAGATTTCACTAACTAGCTTATGTTTTGCAAACGATCTCATACTCCTAAACAAGACAAATGTCCACTCAGTCTCTCTATTGATGAGCACTCTTAATTCTTTCAAAGAGATGTCGGGTTTGAGTGTTAATCTTCAAAAGAGTTACATCATGCTATCAAAAAGTGCTTCTCACCTCCCTAATGCCTTGACTCTAACAACGGGAATGGAATTAAAAGAGCCTCCTCTCTTCTATTTGGGCATTCCTATCTTATCTAAAAGACTAAGGTTTTGTGAATGTATTCCATTAATTGAAAAAATTCAAAAAGTATTGGGTTTATGGACTAATAGAGCCCTATTCTATAGAGGGAAACTTCAGCTCTTGAAGTTGGTGATATTATCAATGCAAACTTACAGGTGTTCCTACCTATTTCTCTCCAAAGGGTTTACCAAAACAATTGAAAGAATGATGAAGCAGTTCCTATTGGGGAAAAGGAATGGTGAGAAAGGGAAAGCAAAAGTCAGTTGGAAGAGTATCTGTCAACCGAAAGAAAAGGGGGGATTAGGACTAGAATCAATAACCAAGAAGAATAGACTAAGAGGATTTGGAGAATCCTAAGTGATAAACAGTCAATGTGGATCAAATGGATTCACATCTACATATTAAAAGATGGGAGCTTTTAGGCTCTACGACCCAAAGACAGTTACATTTGGTATTTTAACCAAATTTTAAAAATAAAGGATGAAATTCAACAGAACATGTCTTGTCAAATAGGGGCTAAAGAAAGATTTTCCCTATGGTATGATAATTGGATAGGGCAAGGAGCTTTATTTCAAAATTAGTTGACAAGAACCCTATTGGTGAGGTTCCCAAAGAATACTAAGCTCAATGAAATAGTTATAAATGGAAGCTGGTCACCATCAATGGATGAAATTAGTCGTCTATCCATTCCACAGTTCACAAGCCTCAGAGAGAGGGATACGTATTTATGAAAAGGGACTCTAGTTTCAGAAATAACTATAAAGGAAGCTAAAAAATTGAGGGATGGGATATTTAATATAGTGGAATGGTACTCTATGGTTTGGAAGAAGGTTATTAGACCTAACACTAGCTTTCTTCTCTAACTAGCAATGTTGAATAGACTCAGCACTTTGGATAGGCTGCAATTTCTTCCATCCTTAAAGACATGTATTCTATGTAATCTAACGCAAGAATCTAGAGACCATCTTTTCTTTGAGTGCGATTTTCTCTAAAGACATTTGACAAAAATATCTAGTTATGTGCTGATGATCCTAATTCAAGTATACTACTGGAGCTACCTCATCTACATGTTTCTAAAGATGATAGAGTTGTTATACTAATCTCAGTTGCTACATGCACTCAAGCAATTTGGAAGGAGAGGAATAACAGAAGGTTTGAAAAAAAGTATGTTTCCTTACTCTCTCTTATAGAGCTCACTATAGCTAGCATAAGAGAACAACTGAATATAAATTAGTTGAACTCGCACTGTAGTAGATAAATAGCTCTCACATGAAGAATCTAGTTCTCACTCCATCTTACTCAATGAAATTCATGACCAGAGTTCAATCTCACTGCAGATCAAAAATCAAGGATCTCAAGCACAGAGTTTCTTGAATACTAAGGCCTAATCATGCCTCTACTTATGGAAAATACAAGGGTAGAGGAGATTTGGACTTACCTGTTGGAAAGCAGAGTCCTTTTTAGTAGTTACTCCCTCCTCAGTCTTGGTTAAAGGAACTTCTCAGTCCCTCTTGTCAGATTAAAGAGTCACTTTATAAGTTCAAACAACAACAGAAAAGAGCCAAACTGATCTGAGACGCTTACCTGAGTGAGATTCATCTGTCCTTCACTGCAAATTCGAATCCTAAGAGCACATCCTTCACTCCATTGGTCAGCCATGTCTAAAGAGTCGGGAATAAAAGATACATTATACCCTAAAACGCACCTGAGATGAGATCCATCGTGTGCGGAGAAAGAAGGATAAGAAGAATTGAAAAATTACGCTGCTATTCTCGCTTCAGAGCTTCGCCTCTCAACCACCCGAATCGATAGCTTTAGTAGTCTTTGAGAAAGGAACAATTAGTTATACCCTAATTATATAACGATAATACTCTTTCATCTTTGCTCTTAATATTGACATTTTTGTAATGGCCTAGATACTTCAATGTATCAAGGGATCTTATTGCAAGACCTCTCATGTATGTTAGCCCCATAATTCTTTAATGAATTTTTAATTTCAAAAAAAGAAAAAAGACCACTCCCATCACGCAAAAAGGGTGTTAAAAGCAACCAACCATCCAGTGGCAGGCTCCGACAACAATAGAAATGTCGGATTCGGGCATGCTGGTTGGACATCCGAGCTCATGGTCACTCGCCCTCGTCAAGATCTCCCCCTATACATTCTCCGCTATCGGCATCGCTGTCGCTATCGGCGTCTCTGTCCTCGGGGCTGCATGGTAATCCCTTCCCATGCACATCCCCTGCTTCTATTATATGGGGTTTTAACGAATTTTCATCATTTTTGTTAGGGGGATTTACATCACCGGAAGTAGTTTGATCGGAGCAGCCATTAAGGCTCCTCGTATCACCTCTAAGAATCTCATCAGGTATTTTTACAACATGCTTTTGTCTGATTAATGTTGTATCTGCATTCCTGGGTATTTTTAGCGTTTTATATTTCTAAAAATTTTAGTAATTACTTATGCTTTGTTTTGTTTGTCCCATCGAACTTAATTCTGGTGCTTATAATCTGATACTCTTGTTATCGTAACCTCACCAGACTATGCCGGATTTAGTTTCGCGTACATCGTTTTAAATGAGGACATTCAAATTGTACATTTGACTAAGGCAATCAATCTACCAGAGGTTACTGAAGTTTGATTTTGGGTAGAGTGACCATGGTTCCAAAGTGTAGTGCCAAAGAACAAAATCTAGAGAAGAAAAGATGGGAAGGAGCAGGAAGACTTAGGAGCAAGGCAGATTTTAGATCGTTAGTGTATTGAAACCTGTAGAGTTTGAGAAATGAAAGCATCTTTTGGTGAATATTCGGTGAACCTGCATATCATATTTCAGAACAGAATGCACGTTTTCAAGGATGCGAATTCTTTATTAATTCTGTTTTGGAAGATACACACTCTTCCTCTAAGATGAACTAGCCTTGGCTTCTTATATGCCTCTTTTTGAAATAGGAGTTGGAGGGTCATATTGCTAACGAAACCACTTATGTATAGATGAGTTACATGCATGTTTAGTGGTGGTAGATCGGTACACTTGATATGCATTCCACAGTTGATAGACTGCTTGAGCATACTCATACTGTATATATAAGTCTAGAAGAATGAAAAAGTTATTAAAGGGTGTTGTATTTCTTCGAACAATGCTAGCAATGCTATTAGCTTGATATGTAATTTTTTATATGAATTGTAGGAACTCTTCAGAAAATGCAAACTAGAAAGTTGTTTGAAGTTGATATACACTTTAGTTATGAAATTTGAACCATGTATGGGTGTACCTATAATATTGTTATCTTGAATGTGATTGCAAAGTTCTTAACAAGTGATGGTAAATTGAGTTTAGAATTAGAACTTGTGTCGGCCATTTTGGGTCTGTTGTAACTTGTTATTGGATTTATTTTCCAGCGTAATATTTTGTGAAGCTGTTGCTATTTATGGTGTTATTGTTGCAATCATCTTGCAAACCAAATTAGAAAGTGTTCCTTTATCAAAGATCTATGCTCCAGAATCTCTTCGAGCTGGATATGCAATTTTTGCTTCTGGCATTATTGTGGGCTTCGCCAACCTTGTTTGTGGGTTTGTATCTTAATCCTTTACTCATCTGATTAGGTGGATGATCTATTGTGTATGCTTTGTGTGTTGTTAAACTTGACATTTGGCAACAGGTTGTGTGTAGGAATAATCGGAAGCAGCTGTGCATTGTCTGATGCCCAAAACTCCTCCCTCTTCGTAAAAATTCTTGTGATTGAGATCTTTGGTAGTGCCCTTGGGTTGTTTGGAGTGATTGTGGGGATCATAATGTCAGCACAGGCAACATGGCCTGCAAAAACAGTGTAATCGGTTGTATTGGGATAATTTATTAGTTTTCCTTAGAAGGCATGTATGAACCTCTAATACTAATACAGCAAGTCTCACGGATTGCTTTTGTCTATTATTCCAAATCATTAACCCTTAGTGTTCGTTGGCTGTGTTGTAGTCTTTTGCACAAGTGTCTTGGGTCATGCAACTTCCTTTTCGTCCCTTTTGGCACCTGCCATAGAATTAATAAGGAAGCTCATTATATTTATGTGTCTAAGTGTTCGATTTATTACAGGAAAAAGAATACTAAGAAAATTTTCTAGCCTCTGGACGGTTGCTTTATAAGAATACATTTGCAGCGGGAAATCCATTAACAACTTTAATTATCCCCGTGAATTGTTGTTTCTGGGCATGTCTACAGACTTAAAACAAATCAAACGGGAAACTCTGCACTTTGTGTAGATTGATCAGCAATCCAAAGCTTTTGAAGAATAGGTTGAAACATACCACATGTCAGAACAAGAGCCAACCTAAGTTGGAACAAAACTGAATCAAGAAATGATTCCATTGGCAGAATAGGCAAGTGTATTATGCTCATTTATTTGCTTCAATGAAGTCCCTGTACTCCGTTTTCATTTTTACTCCAGAAACAGTCCTGCATAAGTTACAAAACCTGCAAATGAGTATTTCCAATTGCAAACACATGTATAGTGTCGAAGCATCCACTAAAAGTACCACACAAACAAGATTATAACATTTTTCCTAAAGATCTCTGATTGACATAACGCAACTATTGTCTACATGGGCATAAAACGTGAGTATGATCATTACATGAAAGCAAAGAAAGGGAAATGAGGAATTATGTTAGTTCTAGCTAGTTTTAAATGATCGCTAACTTTGTACAAGTGTCTCACCATTTTGTTATAATAAAGTGTTGCTTAATATAAGAACCAACTGCATGAAAGAACTTAGGAAAGATAAACAAAAAGGATTTAGCCAACCTGACCATCTCCTTGTTCTTAAAGAACTGCACACACGGTGTACCCATAATTCCAGCAGCTTCTGCTATTTCTGGATCTTCTTCAATGTCAATCTCAACAAAATGTACATTTTGATCAAACTCATCAATCACCTGTCATCAGTCATGTATCCACAAGAGCAAAAAAGTCAAGCACGTTTTGAAATGAGAACTAAGTGAAATACAATACAAGGAATCTACAGTCTGTTCAAGGACCTTGATCCATGCTCTATAAATACTTCTCCAACAGTTAATTATGCTAGCCTCACGGTACAGTTGATAATGAGACATTAAGAGAATTTCAGGTATCTTTACCAGTGTAAAAAGTAAAACAGAATCCTCTTAACATTATGCAAAAAATACTAGAAATCTAACAATATATGGAGTTCCAACATAGGAAAACATTGATATGAAAAAACATGGATTCGCATGGAAACAAATAGCTTTACATAAGCTACACTTTGTGGAAGAAGGGCATACCACTTTCTAAAAGTGTCAAACGCTAACACGCAAAAGATTACTGAGGAACATAGATCATCCTGTATAAGGATTAAGCTTGGGTATAAACTCTCACTACCTTGTTCCTTTCAAGTTCTCTCATCTCCTAATGGCTTCTTTTCATAACCAATTTAGAACTAGAGTTTTTATATAATAGTCATGAAGGAGGTATCTTTACTCGATACGGAATTGACATATGTAAAGCATCCATACAACAACTAATGACTTTCGAAGCATGAGATCGAAAGAAAAGTTCTCAAGGAATCAGTTTCCTTTTCTCAAAATTTCCAAATTATTCAACAACGTACCCACCATTTGATCTTTCATATAAAAGATGACTCAAAAGTAGGATGCTCATCACACCTACCACTTACAAATGTTTCAGTCACTACAAACTTTAACAAGAGAAATAATCACCCCGAGCAACAAATTCTCTATAAAAATATTGAAAGCACATGTAAATCATAATTGAAGTATCATGGTTAACTGTAAAGTACGAACCTAAAAATGCCAACAAGTTGAGCAAAACATACCTTGCTAATAATTGGCTTTAGTGTCCTACATGGACCACATGTTGGAGCTGTATACAACACGCATATGAGTCTAGGACTTTCATGGTAGAGTTTCCTCAGAGCATACTGAGGGAAGCAAATCAAAAGGTACGCCAAGGATTTAAGTCATTATCAGAATAGATAAGAGGTTCAAATGAAATGTGAAATAAGATAAGATTTTATTCTGTTAATGCTAGGATCTTATTCGTGGGTGTTAACACGCACCTGACCCTTGTGTTTTGTGAGTGTAATGTCAAAGCCCTCCTTAACATCCCTGTCTGTGAGTTCCTTCTTAACCTCTTCTCTTTGAGGCTGTCAAGTAGAGACCATGTAAGTTTAGGCGCAATCACATTAAATAAACACAATTCATGATGCAAATGAAAAGCCAATAGAAACAATTAATACCAATGGGAGTTGAACTCTAACTTGCTTTGTAAAGATTAATTTCGAAAGCCAAACTTCTTCACAAAATAGAAGATAAATGTTCCAAAGAAAAGATGCCTTCGTTAGGCACACTATTATGAAGGTTAAGTATAAGATTTTGTGAACAAATACTTAAAGTTGAAATATGTTTTTTTTCCCTTTAAACTCTAAAATCACAAAAAGGGAAAACAAGAATAAAACGAATGGCACTCTTGATGAGCTGTTGAAAGAAAGAAATAAAATAAGTATGGGCTGCTAGGACAAAAGACAAAAGAAAGGCGACGGCTCTGCGAATGGCATATTAGAAAGAAATAGTAATAACGATCTTAATGGGCCGCCGAAAGGAGACACTAGAAAGCAAGACAGACGAGTGTTAACGACCCTCTCAATGGATTACCAGAAGAAGGGAGAAAGATAAAATAGAACAAAGTAGTGAGTCTAAAGAAGAAGAAGAAACAAAGGAGCTTATGTTCTTACCATGTGAAATTGAAAGTTAAGACAGGGAAAAGAAAGTAAGAATTTACATACCGAATTAACATGGTTTGTGTATTATTCACTACATCCACAAATACAAAAACTAGGAAAGATCTTCAAGTGTATTATTCACTAGGTTTAATCCATTATTGGTAATAATAGTGTAGTATTCCAATATAGGAAAATATAATATCCCTAATTAACTAGCCATCTTTTTGCCACAATTGTCACTGTTTCTTCTATCAACGTAATGAAATAACTTCTCCACTGGTACACATTACTCAATATCTTAAGATATACACAATTATCGTTTGGTCTCAACCTTTCCTTGGTAACTAAATTAAGAAATCTTAACACCTCAGTTGCAATCACAGAAAATAACCAAGTAGCAATTCAACATGATCACTAAGATCCTGCCACAACTGCATGTCAAATCCAGTATGCTATCATCAACGAACAAAGAGTAAAAAGAAGAGAAAGAACTATAAGATTTCTAGTTGTTGACAAGCATATGATGCTAAAGTATGTCTATTCTCTATCATAGTCATCCATATCACGAGCTATGCAGTTTTTACCTAATCAAATGTGCAAAAGAAAACACCTCCAATAACTCATATTCTTTCTGCCTGTTTCTTTTTCTATTCTTTTAATTTGTTCTTTTGTTTGATGACAAATGAATACAAGATGAAAAAATTCAAGTACCTGGTGAAACTCTATAAGCAGATTACTGCTCACAAGGTATCTCTCAACTGACAAAGCAGCAATACATCCTGATCCAGCAGCTGTTACGGCTTGCCTCCACTCATGATCCTACTCAACAAACAGAAACAGGTTCCCAAATAATTCATCCTATTTGACCATAAAAACATTAGTATATCTACAGTTTCTTTGACAAAAAGAATGTTTTGTCAGCATATTAGAAAGCTAGATGTTATGAATTTATCAAAAAAGAAAAACTAGTAGAATCTGGAAATAGCTCTAAAATGTAGAATGTTAAAATAATTTAATTTTAGAATCCATGTTCCATGGTGAACCAGAGAATTTAAATAAATATATTTTTTAAGAGAATCCAAAGAGAGCCTCATTTTTAGCCCACTTATGAGTCGTCCTGACAGTCATTAGATTGCTAGTCTTATTCTCCTGAAAACATAAATCACTCAGAGGAAATTGATGTTTTGAGTCAGGGAGTGCTACAGCATGTATAGAAAGATCATGGAGAAAGTGAAAGTAACATAGGACATAAAACCCCACGGCTGTACCTGTACATCTCCAGCTGCAAATACACCTTCAACAGACGTTCTAGCAGTACCGTCCTTAACCAACACATAGCCTGCACTGTCAAGTTCAACTTGGCCTTGCAATAACTGGCTATTTGGGGAATGACCAATACCATAGAACAAGCCCTTTGCTTCAAGCACAGATTCCTCCCCAGTGTCAACTTTTCTGAGCAAAATACCAGACATCTGACCTTTTGTATTGCTAGCAACATCCACAGTCTCCGTATTGAAGTGCACAGTTATATTTGGGTTGTTGAACACTCTGAAACATTCGTGATAATGAACCTGTTAAGCAAAGATTCAGGAAGTTGAAAGCTCAACATAACAATTGCTCATTAGTGTATAATTCAGGGCTTAGACTGAAAATCAGGGAAAGCAAAAAAGATACGAGAAATAGTCACCATGAAGCAACTATAAATGACAAATTTAAACAGTTTAAATCTTTCTCAAGTATCTATATTCTGAGTTCCAAGCCCTGTATTTGAACAACAAACTTCATCATTTACAGAATAATATTTAAATATAAATTTACCAAAGCATCGAAGATCCTTTCACATGAAAATAGTGTCTCTGAGACAAACAATAACTAACCATGAACCACAGAGTCAACGCAGTTCAATGTGATATATGTCGCAGTTACACTACAGTATACGGGGGACCTTACAAACAAGGAGTTGTGAAGAAGATTTTACAAGTGCACATGTAATGGAAACCTCAAACAATTTTCAAAGCAAAAGATCATGCAGTTCTACATTGTTATTAGCATTCTGCTGGAACTAATATTACAGCATAACATAGAAAGAATATCCAAACAACCTAAACACAACTGATATTTCCTGTCAAAATTACCTATCTCGCATAGCTTTAGATGCCCTGAGTTGATCTTTCCGTACAAGTAAATGAACATGACGAGCATATTTAGTCAAGTATATAGCCTCCTCAGTTGCTGTATCACCTCCTCCAACAACTGCCAGAACCTGTCCCTTAAACAGTGGGGATGCACCATCACAAATTGCACAAGCACTAATTCCCCTACTCCAAAATTCATCTTCACGAGGCAACCGGAGCCTTTTTGCTGTAGCTCCAGTTGCAAAAATGATGCTGTGGCACTTGACCTGACAGGTTATGTGATTAAGAATCTCTAATCAAAATCGTGAAGTAGAATGATCATTTTCCCTTTGCAGAACAAGTAATAATGAATCATTGGAGAGAAAAGAAAATATAAATAAAGCAAAACAAAGTTACCCTATAAGTGAAACACATTGGCCACAGCCATTATTTATTAGTCATGCAACATAATCTATCCATTTTATTAGATAGATTTACTAGAAGTGTATGCTGTGCATGGATTATTTTTAATTGTCATGACCTTCTTTCCTTTCAAAATTTTGCATATCTTTTTTTTCCAGTTGAAACAAAAATAAAAAGGAAAATGAGTAACTGCCGTACTCAATCAAGTTATGCCATTAGCAAAACAAATAAAACTCTGTATTCTGGGAGACACTGGAATTGCATACAGAAAGCAATTTAATCAATGTTGACACCAGAAAAGTTATTTATGCAGTGGGACACAAAGATGCACACTCGAGTCTCTAAGTTTGCATAATTGAAATGGTTAATAAAACCACACCTACACAAAAGGCATGCCATCAAATCATATATCACCTTGCGTTCACCACTTTTTACAGTGAAGGGATTGCTTTTAACGTCAACAGATTCAACATCTTCTTGGAACAGTTCTGCTCCCCAGCGTTCAGCTTGGCGTCTCATTCTGGTAAACACAAAAGTTAAGACTATTTGTTGTTGAGGAAACAGGAGTTCAAATGAATATAAACGAATGGTCAGATACCAATAAGCCAATGATGAACTATAGAAATGTAAATAGAAGTGGTTTTATTATCCTTGTTACCTATCCATCAAATCTGGACCGGTTATTCCATCTGGAAATCCAGGAAAGTTCTCCACTTCGGTGGTAGTCATCAGCTGTCCACCAGGCACACCACCCAGTTGATACCCCTCAAAAACTACTGGTTTCAAATTTGCACGAGCAGCATATATAGCTGCTGTGTATCCAGCAGGACCAGAACCTATAATTACCAGATTCTCAACACCTTCAACTGCATAAACAAATTTAATGTCAGCATACGATTTCATACTCCAAGTCTATCAATATTTATCATTGTTCCAAGAATTAGAAAAAAAGTTTTGATTAAGAACTAAAAAGAATCCATTCTGTGAACCTCTAAGCTGGAGAAGAAACTAGCATCTTAAGTTCTTAGAAAGGTTTCAAATATTACATAAAATTGAACTTGAAAATTTATAGTGCAATCAGCAAGAGATTGTTACAGCCCTCAATTCATGGAAAGAAAAGGCCTGATGAATTGCATTCCAAACGTAAGCACTAGTTTGTCATCAAAGAGTAGAGAATATATATCAACTTCCTTGATTATAGACATATCTTGTGTATGTATATTTAACTACCCATTAACATTTAACTCAGTTTCAGTGCATGGGGGGGAAAAAAAAAACTTTGGTTCACCAACAGAAAATGACATACCAAACTAACACATCAGCATTGAAAGACTTGAATCAAATTGAGCCCGAATGCATTACCATGCCGTATTTAACTTCAAAACAAAACCATACAACTTGAAAGTTACATCCAAGCGTAGGATACCTCTATCTTGTTCCACATTCTATCTATGTAACTAGTTCTCCTTCACAAAATTCCATTTTCACGCACACAGAGAAGGCTAAACATACGTATAATATCAAACAGATAGCTAAAGAGAGAGAGACCTTGAGTAGGAAGTGGGTCAGTGGAAGCTTTGACCCGAAGAGTACTAGAAGAGAAAGATTGAGTAGTTGGGTTGACACAGAGAGAGCGGCGGAGAGTCTGAAGCGTACGATTTCTGAGGAAGAAGAGAGAGTGAGGAAGAGTGGCGGCTGCGGCGGATGTTGTGGTGGTGGTGGGGTGAGGAGGAGGGGTCCCGACTCCGGCTGTTATCTTCAAGCAAGGAGTCATATTGGTTTCAGACCATACAACCAATTCAAACAAAAAGAGAAAAAACAAACAAACAACAACGTCCGCAGTTGCAAATGCTGCGTCATCTATGTTTATATAAAAAAGACCGACATGGTTTTGGTTTCTGTACCATTTACTTTTACAAATTAGTGTTACAATATATTAATTAATTTCACACCATTCTTTTTTTAAAGAATTGTATGTATGTACTTCTGTTGGAATTGGCTTAGATCATTAACTCATAGCAATTGGTGTGCCTTTCCAGCTTCCAACTCCAAAAGAACCTCGACTACGAAGTATGAAGTGGCCTATAACCGTCGTTAACTGTCGAGGAATTGTAGAATTAATGTCCTTGCTGGTCCAACTTTTCTTGTCCAAACATTTACGCCTTTTGGTTTTTTTTTTTCCTATTTAATTTTAACATCAACGTTATAATATTTTTTATAAACAATACTTGAATTAAAGATTAAAATTAATTAATTTTATTTTAGCCTCTTGCATGTAATTATTAATAACAATTTCTTCACATTTTTTATTAAATAATATTTTCTAACTTAATATTTTCTATC
>JAOQMP010000005.1:32879414-32895046 GCA_027563575.1 Erythroxylum pedicellare
CACATATCAAAACTATCTTAATAACTTCATAAAAATTAAAAAAAAAACACATAATTTCATTATCAACTACTATTATAAAATATGTATTGTATAACTTAAAAGTCAAAACTAACACAAAAGCACATACATCTTATACACAATTACATAATTATACATATACATCTAATATAATATAACTCATTTTGTATGATTACATCATATAAAATACAATTTCATCCAACACAATTCACCAATAAGTCAAAAACCAACAATTCAAGTATTCAACATAACCAACAATTCAAGTATTCAACGTACACAATTACACAATACACATATACATATTATATAATATAACTCATTTTGTGTGATTACATCATTCAACCATAAACTAAAGATATACACTCATAACTATAACATATTCAACTTCAACTATAACTATAACTATAACTCACAGCTATAAATTTACAAATTACTTTATGTAATCTCATAATTCAACTATAAACTAATATATTTTGTTTACTTATAAATTCAATATGATATTTTTATAACTATTTATTTTCTTTTTTAATCAATATTGTTATTAAAATGCTAATTCCTAACTTTAATTTAACAATCTTTCATTCACCAATTTTAGTCATCATTCTTAGTTTCTTGCTCAAGTTAACTCCATAATAAAGAGTTAACATACACTACATAATTCAATTTCATCCAAGACAATTCACCAATAAGTCAAAAGCCAATAATTCAAGTATTCATCATACATAATTACAAAACATACATATACATCTTATATAATATAACTCATTTTGGATGATTACATCATTCAATCATAAACCAAAGACATATAATCATAACTATAGCCTATTCAGTTTTAACTATAACTCATAAGAATAATTTTACAACTTGTTTTATGTAATAACATAATCCAACTATAAATTAATCTTTTTTTGTTTGCTTATACAATTCAATTTTATAATGCTTATCAATATTTTATTTTCTTAACCAATTTTAATCAATATTGGTGCTAAAATGCTAATTCTCAACTTTAATTTAACAATCTTTCATTCTCCAATTTAATCAATATTCTTAGTTTTTTACTCAAATTAACTCCACAGTCAACATACACAATACACTACACAATTCAATTTAGTCCAACTTAATTCACCAAGAACTAACAATTCAACATACAAAATTACTACACAACACAAAATCACAAATACATAATTCAATATTCCAATTAACAATCAATTGATCAAGTGATCATCACAATTCCAAAATTCCATAATTCACAACTTCAGAATTTCACAAAAATTGTTGCAATTTTTTACAGCCTTCACTAAGTTAAATCCTTAGATTGGTGCGACTCAATGAGTGACTAGAGTTTATGCCTCTGTGGAATTACGGGTCAGTAAGTGGAGTGGTCAGTTCGATTTAGTTCAGGTTAGGACAGATTTGAATCTGGAATTGCAAAATCCGAAATCTTGATATAATCTATCCAGGTAAGTAGATGGACTGGAGAAGACAACTTACAATGACTAGAAAACGACAAGTGTGGTGTCAATGGTGGTTAGAGAGAGCAACGGGTGATCCAAGGTGGAGACTTGTGTGGTTGGGCACTGCACAAGCGTCAACACACTGTGTAAGGAAGAGATGGTTGTAGAGCAGTGGTGATGTCAACGGTGGTTGGAGAGAGCAGCGGGTGATCCAAGATGGAGACTTGTGTGGTTGGGCACTGCACAGGCGTCAACACACTGTGTAAGGAAGAGATGGTCGTAGGGCAGTGGTGGTCGACAACAGCACACTACATGAGGGAGAGACGATGTTTATTGGAGCTAGGCTAAGAGGACAGATGCATATTTAACTATATTTATACATCTATTTTTGATGTATTTAGCTTCATATTTTATAATTTTATTATATATTTGGTACTTAATTTGTTCCAAGTGCATTTATAGGTTATAATTGCCTTCATGGATCAAAAGGAGAAGAATTCAGATGAAAACGTGACATAAACGAATATTTGAAATAAAGAAGAGATACACAGCCATTTCTGAGCCCATGTACGTCTCTTAGCTCTTGTAGAATCATGAATTCTGGAGAATTTAGAGTATACACAATCTAGTGCACACTTGTGTGTCTCTCAAAAATCCTAAAATTACTATAAAAATATGTGAGTGGAGGCAAAAAAGGAGAACAGACTTTGAGAGGTGGTTTTGAACATGGAGAATTTTCCAAAGGGACGATATTGATCAAAAAAGTAGAAAATATAAAGAAATCATCAACAGATCCAATAGAATACAACATCAAACTTCAAACTTGCAAGAACATTCGATAGAAAAGAAGGGAGATTTAGAATTATGAACTCTTTGTTTTCTATTCAAGTTTATTTTTTATTTTGTTTTCTATATCATGTGTAACTAAACTCTTTTTAGTTTCTAGGAGTGATGACTCCTAATTGGTGCTATAATATATTTTGATTCTTTTATTTAATGCAATTGTTTTGATTGATCTATTGTGATTCAATTATGTTTTTTATATATATTGTAATAGATCCAAAAAATTAGTGTATAATTTGATTTCCTAGCATAGAGATTGAGAAATTATATATATGAATAGATCCATCATAATTGAAAGGAGTTGATTGTAAACCTAGAGATAGGTTAACATAAATCCTCTAGATTAGAGTCAAACCTAATGGTGGAATTCGTAAATTAGCAAAACAATCGTAGAAACTTTAACCTCAAGAATTTCAGTTAATAAACCTAGGATTAGTTGTTAGTAGTCTCGCGAGAGTTATTAGCATAAGATAGAAATTTTCATAGTCTAATAGTTAATAAAACAAATTGCATAATAAAAGGGTAATTATCTAAGGATATTAAGGGGATTCATCACCTAGGCACTATTTCTTGATATTGATAGTTTTCTAAGCAATTTCCATTATTCTTTGCTCATTATTGCTTCCTATTTTGTTTTATTTGTTTAGTATTATTTTCTTTATTAAAAACCAACACTCAATTCATAGGCTAGATAATATGATAAGAATAATTACTATTAATCATTGTCTTTGTGGGATTTGATTCATACTTGCTTGTGCTAGCTACAACTATGTGATACACTTATGACTAATTCAATATTGACAAACTAATCTAAGTCAATCAAGTTTTTGGCATCGTTGCTAAATACATTAATATTAGAAAAACCTTAATTTCATTAATCTAGTCATTATTATTTTATTCTGCTTTATTCTTTTTTACATTATTTTATTTGTTTAATTTGTTTAATTTAATCTCTTCTTTTTTAGAATTATACTCCTAGTTAGTTTATGAATCGGAGCATATCTGAGAGCCTAATAGACACAGGTTCAGGGATTGAAAGAACAATGCGTAAGAATCTTAAAAAACTTTGAACTTGATTGTTAGATAGAGCATATGGAAGGTCAAGTAGACATGGAAGAATTATACAATATGGTTGACCAACCACGAACCATGTTTGACTACGCTAGAGTTGATTTAATTGGTGTAGAGTCTAGCATTGTAAGATCTATTGTCTAGGAAAATAACTTCAAGATTAAGGCAAGCATCATCCAGATGGGGTAATAGTCATTACAATTCGATGAACTCAGGGATGAAGACCTGAATGCGAACCTCTCTAACTTTTTAGAGATCTGCAACACTTTCAAAATAAATAGAGCTAATGATGATGCCATCAGTCTTGGTTGAATTCCATGCCACATTCTTCATTAACTATATGGGACAGGTGGCAGAAATTTTTTTATTGAAGTACTTCCCGCTTGCTAAGATTGGAAAATTGAGGAATGTTATCTCCTCCTGCTCCTAAAATAAAGGTGAATCCTTTTACAACACATGTCAGAGATTTAAGGAGATTTTGATATAATGGCCATATCATAAGCTACCACTATGGATGCAAATCCAAACATGCTATAATGGGTTGAATCAAAGCACAAGGTAGACTATTGATGCAGCAGTTGGGGAGATGCTAAACAATAAAACACCATAAGCGACCTAGGATTTAATAGAGGATATAGCCATAAATAACTCCTAGTGGTGCTCGATTAGATCATGAATAATATGTACTTAATTGATTATACATTTACTTCTTAATACTTAGTGATTAATGTTATGAAATGATTAAGGAACTCATTTTGGTTCATATTTGGTTTTAGATACTTGAAAGTTTAAGAGCTAAAATAAGTTAAAAGCTTATTCCTTGAGCCATTCTCTTGATTCAAAATCATTTATCATTGTGGAATAAGGAGTTGGATTAGATTGAAGATGGGCTAAGAAAATGCAAGAAATGAAGAATTCACCATGTAGCGCAAGATGCACGATTGTGCGTCAACTTGCATAACTGTGCATGTTAAATTTTTTTGTTTGCATAGTCGTGCACATTTTAGAAATGTGCATTTTAATGATGATGCACAATTAGGCACAGTTGTGCACCTAACTGTGCATATGCCTAGAAACTTAGTTTTTCCTATAAATTGTCATTTAAGTGGACAAAGGAAGAAAATTTGTTTTTGGGAGCTTGTGAAGGGGCAGAACACTCACTCTTTGGAGACTTATGGAGGGCGAAGCTTCCTTCTTTTGGTTCGAAGGTGAAATTGACACTAAGCATCACATTTGAGCATATCGTCATTATGTATTGTAAATCTCTCTCTTTGGGGATTGTTTATATTATTCTATGTCAATTGATTTGCGTATTTGTGTAAAGATGATTTGAATGTGTTCATTGATAGATTGATCTATTTTGTTTATTTATAATACGACTGTCCGAATAAATCTAGAGAGCTTGTTCTAAGTTGTTTGATAGTTAGGTTTAGTTAAAGAGCTTATTTTGATTAAACACGATCTAAGGGAAAACTAAGGTTAACAGAGCTTATTGTTAGCTTACTAATAATAGTTTATGAGAATGGTATGAAAACAAAATGACAATGACATATGTTTAATTGTATGTAGGATGAGATTAAATCGAGAATCGGATTTTAAATGCATTCATCACTTTCATCAATTTGACTGTTTGAATTAAATTGCTTTCTTCTATTCAATTTTACTTTATTTCCTCAATTGCATCCAACCAAAACCCCCTTTTATCTTCAAAATCAATTATTTTCATTGCAAAAGTTACACATACATTCCCTGTGGATACGATTCCTACTCAACACTGCTATAAAATTTAGCTGTGCAGAGTTAGGTTTATTTTCTGATGCATTTGACACGCATCAACAAACCAATAGGCTAGTAGGAGTATACGAAGAATATGCAGTGGCACAGTTGGTGAGTCAAGTGGAGGCCTTGAGTAAAAAGATAGATAGACTTATAATGTCTCCACAAGGAAGAGTGAGGTAGTGTGAGGTGTGTTGGCTAGACACCAAGGATAAGATTTTCATTTATTACAACCCAAGCATGTAGATAATTTGAGGAATGCTTTGAGACCCCAAAACAATCCCTATAATAACACCTATAATCTTGCCTGGAAAAATCACCCTAACTTTTCATGAAAAAATTAGGGGTAGACAAGAAATAACCCTCCTCTAAGATTCCAACATCACAACCCAGGAAGCCAAGTATAGATGAACTAATATTGGAATTCATTCGATAATCCAAGTTGAAGAACGAGCAAACTGATGCATCCATACGTAACTTGAAAATTAGAATCAACCAACTGGTAAGGACAATGGTGGAAAGACTGAAGGGGAGTTTACTAAGTACAAAAAAAAACAAATCCTAAGGAAAGAATAATGGTAATCACCTAGACTACAAAGAAAAAGCTTCAAGAATAGAATGAGGTGACTACTGAGTGTCACCCAAAGGCTTAAGGTGGAACGCACCTAGAGAAAGTCAAAGAGTATCATCGATCTGTAATTCCCTATCCTATCAGAACAAAGATAAATCTGTTGGAGGCATAGTTAGATAGATTCCTCAAACCTGTTAGAACAACTTAAAAACAATTTTACCATTATTGAATCTCTTTGGTAGTTACCAAAGAACACTGAATCTTCAAAGGAGCAATCATTCAACAAGGAGGAACTGAAGAAGTTAGAGACTTTAGTGTTAAGCGAGGAGCACTCAATTAAGAAAATCAAACTACTAGAGAAGCAACTAGACCCAAGGAATTTTTATATCCGTTGCACAGTTAGTAGTTTAAAAGTAGATAACACTTTAGCCGACCTAGGGGCTGACATTAATAAAATGTCTTTTACTTTGTTTAAAAAAAATGGGAATAAGAGAACTTGAACTAACTAGGATATGTGTGTAACTAGTTGATAGATCAATGAAGTATCCTAAAGGAATCATAGAAAATTTACCAATCCAGGCTGATAAGTTTACATTCCCAGTTGACTTTATAATTCTTGACATAGAGGAGGATACATAAATACCTCTAGCCTTTGGTCGACCCTTCTTAGCGACTGCCAAGTCAATGATAGATGTTGATGAATGAAAGTTAACTTTAAGGGTAAAGGATGAAGAGGTTATATTTAGAATCTCTAAAGTTCGTAGCCATTCTTTTAAATTTTTGGATGATGTCAAAGCTAGTGACTTTTGTCAAGATATTTTGCAGGATCCTACACTTAAAAATCCACCTAATCGTCATAAATTAAAGAGAACAAGCTGAAAGAGAAATATGGCAATAAGCTTAAAAAGGTAGTCCACTTGTAGGTCATGGAACCTAAGGTAAGGCTACAACAACTTAATTTATATAAGCCACCTTGAGCTTAAAAGGTATGCTGAGCTATCAACGTTAAGCAAACATTACATGGGAGGCAACCTATGGATTTGACAATTTAATGTTATTTTGTTTTGTTGTAATATTAGTATAAGGTTTATTTAAGTTTTTATTTTTCATGTGTTTTAGGATAGAAATATTGAGCATCTAATGAGAATGTGCATAAGGATGTTAGGGGCTGCTTGTTAACATGCCATAATGCTAAAGTGTAAAAATTTTATGTTTGAGCATCAAATTTTAAAGTTGCACATGTTTATAAAAAGTTACACACTCTCTAGACACGTTGGTGTAGTTTTACACATTTTGATACACGCCTATGTACCAAACTATGTAAATTCGTAGAAGTTGTAGTTCAATGACATACACGGTTCAATAAACAGTTGTGTATCAAAATGTGTACATCCAAGATTAACTAGGTGTTCTGTTTTATTTTGGTGAATTTATGCTCGAAAATGCAAGAATTGTAGATTTGGAATCTTAAGTCAATTTGGGCAATTTTATTTTTGATTATGGTTCGGAAGTTAATTATTTTTATTACCTAATTGATTTCATATCTTAATTTGTTTAATTGTATGGTTGTTGGGTTAAAATTCAACTTCAATTTTAGACTTGTGCGATTTTTGCGCACTAAGTGTTTAATTATGAAAATTTTTTATTAAATTAGGTTAATTAGTTGTTTTCAACGTAAATCGGCATTCGGTCTGTGATTAATTGCATTTTAATTTTGCTTTCTGGCATGAATTTAATGCTTAATTTCTTTAATTTTCTGTAATTGTACATTAGGGTTTTTAATTTCAGACTTAGGGTTCAAACTTGTAATGTAACAATTAAGTTAGCGTACTTTGTTAATTACAATATTGTTAACTTTAATTTTGAGATTAATTAGTTACTAATTAAATTTATTTAATTGTTTATTTATTTGTGTTAGTTTGTCAATCATTTCTAGGTGTTTATTGGTTCGCTGTTATTTTGTTTTCATATTTAATTATTTAGTGAGCATTATATGTGTTAAGTGTGGGGAAAAGTGTATTACTATGAATTATTTGCAAAGTATCGCACACTTATCCTAAGGTTCAAGTACAATCACAAGACCACGTCAAGAGAAAGAAGTTCCACGTAAGCGACAGCGAGAGGAGTGGTTATACAGAGAACTGATGAGAGCTCACACCATGCATCCAACCAAATGATCTCCGATGTTGGGTTTTAATGCCACAACACATAAAGAACAGTATAAGAGGTTAAAGGAAAAGATGTTATCACTGGACGTCTTATAGAGTGCTAGGCATTGGAGCAAGGGGGACTAGTATAACAAGTTCGGGAGCTCATCAATGTTGGTGCCTAGCCCAAATTCTTTGACATAGTGGATCCCTCTTATCATGAGTTAATTCTAGAGGTGCTCTCTACTTTTTTGTGGAAAAGGGATGCCGTGCATGGGATAGTCCAAATGCCATCAGTCACTATGCTATACGATGTAGACTACGTCAGAACAAGGGAATACTTGGACTTGAGGATAGATTTCCCCTATGGGATGTCGTCCCGACAATTCTGGAACATGATCAGCGATGACGGTGACTCAACCCGAGCAAATCTAAACTACGACTCTCGACACTTCGATACATAAATGGAGTCTTAAATTACACTTTGAGTAGCCGAGGAGATAGTCACAATGTAGTAAGAAACATGGATGTGTATTATTTGTAGAGCTAAGAGGACGTCAATTCACTTAAGGCATGCACTTGCCCAATTAATGAAGCATCATAACAAAGATGAAAAGGTCGGCACAATATGTGTCAGGCCTTATATAACCAGATTAGCATGACGGAAGGGAGTATTTGATTAATTACCACCAAGGCGGCATGTTGGCACCATGACAACACTCAAACTCAATATCATGATACATATATGCATGGTCAGTCGAAGTCAAGGATATATAGGAACATATACGGACTTATTGGGGAACTCGATAAGCCATAAACGGAGGGTGGAGATAGGGCGAAGCCACCTACAGAAGAGCAGCCACTGTAACCACAACCACTGCCACCCCAGATGGGAGATGAAGCACCAGAGTCTGATATTCTTAGAGGTCCCAGAGCTAGGATGCAAAAGCCAACTTAGCTAAAAATAACACTATTAGCGAGATGGGTGGGCCAGCTTATAGGAACTCAAAAGACTATTCGACGACAACAGGCGGGGCTCATTGAGAGTTAATGTTATTAATGATGAGTCGTCTAAGCATCGATTTCCAATCTCTACCATCTGGTAAGGGCAATTCCTCAACATTTCCTCCATCAGTACAAGATCAACATCGAGAGAATCCTCCGTCGTAAGACTAGTTAGGATCCCATGATGAGGAAGATGCTTAATTTTTGCATAATTTTTCTTTATCTTTATTAATTGTATATTTCTTATTTTCTTTTCTTTAACATTATAGTTAATGTTATTTTTATTTCTTAATTTTTGTGTTATTTGTTATTTATTCTTATTTTTATCTCGTTTTCATTTATGTTTTGCAAGAATGTAATCTAATATTGGATAGTTCATAAGTAAGAAAAATCGACATATTAAGGAAAGTACCACAAACCTTCTCACTTATCATATATACTTATATTGTGTACATTAAAGACAACGTATAATTAAGCGTGAGGAAGGGATTAAAAATTTTCATGATTTTCTTAAGCTTATTATAATTTTAGTTATTAAATTTTATAAACTAGTATTTTGACTTAATTGATTTGAATTAGTATGCAAAATAATAATAGTTAAAATAAAATTTACCTTTATAAGTGACGTTTTTATTAATCATTGAGATAGTCAAATTGAACAAAATTGCATATTATTTACATACATTAACCCATCTTTTTCGTAAATTTTTGGGTCTAAGAGCAAAATTTGAAAAAAATTGTAGACACGTGTGTTAATACTTAATAAAGTTGGCCTTTTTTAAGTTTATTGAACTTGTTAGATTTTGGCCTTTAAACTAGACTTGAATTCAACTTCTTACGGACTTTACTTATTGTTTCAGTTTATTATCTTTTGATTTAAATTTATGTTTTATGTTTTTAATTTTAATGTTTTATTTAAAAAATATATTTATTTGAGTTTTTAGTTTCTTTCAATTTTTAAATTTTATGAAAACTGCAAGAAGTAAATTTTAATTTTTGTATATTTTTTTCCATAATCTGATATAATATATAAAAATAAATACTATAAATAAATTTTAATTATTTATTTTAATTAAATAAAATAATTTTATTGAAAATCACAGCAACCTTTAAATTATGATCCCTCTCTCTCTCTCTCTCCCCCCCCTCTGCTCCATTTTGTGTTAAATTTAAAATTTGAGGTTTCAGTGCTGAATGTATCTACACAGAACATGTATTCTAATTATTCAAAAACTTCCAAAAAGCTGTAGATTAATCTAAACCAAACCAAGGATCAAATAGGTGTTTTCTTTTCAAACATGTAAGAAAAAGTGCATATTGAAGCCCAAAAGAAAATCATAAAAATATTACAATTAACAATCAAATCATACCAACACGAGAGGAATTTCATTGCCTTTTCGTTGCAATGAAAGTGCCAAAATCTTTGAAGAACAAGATTTGTTCGTCAGAAATGGAGGATGGGTACCTAGACAAAAGCCAAGTAGAATCAGTAAGGAGTGAGTAAATATCAATTGCAAAAGGGAAAGCCGTCAAGAAACTAGCTAAAAATAGTGGAAAGTCGATGGAAAGACCTAGACTACGAGGAAGTTAATGGTTAAAGGAAGAAACAGCCAGAGAGGAAAGTGAGTCCAGGAGGGATGGTGAATTGGTGATAGTAGCGATTTTGAGAGAGGAAGGTGAAAACCATGTAACACCAGTTTGCTTTGTAGTTTTTAGTTTTTATTAAAAATTTTGTTAAAAGATTTTTATGAGTTAAAAATGAAAATTAAAAACTTAAATAACAGATTTTTAAATTAAATTTAAAAAATAGAAAACCAAATTACAAACAAAATAAGTTTATAGCTTCTATTTTTAAATAAAAAAGTTATTTGGTAATATTAATGTATTTATATATTTTTTATTAATAATAATTAACTATTAAATAAAACTAATGTTACGAATATCGTATCGGCCCTGGTGTCGGATTGGGTTCTAATATGGTACTGTACCAGTGTTGATCAATACTAGGCACTGTTTTAGGTAATTTTTTAAATTTATGAAATAGTTCATGAATTTTTTTTAAAAATTACAAAATAGTTCATTGTTATATTACACTATATACTTTATAAGTTTACATCAACTATGTCTTCAAAAATCATAATAATTAATAATAACCATAATTAATATGAAATAAAATTAATTTTCAAATATTTTACACATAAATAATGACCACAATTAATATGAAAACAGACAATTATCATCATACAAACATAAAATTAAGAACAATATAAAGTATTTAAAATATTACAATTTAATCATATAATAAATAATAATTACATCAAAACATCAAATAAAAATAACAATAAATATTCTTAACTCTAAAACTATTAGAATTTACGATAAGAGTTCGTAATGAGGAAACAACCAAGTATAAGTGAAATATGAAACAAAAACATTTACTATTACATTGTATATATAGAATTTAACATATACATCAAATATAAGTAAAATTAAAAGAAGAGAAAAAACAAAAACCTGAAAGTCTGGAACTTCATTTAATCGTCTATGGAAGAATACCCGTTATAACTATACTGACTTTAATTATCTTTTGATACAAAATTCTCATCATTGAGAGGAGCCTCCTCCTCCTCATCATTTAAATTCAATGCACCAATTTATATGTCAATGTTTTTCCATCTAAGATTATCTTCCAAGTCATTTACATTTACCAAACTCGGTTCCTTAAAAACTCAATTTGTCAAAAGATCGATATTATCAATGCAAATTGGATCTATTGAACTACTTGTACTGTTAAGATTCCTAGTAAACAATAAAATTTAATTATTAGAAAATTATAAGAAATTATATTGAAATTAATAATGATAATAACATACCTTTTCCAAAGCTTTAATTGTAACGAACGAAGACTAAGCCACTCAATTTCTTGTGTTTTTCTTAGAATGGATGAATTCAAATGTGCCTCAGTTCTGTTCACAGCTTATTGCACTCAAATATTAACTTAAAATCTGAATTGCAAACTTTGCAATTTTGTAACATCACTTCCGAATTGATCCCCCTAAAAAATTGTAAGTCGTAAGATAATAAAAGTAGCGTTATAAACAAAATAAAGTGATAATTAACTTTTAACAAGTAAAAAAAAGGAAATAACTAATACTTGGAGAAAATTTTGCTCTTTGTCGAATAGCAATCGACATTCCAAATTTCCCATAAAACTTCTTATAAAGCTCTATTTGTGAGCTCAAGAGATCTTGCATCATGTCATAGACAACAATTGTTGTAATAGTTAATAGCATTCTCCTATTAATTTTAGTTTTCTGTGTAAAATTTGGTCTCAAATAGACACTAGGATTCAAAAATTTTCTAGCTGTAAATAACATAGAAAAAAGTTGTTTTTCCCATCTCTTATTGATGACTACACAAAGAAGGCGTATGTTTCAATTTGGGCTTGACTGTTTTCTTCGCCTTCTCCATATCATCAAAAAAATAACTCATTGTTGCCTTTTATTCACTATTAGCTAAGTGAAACACTCTTACAAAGACTTGTAAACTTAAATAACAAATTGGCATTGAGACCAAAATTCACTATCTTCCAATATAATTCTGGAAACCTCCAATCTAGCATTAGATCGAGCATGCTGAGATGCAACCTACTTATTACTTGGAAACATTTGTCTTAACTCTTTCTTCATCGTAATAAAATACTGAAGTGATAAGAAATTAATTACAAATCTTGCCACAACAGGAGGACAAAAATTCCTACCACTAGTAAATTTATTTCTCATTAAATTCAATACTCATGCACGATTATAGATGAACTTGGTCACCTTTTAAGCTTTCTACACATTCTCATCAATAATAGAAAAATACGTAACATCCCCTATATTTTCTAGCATTAGGTCAATGCGATGTGCATCGTAAAGAATAAAAAAAGAATTATACTTATTTTGTAACATTATTCTTACCGTTTTATAAGTGGAATCATTGTTAGTAGTGAACTGAACAATATTTCCTATCCCTACTTCGTTCACAACTTCATTGAATATCTCAAATAAAGTATCAATATTCCTAATAAGGTTAGATACATCAATAGACTTCAAAAATATTGAGCCATTTGTAGAATAAACCAAAAAATTTATAATAGAATGATGTCTCCTATTTGTCTAACCATCACACATGATTGAACACTCATAAGTAGCCTAATCCGCTTTTCTCTCTTCCAAATAACTTTTAATTTCAGAAAATAAGAAACTTAAAAGTTTACCTCTATAGTCATTAATTGAAGGGGCTTTGTATCCCATACCGTAAGAGGCTATAATATCCATCATAGGCTGATAATAGTATGATTGGGAAGCATTGAATGCAACATTTGTATCTTTCCACCATCTAACCATTGCTATATCAGCATTGTGAGTTGCATCTCTTAATTGCATGACACTACGAATTGAAGGCCGGGCTCTAAGAGTTGTTCGTGGTGTGAAAAATTCGATATCTATCGTCTTCTTTTACTAACATCAAGCCCAGGTGTATCATTCACTTCTTGCTAGGCTTGAGATAGAATACTACCACTACCACCTTCAACATTTTTACAATCATCACGAAGACCAGTAAATGAACTTCCACTATCACTTTGATAATCCAATCTCTCCCTTCTATTTTTCTTGTGTTGATATTCTTTAGGAAAAGGTTTTATGTGCCACTTCACATCATGAACTTTTTTTTACAAGGTTCCATATCTCCTTTAACCTCAGCTAAATACTTCTTTAATCGGGTGATTCTTTCACCTTTCAAAGGCTTGTTACCAAATAAGCGAATAGTATAGTTCTTCACACCCGAGACTAATATAGCATAAATCCAAGCTAGATCATTGTATATTCCTGAAGCGGTTTGATCTGTAGTACTTAAACTTCCTTCTATTTATATATAAAAGTAAGTGAAGATATATATCAAAATAAAGAACACATAATTTCATTACATAATACTCATGTCCATTTTATATAATATAACTTATTGTGTATGATTACATTATACACAATTCAAGTTCATCCAACAAAATTCAATTTTATCCAACACAATTCATCAATAAGTCAAAAACTAACAATTCAAGCATTCAACATACACAATTACACAATACATGACTATCATACGTAATGTAACTTATTTTGTATGATTACATCATACACAATTCAATTTCATCTAACACAATTCATTAATAAGTCAAAAACCAATAATTCAAGTATTCAACATACACAGTTACAGAATACTCGTGTCTATCATATGTAATATAACTCATTTTGTATGATTATATCATACACAATTCAATTTCATCCAACACAATTCAATTTCATCCAACACAATTCAATTTTATCCAATACAATTCATCAATAAGTCAAAAACCAACAATTCAAGTATTTAACATACACAATTACACAATATATATGTCCATCATATGTAATATAACTCATTTGTATGATTACATCACACACAATTTAATTTCATCCAACATAATTCATTTTTGTCTAACATAATTTATCAATAAGTCAAAAACCAACAATTTAAGTATTTAACATACATAATTACATAATACACACGTCTACCATATGTAATATAACTCATTTTGTATGATTACATCATACACATTTCAATTTCATCCAACACAATTTAATTTTATTTATCACAATTCATCAAGTCAAAAACCAAAAATTAAGTTATTTTACATGTATTCACCAAAACTTTAGTTAATATAAAATAAATGAAGCTAAACCTAGGAAAACAATGCATAAAGAGTTAAAAAACTACCTTGAACTATAATTTATAGTATACTTGCTACAAATTGTGCTAATTAACATTTCTTTAATAAGAATTTTAGTGATATGAAGTTACTATTAAACTTATAGTTATATTATTGCTTTTTTATACTCAGACCTTTTCTAATTAAACAAAGGTATTTTAAGTAAGGATCCGAAATTGAGTTAAAGACTTGAAATAATTGCAAATTTCATGCTATTGAATCATTGATGTATAAAATATTTTCATATGTGTTTTAAAGATGATATAAACGCTGCATTCAATCTTGAAAAAGGTTTAATATTGTTAAAAAGATTTTATTTTTAAACATTTAAACCAACCCAAATAATTCTAATCAAATTTAAATTATATAGTTAGGCTTAATTCGATTTAATTTGTTATCTAATTTATTTATAATTTAGTTTGTAATTGTAATATGTAATGAACCAACCCAAATTCCAAATCCAAACAACTCACGGCTTCAGTGACTTATGAACTTCCAAACTAAATAGATAAACAACACACTTTGTACATTTCATTCTATTCCAAATCCACTCATTCATAACAATTCAATTCTAAGTTCCTCCAACCATTCACAAAATTCGCCAAGTTCTAACCAATTCACAAATGTAATTCAATTCCAAGAGAAGAAAAATCTAAACACACCCAAAAATATCTCAAATTGAATGAGTTGGGTTGGGTTTTTGGTGGATCAAACTCAAGTCAGGTTAAAACCAAATCTGGCTTTTGTAGAAGATGAGCAGGAGCAAGCAACAATAGTGGAGGTGGACAAAGTCAGATGTGAACAGCAGCAGTAGAGCGAGGTAGCAGTAGGCGGAGCTGAGGAGAAGGAAAGGAGTAGAGTCACAGTGCAGACTGGTGGAGAGGGAGGCAGACATACTAGCAGTGGGGGGGGGGGGAAGGTGCGATGGTGTCACTATAGAGGACAAAGGTGACCAGCGA
>JAOQMP010000005.1:32936648-32959709 GCA_027563575.1 Erythroxylum pedicellare
GTGCATGAAACTCCTATTAACATTAATCAATGTAATGGACATATTCGAATAAACTTAATTGATCAAGAACAAATTTACAAACGATTATAAAAAAATTTTGAAGACAAAAGACATAAAATCGGTTACATACATTTATCTACAATACAGATCCTATTAAATATACATTTCAAGAAGGTATTGATTCACCTATATGAATGGGAATAATAGACGAAAGAATGACAAATTTAAATGATCGAATAATTGGAATAATGAATGGAAATTTAGCTTACGGAAAAATAAAATTTAATACACGATTAAAATTAAGAATACCTTTAAAATCCCACAATTTAGATGAAACAATTACCATTGCATATAAATTTTATAGAGATCAATTAATGACTAATGGACAATATTCTTTTTCTATTACATATCAAATTAGTTATGCTTTAACAAATTCACATCATAGTATTGAATTTAAAGACATCGATAAAATATACATTGATCAATTGTTTAATGATGTTACAAAAATATGAACTAATCTAAGAACTACATTAAGAGAAAGTCCAGACATTAAATATCCCATAAATTTAAAACATTATGTAAATCCAAAACTATCATTATCCAAAGATCGACCTTTAAAACATCCTTTTTTATTCTCAATCATTAAGATTGGAAAGACCTATTAGATTTACTGAACCTGAAATAATAGAAGAATCTATTCGAATTACTGACCCTAAAAAAGCCATTGACAAAGAAGACCTTAAATCTGTAAATAATGAATTAACAACTATAAAACATCAAATTACATCTTTAACTGAACGTATTAAAAATACTTTATGAGTGTTACTAAACAATTATCTGAATTAATAGATAAACAAATAAAATTTGGAAATCAGTTAAAAAAAGTAATTACTAATATTTATAAATTAATTGACCAAAAGTATGAACAATTGTTACAAGGATTATATAATATAAATAAAAAACTTGAGATGACTTTAGAACTAATACATATCATTATAGAGTTGGAAACTAGAAGAAATGCACAAGTACAAGAAATAGGGTTGGAAACTAGAAGAGATGCTAAAGAGACGAAAGTGGTATATTATCCACAAAATTGAGGAAAATATGAACCCCAAGCAATCATTTTTTCAGAACCCCTCATTACCTATCTCTTCTTCTAAAGTGGATTAGTAGATACTATTTATTTAACCAATTTACTAACTCTATCCAAATTCCCCGCAGGCTTCCTTTTAGCAGTTAAAAATTGCAAAGAAGGAATTTTGTAATTCAACTTTTGGAAAATTGCTTCTTCCATAGTTACTGTGTTTCTAAGTTTATCTAGGTTTGCCCCGAGGCTAGTTGCTAACTTTAGCTGTTAAACTTTCTGTGGCATAGTCTCTGGACTCTATGTACATATTTTGTTCATTTATTTATTTTTCTGATTTACCAAAATAAAATTGCCCGCACTTTGAATAATTATTACATAAAGATGTTAGTTTTGACATTGTTACTAAGTTTTGTTATCTAAATATGAGATTTTATTAAGAAGTTATACTAAGGATAAATTCGAACTTTTGACCTATTTTAGTTTTAAAAAAAAGAGAGTAAGAGATATTATTATATGAAAATTAATTTGCAACTAGATATATACGTTTATCATTCGTAAGATATGATCATATCAGATATTGCACGTGGGCCTTGCAAGTATTTGGGATGGGATAAGGCATAAGTTAATTGAGGACCGCCCATCAAGGAGAGGACTTTTTAACTTGGACATTTTTAAATATAAAGAAGAAAACAAATGGGTCAAGATATATTTCAATATTATTTGTTGAATTTGGCACAGAGAGGGGGCAGCAGTTTACACAGCCATTCACACACAAATCTAATGCCTTAAACTTGGTAGATAGGTTAGCAAATGAGAAAGAAAAAGGTTTGGTTGGTGAAAAGAAGCTTATGTAGGGATTAAATTATAATTAAGTCAAAAAAGCTCAGCTGCCCCTGCCCAACTAAAATCAGAACCTTTATTCTAGATGGATAGAACGTTGATTTTTATCAGAGTGCTGCAAACGCAGTCTACTTGCTTAATTTTATGAAAGAGCAATGATGGATTTATTAAATTGAACGTGTAGGTTGTTGAGACTTGAAATACATTCATGAGGACCTCAACTCATGTATCATAATTTGGTGGAAACAAAAAAGAATAGCAGCCTATGCCTACCTGAATCAACCCAAGGCGATCAATTCATGTCGCTCTCTAGATATCCTTACATCCTCATGTTTGGTGTGTGTACATAAAGTTTGAACATCTCTACCACAGAACGAACTAAATCTTTAGTATGAATTAATTATCAAGTCATTTATATTACATCATGTTTTCCTCGACCTATTCGGCCCTTAATCTCTTGAAATATGTCTTTTAATTACCCAAGAATATGATATGAGTGAGGCGATGTTGTTGTTCATTGACCATTCAAAATGGCCTTGGCGTATGATCTAAACGAAAGAGAGAGTAAAGACAAGAACTGGGGGTCCACAAACTCCATAATTTCATGAAACAACTTACACCATGCAAGTCTTAACTGACCATGTGCGTGTTATATATATATATATATGGGGGATACATAGGAAGTACACAATACTCTTATCCTTAAAACATACGTTTCAAACATTTGTTGGAGACATAAAAGAAGAGGGGAAAGGGAGAGAAAGAAGGGAATTGAAGGACTTGCATTTCTCATGAACTGTGGAGTCGTCTTGGGTTTCTATTGTTGGGGTTGGGAGTTCTTAACTGCCCTTCTTCTCTTTTCTGCTCTTGTTCACTATCATATTAATTCATCTTTCTAATTATAGTTTCTTTCTCTTCGTCTCTCTAAATCAATTTCCAAACTTAATATATATTTACAAACATGGAGGTGATACCCAATAATGAGAAGATGAGCAACAAGCAAGGTGAGAGTGAGGGTGAGGGTGAGGGTGAGGGTGTCGTAGTGGAGGAATATGTAAGAAAATCCAGCCCACCACCCTTCTTATTGAAGACATACATGCTAGTGGATGATCCGGCCACCGACCACGTCATATCCTGGAACGGAGAGGGCACGGGCTTCGTGGTGTGGCAACCCTCAGACTTTGCTCGTGATCTACTCCCTACGCTGTTCAAGCATAGCAACTTCTCTAGCTTCGTGCGCCAGCTCAATACTTATGTATGTTATGTTTATGTTAACCAGCGTAAACTTCTTTGTTAACCTTATAAGCTTCTTCCTCGTTTTTTTCAATCTATTTTTCTTCAAGTTGACTTAATCATCATGATTTGGACCATTTAGGTTCATTGAATTAGGGATAGTATACATAGGTTGAAGTGTTCCTGTCTAACCTAACTCTGTCTCCACTTGGCTTCATTGGTTTGAAAGTTGAAAACCTAAAAAGGAGCCCAAAATTAAAAATAAAAAAAAAGGTACATAGTTTTCAGTTTTTAGATACATAAATTATATTTTTGTCGGCAAGAGGTTTCAGTATAGATACTAGACGTCTTATGTTATTAAAAAATGTGTTTAAAGTAGGGGAAAGAAAAATATATGACAAGGAACATCACTTAAACTCTCAAAGAGTATACGAAAGATCTTTATATACTAAAAAAAAAAAGGCTTATTTTATTAAAACATGAATCTTCTTAAGCAAATCCATTTACATTATATGTGCATGTAGGGTTTCCGAAAGGTGACAACAAGTCGTTGGGAGTTTTGCAACGACATGTTTCAAAAGGGAAAGAGAGAGTTGCTATGCCAAATTCGTCGAAGAAGAGCATGGTCCAGCAAACAACAACAAAACAGCAACAAGCAACCATTCATGATACTGCCAAATACCCCACAAGTAGACTTAATTATGGATGATGAAGATCAAAGATCTTCGTCTACTTCTTCTTCCTCTGATCATCAATACACTACCCTGGTGCATGAAAACAAGCGCCTCAAGAAAGAAAATGGGGTCCTCAACTCTGAGCTTTATAGCATGAAAAGTAAGTGCAAGGAACTTCTTGATTTGGTGGCTAAATATGCACATTTGGAGAATGAAGATGATGATGACAGACCCATGTTGTTTGGTGTGAGATTGGAAGTTGAAGGAGAGAGGGAGAAGAAAAGAAAGAAGGCTGAGATTAGAGAAAGTGCAACCATTTTACTATCTCAAGCATGCAAATAATAGTAATGTTAAAAGTTTCAATGTAGAATAACAACAAATCATAGGTAAGTTAGGGAAGCAAGCTGCTGGAAATGAAGTCGCTTGTTTACAAGTATAATAGCAAACACTTGGCTGATTTTATGGCTGTAGTTTAAGACGAGACAATAAGGGCATACGTGAGCCATTGATAAGTATTTCATTGGCTACGTAAAAGGCCTCTTTAATAGTTATCAAGAAGTAGCATATTAATTCTTGTCCTTTGTGTACTAGAAATTTGAAACCCTTTTTTTCTTTGACATTGCTTTTATCATTTTTTCTTTTTATTTTAAAAGATTCTCAAATATGACAAATTTTACTTTGTAATTTCACATTTGCATGAAATTTGTATATTTAGATTAATATAAAATATAGTTGAATCCCAATATTATAGCATTTAACAATAATAATAATACATCAAACTATATCAAGCTAACTACACAATTTCAAATTCCTAAAATATGTAGAAGTGATTAGAAATCTTTTGACATGTCATGTATCTAATGGAATTTAAAACATTGGAAGAGGGGAAGTACTCCTGTATCTTTGGACACCAAACTAAAATAGACATGATAAAATTTCAGAATCAAAGAATTATTTGTTGAGAATTGAAGTGGGAAAAAAAGTAACTATATAAGGATTTTACACCCATTAGGGCTGAAATAAATAGTTTGCTAAACAAAATCATGTTTCTAAATAGTTATCGAGCGTGTGTGTGTAATTGTATGTATGAAACAAAGATCATAGGATACAGGCAGAGTTGTTTCGATATTTACAGTCATCGGCTAACCTATGGTAATGGTACGTAACATCAATATGGAGAAGAAGCTGTCATAGATTTAAAATTCCCAAGTAGCGGATTCCCCATATAACTTCCCGTTCTGCTTATCAAATAAACATGACGTCACATTCACAGAAACTCTATAAGTTGAAGAAGTCACTTCTGGTTGATGTAGCCACCTAATCAAGGAAGAAAGAGTAGCCACTCAAATGAGTGATTTCCAAATGTCTAAAACGAAAAGGTCTTTGCCAATCAAGAAGTACATATATCCAATGAACACGATGAAATCGTCATTAATATTGGTGGAGGGAAATGACCAACAAAATAGCAGACTTATTTGTTGACTTTGAAAAAAATTTGGTGATCAGTGGCTACTAACAATATTGAACTTCTCTCTCGGAAAATATACAGCGTGCTTACGTGTTGTTGACTATAACAAATAGTCTTGCCATGAAATTTAGGCTATGTGAGAATGAAAGCAACACAAAAAAACACAAAAGGTTGACTACAAATCATGGATTGAATAAATGGCATACCATAAGTTTTAAAGCAAGAATTATATATATGGGTCCTTATATTGTCTCCAAGTCTCCATTAAAACCTGGCTTACATGGGTTTGTCCACACGAGGCACAAGGAGAAGTCTTTGCTCTTGCCTTTGTTTTTTCTTTTTTATTATCATTATTATTTGAAAATTTTGTATTTTACAAGGTTAAGAAATCATAAAGCTTTTAAATTCATACAGGAATTTTGAGAAAAGGTTATTTATTAGTGATATTTTGGCATTTTTTTAACTTTTTTTTTATATTGGAGTAATTATTATATATTGACAAATCAACGAGAGTGTATACTGTTCACCAAAAAGAAAAGGAGAGGGTCTGCTGATAAGTCGTCACAATCTGCACTACCCTCACAAGCAATATCTCAATTGTCGTCGACTTCTTCCACTTTGGTGATTTACAAGTCTTTTTTTATTAGCCATAGCTTTGAGAGTTTCGTACCACACCTTCCCAACCTAACCGGAACAAACCTGGGCTGACAAATTTAGGTGGAATTTCTCACATAGGAAATATGTGACTAAAACTAAGAAATGATCAAATCTGCATAGATTATTACTGTTGACTGAAAGAAAAGGCATGAATTTCGGAAGTTTATAATTTCAACTCTGCATCAAAAATTTCACAATTCAAAGGATCAGCAATGTCCCTGATCTCCATCAAATACCAACTTATCTGTCATGTTAGGTTGCACTTCTAGTTTCAAGCAGTAGCATAGCAAGGAAGATAATAACGCATCGCAATACACTATTGCTTACAAAAGAACAGAATAGAATAATGGTAATGTAAAATGAACTGATGATGTTTCTTTTCCACAAGGAAAATTATTCGAGATCCAGTATTCAAACAAAATTTGGTGCCCCTATACCGGTTCCTTTGTGTTTAATACATGGCAACTTGTACAAGCTTGGCATGGTCGTGCAAAAAAATAGCACAAGAGCAGTGCCTTTGGTGCAAGTACCTATAATATTACAATGAAAGAAGTGGAAGGCAAGTATGATGTGAAAATCCTATTCGAGGATTCCAAAAACTAATTCTAACTCAAGGTCTAGCTGCAAAATGGTTGAAAATGGTTTCTAGAGTTGACTGGCTGATGCTGTATTCTGCTATGCCCAATCGATTTCTGAGATAGGCATGGATTAACCACAAAAAGAAACACATTGGTTAAAATGAAAATAGTCAGAAGAATATACAGTAAGTTGGAGGGAGAGAGATGGCGAGAAAGAAAGAAAGGAAGAAAGTTAAAACCGTGTTAAAACGGTATTTGATGTGTTTACCTGTTTTGCTCCAAGAGACCGAAAACATCGGCTAGGGAAAGACCTTCTCCATGTGGCAACTGAAACAAAATTTTGGATGAGTACGATGCACATATAGGATCCTTTCCAACCAAAATCACCCATCTGAATACTGAAAGAAGTTCTTCATTAGTTTGATCCTATATGATGTGAACTTCTGCAGCCATAATAATCTAAAGACAAACCGTCTGAACCTGTATATGATGTCAACTTGTGCAGCCATAATAATCTAAAGACAAACCGTCTGAACCTGTATATGATGTAAACTTGTGCAGCCATAATAGTCTAAAGACAAACCGTCTGAACTTGTAAGTGATACACTTATGCAGTCATAATAATCTAAAGACAAACCGTCTGAACCTGTCTTGAGATCAAATTTGGCAGGAAGGAAGGCCCTTCCAATGTTGGCATCTTAGCAGTGAAGGCTTTTATCTTGGTTTCCTAACATTCTGAAACATTCCTAGGCATCCAATATGTATGTTCTAAATGCATCAACACCAACCACTTTGGAATTTACGTTGAGACTTGCAATGTTTGGGCCTCAAAGATACATCATCACCGGGAAATTTCACACCTAAAACATGTCCTATTGACACATGAAATTCCAACATCCTAACTCAATTTCCCAAACTTTACCACTCACTACTCATGCCACAATCATAAGGTTCATTTTATAACCAAATAAAAACTAAAAAATTATAACAAAGTAGAACTTATTTAATTGAAGCCCGTAAAATGAAAAGTGAGCCTGTTGCAATATTTACTCTTCTTCTTTTTTTCCCCATTTTCCATAGAATACAAAATTTGACTAAAATTGCATTGTCCTATATCGACATGCATTTAAAAGAAAGCCCGTGTATCAAACATTAAAAACATATAAGCAGCAGAACGATGAAAAGACTCCGAGCTTTATTTATTCTACCTGATACTTAATACTCAAACCATTGCACCCTTGAAATGTCGCTGCAGGAAATGAGGACTGGACAAACATATCAATCGCTGAGATTTTTTCCTTTGCTAACCACCACTCGGAAAATATTGGCAGCGGTATACCCCCTAGATAAAAGTTTAAACATTTAATGTCAACATTCTAGCTAGGGAAGCAAACATAAGAATCAGCATTCATGTAGAAGTATTGAACCTATACAATCTGAAAAAAATCAAATCTAGCAACCAGCAGTTTGAAGAAAATTTTCTGTTCTTGAGGCCTAGGCAAGAGTGAAGCTATGACTGAATAAAACATGATCAATGAAGAGGAACAATTGGCTCATATGTAAAACTACAAGTATGGAGAGGCACTATCTTCAAATTATGACCAAGATGGACAAAGATACAGTGACAATAAAAACTAAAAGTTACAATAAAGAGAACAAAAATTAAAGTATTGCAGAGTGACAAACATACAGGTCTGAGAAGATTAAAGGAATACACCAAGGACATGAATAACAACTCTAGATATATGCATAACTTATTACCATCTCGAAGTAATTGCTCTGACAATTGTTCACCAAACATTCCATCAGAGTCGGCAGTGGTTGATACAAGTATCTTCACCCGCTCTTCATTACCAAGCCAGTGTCCAACCATAACTATCATTTTCTGGGACAAGCTTATCTCTGCCGCTGATGCATTTTCAGATATGAGGAAGTCAGTGCCTCCAATGCAAACTTCAAGGTCATCAAGTAAGTTTCTTGGATGCAAAGAAGCATTCAAAAGCCTTTCTCGTATCATTTGGCAAAGGTTTTCCAGATCCAAGGGCCTTATCTCACTAGGTTTAACCTGAAAGCAGAGGAACAAATTAAATTCAATATACCTGTCCACGTAGATGCAAACAATCTGTGTGTTTAACTTCATACATTTTGGATCCTATTTCCCATCCCTATTTTCTACTTAAATTCATAGTTTCCCTTAGTAGAACTTCTAACAAGTACATTTTATCCATGAAACTATTTTCTAGGAGTAGAAGTGGACGTATGTTTCACTACAATTATATCAAAAACACCAAAAGGAGATATTTTTCTAGTTTTGTAGACATGATAAGATAAAACCTAGGAAAGAAAAGTAGCTTTTGAAGTCTATTAACCTCTTAAAACTACAAAACCTGTTTCCCCAAAAAAGAAATATTTATTCTATTTCTAGTACAGAAACTCCAACATAACAACTAAGTATATGGGTTGAATGGACAGGGCCTTTATAGTTGGTAGATTTCAAGCCCCATCCACATTGACCTCATTTACGGTGGATTTGTAACTTGATGTGATGTTTTCAACATTTCCTGTAAAGGGCCATGTTTTATAAATATTTGATTCCTTTGCAACCCTCATCAAATAGCTTGAAATTTTGGTTGAATGATATCTTGGCACTTCACAAGGTTTCAACATTTTCCCCAACAAAGATATTGTCTTTCCAAAGAGAGACTCTAAAACTATGCCTAGCATACCTCTAGCTCAAGATGGTTTCCGAATCGTGTTTTCAGATGCTGAGGACTTCCAATGCATCTCAGTCGACCTCCAACCTTCAAATTTTAAAACACAAATTATTTCCTTATCGGAGGATGTTACCGGATGCTTAAGCTTCAGAAGCATAGAGCAAATGTACCATGATCCCAATACGAGTGCACAATGCTTGTGCTTCATTCATGCTGTGAGTAGTAAGAATTACTGCCGTCTTTCCCTGTCTGGTTGACAAACGGGATATAACTTCCCACATGAACCGTTTGGCAATAGGATCCATGCCTACATTGAGTGATAAGAAGTAACAGTTATTTTAGCTTATGGTAATATGAAGCTTGACCAAGAAAAAAAAAAAAGCTACTAGGCACAAATCAAATGCTTCCACATGCAGTTAAGTCTCTAAGGACTAATCAGCGAATAATCTCTATATGAATGATGAAATTCTGATGTAAATTGTGAGTTTGCCCCTATTCTCAACATAAATATGCGAAGAAGCTTTTCCACTCTACAACAGAACTCAACAAGATCAACATACTGCAAAATCTCAAGAGAACTATTTAATAGCATACATCTAAGGCAGTTTAGGATGATGTGACTCCACAAATCAATTAACAATACGATTTCATAGACTATTTTATAATTCCATAATTTTACTATTGCCTGCTTGCAGCAATGCTATTCTGCTCTCTATTGTCCTTTTAACAAAAGCAAAACTGAATGCTTAACAAAGAAATCCAATCAGCTTTAGTAATTCTTAATTTTGACTCAGATATAACCATATTTGATTAAAATTATAAATATCACTAACATAACTGATTGTTTGATCTAATTAAGAAAATATCTACATATAGCTTATGGCAAACTATATATATTAACTGAGAAGAATAAGAACATGAAAAGGAAATGTGTATAACACAGAATATGAAACTGTAAAGCATGTAGAGGTTTTTACAAATGAGTTGCACTATAGTTGTAAGCAAAGATAAATGGAATGAAGTAATAATGGATAAAATGGAAAAGAAATAGTCAGGACGAGAGAAAACTAATTATCACCATCCAATTGATAAACAAGATGATGCAGCACATGTAAGGCAAATACAGCAAATTAAGTTTCATTATATATCAGGAAACAAGAGTACGCAGCAATGAAAACATAAAGGTAATCTACACTAAAGCAGTAAATGATGAATTAATTTTAGTATTGATGGCCAATAGACACCCCCTTAATAACCCATATGACAAACAAAAGATTGACCCAAGAAAGACCTCTACCCCATTAATTCTATGTCGTTGTTCTATGTTGTTATTATAGAAATAATCTTGATATTATAGAAATAATCAGCTAATTATCTCAAATATCAACTAATTATTTATAGAGAACAAACAGATAATTACTTGACATTTTATTAATTAGTTGAGATTTTATTACTTGGAGAATAAATAGATTCTTCTTATTTTAAGGAGGTGATTTAGGGCCGTATTGTCCTATATGCTCCTTGTACTATTCACAAAAAATTAAAGAAGAATTACTTTGTCTTCTTTCTTCATGGTATCACAGCCACAACTTTTTTAAAATACATTTTCTTGTCTTCGTTCAAATCAGTCCTAAATGGACTATTGCTTAGCGATAATTGGCCAACAAAGAAACTCATTATCCTCCAACAATGATTTCAGCAGTTCAGGCTAATCCTGGTGTTATGACAAGTAACATACAACGTAGCTATGATCTTTTTGGCTCAAATTTGCCTTTTCAATTGACAAAGCACAGGTTGAATGGTCATAATTACCTGGAATGGTTGCAAACAATAAAGTTGGCCATTGATAGTAGAGGAAAACTCAGGTATTTGATTGAAGAGACAACAAGGTCTACTTAGGATGATCCAAATATGGCAATATGAAGGCTCGAAAATTCTTTGATCACAGCTTGGTTGATTAATTCCATGGAACCTGTAATCGGAAAAACTCGTATGTTTCTACCAATAGCTAAAGATGTGTGGGATGCGGTTCGAGAGACATGTTATGACATCGAAAATTCTTCTAAAATTTTCAAACTAAAAATAAAGCTAGGGAAGGCCAAGCAAGGATAATGTGACGTTACATTGTTTTATAATGAACTTGTAACTTTGTGGCATGAATTGGACCTATGTTATGAAGATGATTAGGATTGTCCAAATGTCAGTGTTCGACATAAAAAAAAAAAGGAAGAAAATGATAGAGTTTATATTTTTCTTGTAGGATTGAATCAAAAATTGGATGAAGTCAGAGGCTGAATTTTGGGAAGAAAGCCTTTACCCTCTATCAAAGAGGTTTCCTCAAAAGTAAGGAGAGGAGATGAGGTGGAAAGTGATGATTGGCAACACCAAATCAGTGCTGAAGGTTCCGCTCTCATGTTGAAGGGAATAGAGGCTGAGGGAGAGAGAAAAAACAATAAAAAGACAGTGTGTGATCACTGTAAACGTGATACACACCTAGGAACATGCTGAAAAATTCATGAGAAGCCAAAAAGTTGGAAGCAAAAACAATTTGGAGACAACCGTTCCTCCCAAGACAACACTATTGAATCCGGACCAAAAAAGTCTTTTGGCATGCAGCTTTTCACAAAGCAATAGATACCACAAATCTGTAAAATTCTTCTGTCTCAAAATTTCTCCACTCCAAATCCTACCTATTCTTTAGTTCAAAAAGGTAATTATCTAGTTGCCTCTTGTTTCAGTGTCAATTCAGATCATTCTTGGATAATTGATTATGGGGCAACATATTTTATGACTGGGTCCTCTAAATTGTTTTCTTCCTATAGTCCTTGTGTAGGAAATCAAAGAGTAAAATAGCAGATGGTTCCTACTTAGCAATAACTAGGAAATGATCAATCGTTCTTTCCCCTAATCTTACACTCCACAATGTTCTTCATTTTCCTAAATTATCCTACAACTTGTTATCAATCAATAAAATAACTATTGACCGAAATTGTCAAGCTAATTTTTCTTCATTTGATTGTCAATTCTAGAATTTGAACATGAGGATGATGATTGGCAATGCTAAACAAGTTGGAGGTCTCCACTTCGAAAATGGACATGACTCAAACAGGCAATCTCAGAGATTTGTCTTAATTCTATTTCAATACTTCATGAGAATAAAATTATGTTATGGCATTTTAGATTTGGACATCCAAGTCTTCATTATATGAGACATTTGTTTCAAAAGTTTTTTACAAATAAAGAGCTATCTTCATTTTAGTGTGAAATTTGTCAAATTGCTAAAGATCATCGATTATCTTTCACAGCACAACCTTACAAGGCCACAAAACCCTTTGCTATAATCCATGTTATATTTGGGGACCTTCAATAATAAAAACAATACCTGAAAAGAGATTATTCATAACTTTACTTGATGACCACACTAGAATCACTTGGTTTTTTCACTTAATGAGAACTCGGATGTTGAGGGGGTGTTTCAAAATTTTTATAACATGATTTAAACACAGTTTCAAACTAGAATTCAAGTTTTTAGAAGTGATAATGGAAAAGAATACTTCAACAAGGTTTAAGGAATTTTTTGTTGAAAAATGTTTTATTCATCAAAGCTCATATATTGACACCCCACAACAAAATGGAATAGCATAAAGAAAAAATAAACATCTATTAGAAATTGCAAGATCTCTAATGTTTTCAACTAACACTCTTAAGTAGTTATAGGGTGAGGCTATCCTAACAGCTACATATTTGATCAATAGGATGCCTTTAAAAGCTTTAAAATTTCAAACACCTCTTAATTGTTTCAATAAATATCTTCCTTCATCTCGATTATCACATGATCTCCCTCTTAAAGTGTTTGGGTGTACTGCATTTGTTTATGTTCATGACAACAATCGGGGAAAACTTGATCCTATAGCACAAAAATGTGATTTTGTTTGATATCCTTCCACTAAAAAAGGTTGCAAGTGCTTTGATCCAATAACTAAAAGGTTTTTTATTTCCATGGATGTCACCTTTTTTCAAAGATAAACATTTTTTTTCTCACCTCATCTTCGGGGGAATACACGTAGTGAAGATTCATTTTTTTTTTATATTTATGACCATGATGTAAATATTTCCTATAATTCTTATTCAAACACTGATGGTGTCTTAAATAATGAAAATAAGGATTTATCTTCAATGCCTTTACAAATTCAATCTCCCGAAAAAAAATGAAATGTGTGCAAGACAAGATGGAAATCATTTTAAAGGGAAAGTCTTTTTGAGAAAATATCCATAACAATAGAAAAGCACAGACAACTTGCAACATGGTCAAGAGTCTAACCCAGAAACAAATCCAAAAATTAGAGACCAACCAAGTAAATCTAGTTCGAGTCTATTTTTATTGATTCAATGTCACCTGAGCCAATATCTATTCCAAAGTTGGATGAAACCTTAGATTTACCCATTGCTCTTAGGAAAGGTTATTGAACTTGTACCAAGTATCCTTTGCATAACTTCTTATCACATCAATGTCTCCATCATTTCAAGTATTTACTTCTAAGTTATCCAATGTTTCATTCCTAAGAATATACAGGAGGCTCTAAATATTCCTAAGTGGAGGGATGCAGTCTTGGAGGAGATGAGAGCTTTGGAGAAAAATAAAACGTGGGAGGAATTTGATCTTTGAGAGGGAAAACATTGATTGGATGTAAACGGGTGTTCACCATAAAGGACAACTCTGATGGATCACTTGAAAGATATAAAGCTCGCCTCATTGCTAAAGGGTTTATACAAACCCATGGCATAGATTATTTAAAAAAATTTTCATATGTTGTGAAGTTAAATACTGTGAGAGTATTGCTTTCTATTGGAGTTAATCTAGTTTAGAGTCTACATTAGTTGGATGTGAAAAATGCCTTCCTAAATGGAGATTTAGAAGAAGAGGTGTAAATGGAGCCTCCCCCCAGGATTTAGTGAAAGTTTCGAAAAAGGTATATGCAAACTAAAATAATCCTTATATAAGTTGAGACAATAACCAAGGGCCTGATTTAAAAGATTCGCAAGATTTGTGAAGTCACAAGGTTTCTTACAGAGGTAGTCTGATTATACTCTATTCATAAAAACTTCTTCAAAAGGAAGGACTGTGATTCTAATTGCGTATGTAGACGACATTATCCTCACTAGCAATGATCTTGAGGAAATTGAAATTCTTAAAACAAATCTCTCAAAGGAGTTTGAAATCAAAGACGTGAGGTATCTTAGATACTTCTTAGGGATGAAAATTGCTAGATCTAAGAAGGGCATAGCAGTCTCCCAATGGAAGTATATCCTGGACCTTCTAGAAGAAATTGGGATAAGTGGATGTAAACTATCAGATACACTTATAGAATTCAACTAAAAGTTGGGTGAAGTTATGGAATGAGTTATAGTAGACAGAGGTCAATATCAATGACTAGTAGTAACACTAATATATTTATCTCACACCAGACCAGATATTTCCTTTGCTGTCAATGTGGTAAGTCAATTTATGCATACTTCCTATAAAGAACACTTGGAAGTAAAGTACAAAATCTTAAGATACTTAAAGGGACCTCCAGGTAAAGGATTATTCTTCAAGAAAAGTGATCAAAGGAGAGTTGAAGTTCACATTGATGTAGATTGGGCAGGGTCTCTTATTGACAGAAGATCTACTTCTAGGTAATGCAAATATTTGTGGGGGAAGCTAGTAAACTAGAAGAGTAAAAAACAAAGTGTGGTAGCTAGAAGTAGTGCGGAGGCAAAGTATAGGGCAATGGCTGAAGGAACTTGTGAAATAATTTGGCTTAAAAGAGTGATTGAAGAACTTAAGAAACCAGTGGAGCACCTAATGAAGTTGTTTTGTGATAACAAAGCAACTTTTAGTATTGCCAACAATCCATTTCAACATGATCGGATGAAACATGATGAGATTGATGGAAATTTTATAAAACAAAAACTTGAAAGTGGACTCATTTGCATACCATTTGTACCTATAACACAAGCTGCTGATGTCTTCACGAAAGGGCTACTAAGACTTTGGGTCCTTTGTAAGCAATTTGGGTATGATCAATATCTATGCACCAACTTAAGGAGGAGTGTTGATATTATAAAAATAATCTTGATATTATAGAAATAATCAGCTAAGTATCGCTAGAGATAATTATTTGATTCTCTATAGATAATTAGTTGATATTTTATTAATTAGTTAAGATTTATTACTTAAAGAATAAATAGATATTTCCCATTTTAAGGAGGTGATCTAGGGTTGTATTGTCCTATATATTCCTTGTACTATTCACAGAAAACTAAAGAAGAATTACTTTATCTTCTTTTTTTAGTAATATACATGTTTGATTTTTGAACAAATTCCCCTTCTTTCTCTTTTTTTCCTTTTTCCTCCACTCACATAATAAGCATTGGTATGGTTACCTGTTGATGGCTCATCTAGAAAAACTATAGGAGGATCTCCAATCATTGCAATCGCAACGGACAGTTTACGCTTATTTCCACCGCTAAGGGTAAATGATGGTTTCTCTGCATGCTTCAACAAGTCAAACTCCATCATCTTATCCATGACAACCTGTTAATGGGATGAATAGACAATATAGACTAGTCATTTGGTTATAATGCAAAGAATGGTATAAACATGACTACTTTCAAATTATGAACTTAAGGCAGAATGTTAATGTTGCGTCAGACCCTGAAATTGATATGTCCAATGAAGAAAAATGAAAGATGCAAACTAAATCAATAAATAAATCTAAAGGTGAATGTTAAGTTGACAACATATTTATAAAGAAATTATAACAGTGTACAGATGAATTTCTACAATTTTAACAAGAAATACGTACGTCATTTACTCTGTAATCTGAAACTCCTTTTATTCTTGCATAAAGCTCCAGATGCTCTTGGACAGTTAAGAATTCCAATAAAGCATCATACTGGGGACAATAACCGATCTGCATATTATAAACATATCACAATAAAATTAGTGAAATTCTAGCAACAGGACTTTAGAGAGTGATTCAACCATAAATCAAGAATGTGAATAATGAAATTAAAGCATACATGACGCCTAACAGCTTTGGGGTCCAAACGTATATCTTTTCCAAAAATAAAAGCAGTTCCATCGGTGGGGGATTCTTCTCCTGAAAATGTTGAAAATGATAGTGTAAAGTTTCAATATAATGTTAGTCCAAAAGGGCAAATTGATACTATGATCTTCATGAATGTTATAAATTTATCAATTTCTTAATTCCATAGCTAGAAGCCTCCAAATCTTTCAGAGAAAAATAAAAATTCTAATTCAGTTGTTGCCCATCTGGAATACCCTAGAAATTGAGTCCCTATCCTTCACACAAAAAATTAAAATGTCTTGGAAAACTTTTCTAACATACCAGATAACATGGATAGTGTTGTAGTCTTCCCAGCACCATTAGTTCCCAAAAAGCCAAAACATTCTCCTGGTTGTACTGAGAAACTCAATGAAGATACAGCAACTTTCTTTCCCTGTTGTCCTCCAGGATACACCTAAAATGTATAACTCTTGTTATAATCTTAAGCTTCTTGCCATGCCACTAGCATAATATACATACAAATTGAAATCTATAAAAGATTACTATTAGATTTTTTAATATGGACAGAGTGTAAAATTCACTAACAATAATTGGGCTTGGGTCAACCATTGTTAAAATGACTAGAACTAGTCATTTGGATAGTTGACCTTTACCACTTATAAATCCTTTAACATTTTCATGTTTAGTAAATATGAGATGCTCTAACACTCCCCTCAAGTGCAACTGGGATTGGACATCCAGTTGTTACTAGAAATAAATGCAGTGGTAACTGGACTAGACCGCTAGGACTAGACATGTACACGGACAATCAGAAAATTAATAATCTAGACCAAACCTGCTCTGATACCATATTAGATTTTTTAATATGGGCAGAGTGTAGAGTCCACTAACAGTACTTGGACTTGGGTCAACCATTGTCAAAATGATTAGAACTAGTCATTTGGATAGTTGACCCTTACCACTTATAAACTATTTAACATTTTCATGTTTAATCAATATGGGATACTCTAACAATTACCTTTCGAAGATCACGCAGGTAGATAATGGCGTTTTCAATGGAACCAGAAAATACCCTATTTCTTTCTGTCTTTACATCGATGTCATCATCAAGGTCGTGGCCAACAGAAGGATATTCTAGCAAGGGTTCCAAATAACTGGAGGAAGTATTACATCCGAACTTATTGACATTTCTCCAGTGCTGTTTAATTGAGAACAGATTCACTTTGTGGAAAGGTAAGATTTCCAATGCAAGTGTAAGGAGGAAGTAACTAATGCCCTGTCACAAGGTAGAAAAGCCAATTACTTAATTACAAGCACATTTACTTCAAATATCACGTATAATTCAAAAGACTAATTAAAAAAGGGAAATAATAGCATGCAAGATAGCTCACTAATGCTTAGAGCTTGTGCTGATAAAACTTTATAGAAAAAATGAATTGGTGAAAGCAATCCTTTGAAATTGTTAACTTCCCCCCATAAATAAGAAAAGAGGAAGTAGGAGGAAGGAGAAATATTAATTTTTATTTTATTCAGCTATATTTCTTTACCAACACAATAAAGGGTAATGGATACTTTCCTAACAAGATGACATGCTTATGCTTAGAGCTTTCTCTGAGAATTCTATACTCTATTTTTCTTAATAAAGCTCAGTAAGTGACTATTAGGAACAGATATAAAGTTAAAGATTATACAATACTGAAATTTCATCCTGATTTAACTGCTATTTATAATCATTAAAATAAATGAGCTACCTAGGAATGAGTTACATATCTAGTTGCACAAGGCTCTAATACCATGTCAATAAACCACGTGGCACAGAAGCTTAAGCTGATGGGTGAGGCCCATGAATGGATCTTATATAATTCTAAAACTTTCTAGTTTAAATTGATGGATTAAAACCTTAAGAATATATCTCAATCAATTGTTTCAGTTTCTCTTCTAAACTCCTTCGAATCATAAAAAAGATCATGGGAAAAAATTGACATCATAAATCCTTATACAATGGCATTTAAACAGTAATAAAGCATTATTTACCAAAAAAAACACTAAAAAACACTAATAAAGCATTGCTTTGATATCAAATTAAGAAACAGGCGTAGAGACAAAGCTTGGATGATGAAAATCAACCTCAATGCCAAGATAACAAATGGAGGCACCCGTTACATTCCAATCAAAAACTTCATCGCTATCTTTATCTTTCATTCCTTGTCGCAAAAGAGCCAGCGAAGCAAGTCCATCAGCAAGGCAAAACCCTGGAAATAATCTGAAGAAATTCTGGAAAAGCGTATGATAACTGTCAAAATTGATATGTCCACCAATGCATATAAAAAAGCAATTTATGAGTGTGAACTTAAAGTACAAGGAAAACCAATAATCCATAAGTAGCGGCAAAAATATCACAAAAGTTCCAGAAGCAATGTAAACAAAATCACCACACAAGAAATACAGAACATGGAAGCATAGCCATATGAACCAAACACAAGCTTCATATATTTGCTAACTTTAGTCTTTTACTTTTACTTTTACTTTTACTATAAAAATACTCCTGTCTTTTGTTGAAGATAAACAGTAAGAGGAGAAATTCCCATTGCATCATTATAATCAAAGGATTAGGAACACAAATCAAAACCATGGCAAAACTTTATACCAGTTTTTTTTCTTCTCTGTTATTCATTACACTCGAATCTTATTCCTCACCTTCAAGAAAAAACTAGACAACTCCTTTTGAAAATTTTTAAAGTTTAAACAAAGCTAAGGCTAGCTGTTGTTTGATTCATGAATTTAGCTATTTAAGAGATGAAGGATGAAGTTGAATACAGAGTATTCTAAACAAGCCAAAATGATGGATCTCCTCCAGCTTCCATGTTTCAGAATTAGGGCTCACAGAAACCAGAGAAACTAACTTACTGGAGGCGCTTCAACTGATCAAATCTCAAATCTCTCATGCACAAGAGAATAAACTTCCAGGAAAAGACCATTCTAAGTAACAGAGATAATGAATGGATTAAGATAGTACACAAATAGGCAAAAATGGAAGTGCTCACAGTACCAAATTCAAAAGTCAAGGTCGTGGGTCAAAAGTGATTTACCATTACAAATACCCTCATACAAGACAAATATACAAATAATCCATGATTTCTGGACATCTGCTGCCAACAATACATGCTTCAAAAGTCACAAGTTTCTGAGGAAAAATATATGACATCTAATTATTCAGAATAATGGCAACACCACAAACACCATCCAGTTCACCAAAAGTAAACAAGCTAATAATGTAGAAAGGAAAACGACCTTAAGAAAATTATTGATACTTGTTGTTGCTTGGATAAGTCCCATGATGAATGATATGACCATTAGAATCAATCCAGAGAAAAAGTGAACCAACAGAACCACATTCTGAAAAGAAATTAGAAGCATTAACGTGTCAGCTTAATCCTAAATGCCTTGAACTTGACAATAAAATGCAAAATGGGCTGTTGTTCTACCTGAGCCATGGTGTGCTCAGAGAACAAGAATGTAAGGCAGTAGGTTGATGATGCAATGGCTAGGCCATACTCCAAAAACATAAACAGCGTTGGCAAGAAACAACCACTTCCAACAAACTGATCCAAACCTGCAGAACATGTTCAAGCTATTTTGAGAAATACAAAAGTGGAGGAGCGAACTCCAAATTTAACAGTAGTAAAGAGTCAACGAAGAATGAACTCTAGAGTCCATTCAGATGCCCACATACTTCACCACTTGGGCACAAATTTTCAACTTGTAGTATTCATACTGTCGGGATATTTCAAGATTGACTAGAAACATCCCTCAATCCATCTAAACTACAATTAACTGTAATATCCTTACTATGATGACATAATTCTATAAATCAAGACATATTGTTACCAAAGATATATATCCTTATATAAAAAAAGTGACTTCATGACCATATGCATTATTTAATGTAAACACAAGTTTAAGGAGACTGAATTAGAATCTAGAAGGGGAGGGAACAGCACTGGAATTTGCTAGATAAAAGATGAACATAACAGAATATATATCTTAAAATAATTAAATTCCTTGATGAGACAATACATAATATTCTAATATAAAAAATTGCTCTGATTTTCTTTTCATCCTTAAGAATTTTGGTTTGTTTCAACATCATGATTTATGTTTTGTTTGTTCTTGAGGATTCCATTCCATGTTGAGATTTTTTTTTTGGGTAAGTTGATGGAGTAGCAGTGTCAACTTAAATAAAAACTTCACTCATGGCTGTTGGAAAACTCAACTACAGTTGCATATCTCACTGAACCACTTTCCAAGCGATAAGAATTTTATATTTGGGCTCTGTTTATTAGTGAAATGGATATCTCGCTGAATTACTTTCCAAGCAACAAGAATTTTATATTGTTGTCCATTTATTAGTGAATGGGAAGTGTATATCTTGAGATATGGACTTCACTAACAGCAATTCAACTAACTGTTAGTTTTTATCCTTGATTGTAATAGTAATTTCTTGAAATATTATATTAACTAATATGTTGCTATTATTAGAAATAGAAGGGCTAGAACTTAGTTAACAGCATGTCAGTCTATTGTCTATTCTTCTATCCTATACTAGGTGCAATATGTTCCAAGAAAAGGAGTATTCATGTGATTAACTATATAGAGGTTAAGCATATGAATACCTAAGCCTTATTTTTCTAATCTCTTTATATCAACATGGTAGCAAAGCTAGGTGGAGAGATTGAAACCCAAGAAATCCCTAATTTCCCTAATAAAGGCGCCATCATGTTTGCAGAAGATAGGCAATCTGCAACCTCCTTAGCATGCTCTAGCATCCATTTGAACATTGTCCAACCACCGGCAGACATTTTTTTGCCATCATTGGAGCCGTCATGCTGCCATCTTTCTTCCACCGATGACCACCCTTAGCATACATTATTGCCTTATTTCTCTACATAATCATAGCGTCATCACCGGCCTTTGTATCATTTACTCTCTAGCATCTCGATGTCAATAACTTTTGCATAATTTGGATGTCAAAAAAGCCTTTGTTCCTTAAGAGGTTCTATGCCTAATACTGTGTGACATCTCAAGAAACATTTAATGGCTTAAAGCCTCTCCTTAAACACGGTTTTGTCACTTTACTGAGATTGTTCTGCAATTTGCTCTTTTTCACTCTACGAAAGAGCATTTGGTATTCTATACATGCTACTTATACAGCAACATGTATTATTGCCAGTGTACATGGATGACATGCTCTTCATTAAGGGTGATTCGACTATAATACAAAATCTCAAGTTCCTTTAGTCTCTATTTGAAACTGTTGAGACTAGGTTTCAGCAGAAATATAGCAAGAGGAGGAATACGAATGCAGGGAATTTTTGAGAGGGTTGTAAGGGTAAAGTGGGGAATTAGGGAGAGATAGATAGATGTGTCATGTGGAAGTTAGTTAGGGGAAGGGAATATAAGGTTGTTAGAGGAAATGGGTTAAGCATTCGGTTATGATTGGATGATTGGTGATTGTATGGAGATTTAGCTAGCTCTCCAAGTCTAGCAATGGAATAACACTTTACAGTATTCCTTCATCTTGATTTCATCATCTTCTTTATTTTACTACTATTGTGTGTTTGCTGGTAGTGTATGCTTTCTGCTGTTTAAGTGGAGTTTCTGTGAGAGTAGCTGGTCTCTAACAGAAACCAAGGATTTGCTACAGTATTTTCTTGGTATGGAGGTTATTCAGTCCAAGCATATTTACATAAGCTAAATATGCACAACATACTTGCTGAATTTGGAATATTAGGGTCCGAACTTTGTAAATCCCCCATAGATATTATCTAATGAGAATGATTTATACTCTGATCCTAATAAGTATGGACTATTGGCTAGAAAACTCAATTATCTAACTATGAATCATGTGGACATCTCTTCTATAGTCAATGTTATGAGCTAAGAATCACGGACACGCGACATGCGACACGACACGAATATGGACACGGGGACACACCAACTTCTAAAATTTGGTGGATATATATATATATATATATTATAAAATTTAGAATTAAGAAAAAAAATACAGAATTCATAATATGATATATATTGATTGATGATAGATACTCTTGCCTCCGGAGAGCGCCTCCATTGCAGATACTCTAGCCTCCATTCTAGTTTGCATACAATCTCTACGCAGTTGGCCTCTCAATGAAAGCACCAATTGATAGGACTATCAATAGAGATTGTATTATTTACATAGTAAGTAGGGTACAACAGCAGTATACCTCCTGGAAGATAGCTTCCAGGCCAATACAGTAACTATATTTCCAGTATATGGTTGCTGATCCCTCCCCCTCTCTATTGGATTCCTCTATATTCCCTACATTACCTTCACAATCTCTCTCCATAACTAACTCTTAACAACCTGCCTATGTGGCATTTACCCCCTTCCCAAACTTACCCCTACGGATGTAGGTCTGGATGGGTTTAGTGGGCTGTATACTAACACTAACAGGCTGAACACTAGGAGGAATGCTAACAGTTCCCTCCTCCTCAAGAGGCACCTTGTCCTCAAGGTGAAGGGAAGGGAATTGTCCTTTGATGAAGAGCCTGTTTGGATGGGCTTATATTAGTAGAGCTTTTGGCAGAAGAGCTTTTGTTAGTAGAGCTTTTCTAAAAAGAGCTTTTCTAAGAAGTCAGTTGACTGTTTGGCTGTCATTTAAAAAAAGAGCTTTTTTTAAAGAGCTTCATACAAT
>JAOQMP010000005.1:32971482-32987272 GCA_027563575.1 Erythroxylum pedicellare
TTTGGTTGATAGAGATGAAGCATTACGTCAACTAAAGCACAACTTAGTAAGAGCACAATCCATGATGAAGAAATCAGCTGATACTCATAGAAGGGAGGTGCATTTTCAGGTAGGCAATTTGGTCTTTGTTAAACTAAGGCCCCATAGACAGCTCACGGTGGCAATGAGGATCTATCCTAAGTTGTCAGCAAGATACTACGGGCCTTTCAAGATAATTGGGAAGGTGGTACAAGTTGCCTACAAGCTACAACTCCCTCCTTCATCCAATGTTCAATCAGTTTTCCATGTTTCTCAACTGAAGAAGGCCTTGAGCAACCATTCAGTTGAACACAACCTTTCCCAAGGTCTGGAGATGGATCAGGGAAACCTGGCTGAACCAAAGGCAATCTTAGCTTCACGCATTTCTAAGTCCAAGGGGAGCAGTATCCTTCAGCGGCTTATACAGTGAAGGGACAAACCAGCAAAAGAGGCGACTTGGAAAGATCCAGAATTCATAAAGGGGTAATTCCCTTCCATTCACCTTGAGGACAAGGTGCTTATTGAGGAGGAGGGAACTGTTAGCAACCCCCCTAGTGATCAGCCTGCTAGTGTTAGTAATCAGCCCACTAAGCCCTTCCAAACCTGCATCCGTAGGGGTAAGATGGGGAAGGGGACAAATGCCACATAGACCAGGTTGTTAGGAGTTAGTTATGGTGAGAGATTGTGTATAAGAGGGTACGGGAAGGAATATAAAGGAATCTGTATAGTGGGGAGAGGCATTATTCATCTTCTGGAAAATATAGCTATTTGTATTGGCCTGGAAGCTATCTTCCAGGAGGTATACTACTGCTGTACTCTATTCATTACGTAAATAATACAATCTCTACTGATATTCGGATCATATATAGACGTATATAAACTGTGGGAAAGTAAATTTTTTGACTATCTATTCGTTTATTTATTTCAATAGCAACTACTCACGATTGCCTTTTATATCAGTTGGACATCAAAAATGCCTTCTTACATGATGACCTTTAAGAGAAAGTTTATATGAACCAACCATATAGATTTATTATCCAAGGAGAGTGCGAAAAAATTTGTCATCTTCAAAAGTCTTTATATGGTTTAAAACATAGTTCTCGTGCTTGGTTTCAAAACTTTAGTCAAATAATAGAAAAATTCAAAATGAAAAAAAGGTAAGTTGGACAACTTGATTTTCTATACACATTCTGCACCTGGCAACATTATCCTTGTTATGCATATGTATGATATTTTCATTACTGAAAGTGATACTCTAGGAATTTCATCCCTCAAGTCCTTTTATCACAGTTAGTTTCACGTGAAAGATTTAGGAATTTTGAAGTACTTTTTAGTTGAGTTGATAAGAAGCACGAAAGGCATTTTCTTATTTCAAAGGAACTGTGTGCTTGACTTACTAACTGAGACCAGAAAGTTAGGGCCTAAGTCATACAGTGCCTCAATGCTTCCTAATCTCCCATTTACAAAGACGGAGACTAATTTGAAGATCTATAGAAACATAAAAGACTGGTTGAAAATTTGAACTACCTTACAGTCACTCGTTTTGATATCACATATTCTATCTATATTGAAAGCCAATTCATATCTTCCTTAATAGTTCACCATTTGAAAGCTTTAGAATATATCTTATGTTATTTAAAGGGAGCTCCTAGGTGAGAAATATTGTATGAAAACCATAGACATACTCACATCGAGTGTTTCTCATATGCAAATTGGAAAGGTTCCAAGATTAATTGGAAATCCACTACCAACTGTTGCTTTTGTTATAGTAAATTTGGTCTCATGAAAATGTAGATACATAAAGCTATGACATAGTATGTGCCACAGGGGTGTTTTGAGTCTCGAGTTGCAATTCAATCCTTCAACTAAGTTCTCAACAAAATTCCACAAAACAGCTTAAGTGCACTTCACTTAATCAATTTGTCAAACACCTTCTAGACCCTCCTTTGAAGCATTTCGTCAACAGGTGTTAAGCCCTTCAATCTCCACTCTTTAGAGGCTTAGAAAACTCTATTTGAAAGGTTATAAGTGTTAGAATAAGGTCTGGAAATGCACAAAAACGAATATAACCAAATCTGGACAATTGAACATGTAGAAGTCTCACTTTCACTGTTTGAGACATTTCATCAAACAGGTTCTATACCTTCGGTTTTCTGGTGTTTTTGGGCGGTAAACAAGAAGGAATCAGATCATATATGTATTAAAAAAATTTATTAATGTCTCATAACAAAGGTTGCAAGAAATGAGGGCTGAAAAGAGGCAAATTCCACACATTTTCCAGCCTACAACATACATATATATAAGTTGTACACAAGTTGTAGGAAAGTAAATTGCTTAATATCTCAAAGATATTGGGACCCTATGAGATTTTTTTTCTTATCCTAAGAGATTGTGTGATCCTAGGAGATTGATTCCTATCCTAAGAGATTATTGCATATTTTTCTCCTATAATAAGATGTCTATAACCATGTAACCCAAAATCAATTGTAAGAACATAAATTATTTTCCTCTTCTATTTCACGTCAATACACTCGTAATATGTATCCACATACATAGACTTTATAGTTGAACCGTGTTAAACCAATGTTTATCTCATTCTCGATAGGCATGGCAATGGGTCAGGCTATGACCCAACTATCTCATAAGGTGGTCCGAGATTAGGCCCAAACCTAATAATGCCCAAATGATGTCGCTGTAGGGTGGGGGATCAGGTCGTTTGGGCCATTCAGGTTAAGCCTCAGGCCAACTTCAAAGACTCGAATCAGCCCAAAGCCCATTCAACCCAAGCTAACCCGTTAACTTCAGGCACGTTGGGCTAAAATTGCCTTGCCTAGTTCTTACTTCGCTTTCTCTTATTGTCTATCCTTTATTTCTCCACAGGCCTAGGCCGGCTGAAAGCCGAGTCAACTTGAGCTTGACTGGTTAACTTCAGGCGGGCCGGGTTGAAACTACCTTACCTAATTCTTACTTCTCTTTCTCCTTTGTCTCTGAGTTTAGGCCGAACTCTGAGTTTAGGCTGAACAACATTGTTTTCAACAAAACAGTATCGTTTTCAAATTAAATTAAATTAAATTAAAAAAATGACCAAACCCAAACATGCCCAATGCCATCTCTACACATAGTATCGAAGCTAATTCAACATCAACCATTCCTTTTGCAAAGTTTCAAATACCAGACAAATCTCATAGGTAATATATGTCAAATGATCAACATTTAAAATCACAAGAACAAGAACAAATAATAGAGTAATTTATCGATACAATTCAAAATTATCTTCATTAGTTGTAACTCTTACCTAGAACATGAATTGAATTTCGAGTCCACTTAATGTGTTGAGTGAGCAAATAATATGGTGCAACAGAAGAACACCAAGAATTCTTAAGACAACATAGCAACATAAAACAAAATAGAAAAATGAAAAAAGAGCCAAAGCCTATCTTGTAACCAATATATAAAAGAACAAGAGCACTACCTAAGATAATAGTTCTCTTATGATGGTTATCTGGTGATCCATCAAATCTATTTCACCATTGGCAAAAGATACTATAGAAGCAATAAGGTCTATTGTGAAAGCAAGTAACTTGAGTTTATAAATCAAGTAGAAGAGCATACATGATGTTGCAAATGCTGGCTTTTTGTCATGGGCAGAGGGTGGTTGCGAGTCTTAATGGTCATATTTTTGTCACCAGTAGCAAGTTTAAGAATGGCAGCATTTATTATATTGATATAGGTAGGAGCAGAATGCTGACAAGAACTATTGTGCAGTACAGTATATCCCAGACTTCCATCATCATTTTGATCATCCATCACAATCGCACCATACCTGCATTATCATACAGTAAATGAAGTTGTAATTTTGAACTTTATGAATAATCATGGAGACTTCCTCTCACCAAATGGGTTATTCAATCATTCAATACTACTTATGATAATGAGCATATTACATCAACAATTTTTTGCAGTTCTAGAATCGGCTTGCACCTTCTGTGAATAAGTTAAGCTTAATGCAAAATTTTAAAAGCTCAAAGGGCAGAAAGATTTACATCACATTTCACAGCTTAAACAGGAAAAAGATAATAAAAAGGAAAACTAAACAGCCACTTCAAACAGACAGCACAGATCAATGTTGTAGAAGGTAAACTAAATAGTGCCAACCATGTCCAGAAACACATAAAAACAAGATATTACCAGCAAGTACCCGTAAAGAGGGTATAGAAACAGATCAAAGACATAAAATAGCCTCGTCGTCATTAAGGTACTCATTTGCTAGCAACATAAAATGTGCTCAAGTGTGTAACTGGAGATAAACCCATACCATATTGACACATATATTCAACATCAACCCTATAGAATAAATGTTAAGACTACAGTTTTGGAGGCTGCTCCTCATTCACAAGCCAGATCCTACTGTACAATATATGTAGAACAAAGAATTGATCTCGGTTGGATAATATCGACTAATAAGTCCTAAAAATTGATTAAGTTGCCTTCATGAATAATTTTACCATTTCAGTTTAAATTGACACTGGAAAAGTTTCTGAATAACATTTAACTCAGATTTCAGATCAACAGACCTTGATTGGTAGGATTCATTGAAGCTAGACATCAAGAATTCACTCATCGAAAGCAGTTCTGGTCCCAAAGTTGGCCCTGCTGCATCAATTGCATCAGTAAGTGCCCCTTGTGAATCAGGGAACTTGTATGAAGTCTGTTTGAGGTTTTGAATCCAACCCCCGTCAATAAATTCTGCAATCTGTAGTTTGATAGCTTGTAAGAGTGCTGATGACCATACTATGAAATGGTTCAGTGGCATTAAAAAAAAAAGGACATGATAAATATAACCTCTAACCTCTTCTGCAATAGGCTTTGACAGATAAAAAGGAATTGGACCGCCGCCTCCGCCGCCCGTTAACAGAGGATTGAAATATGAAGTTGTCAAAGTAATGGATTGTTGGTCAGGATGTGGCTTAAGCTTTAGAAAAAGAAGACCAACAAATAGGAAGACAGCTGGAATCAAAAGTTGGAAGACAATTGTCCTCCTATCTCTCCGAGCAGATATTGCCCTCTTTATAAACAGCGCCTTCGTATGTTGCCAAAATATTGATCTTGAAATGACACAGCAACTACAGCAATGCATACCCATGAAACTGAAGAAACTCAAAAAGGCAGTGAGCATTAGCCCCCATGTTTCCCTAACTGTAGCACATATGACTTGAACAACCTTTCTATCATTTTCCGGAGCTTTTGAATCACAGATTCTTGTCAAACCATGATTCTTAGACGCTGTAGAAGGTACAAAATCAGATGACAATGTATCATTCCTCTCACTACAACCATCAGTTCCAGCATGGTCGGATCCTGCAACTTTCAGAAATACCTCCTCCAACGTTGTGACTGATATACCATAACTTTCAATGCCATGATAACTTTCATCTTCACAAGTATTAGTTTCAGAGTAAGGAATTGATCCTTTCATGTAACTTTCAATTTCCCTAAACATTCTCTCAAAGGATGATGAAGATGCCAAAGGAAGCTTAAAGGAAATCTCAGTTCCTACCTGAACAGGCAAACAAAATAGATTAAAATCGGAATGAAGCTATCGTGGCAATACTATTTGTATATAACCACATTCATGGACGAATTGGTGAAAGCTAACAAATATAAAATAGCATATAAATATAAATATAAGGTTGCAAACTATTAGTCTGATATTTATATCCTCTGAATTATAGACATTTAGTAGGGTAGAGAATTCAAAAGTTAGCAACTGTATCTTAAAACAAGAGGTTCTGAAAATATTCAAACATATTAATATTAATGCGTCACATGAAAGAATTATTTGTGAAACTCTTTAAACTTCTCTCTAGTAGCAATCACTACAAAAGTTGTTGGCATAGCACGGCATCAAAACATCCAAATATGACGAAGCTTTGAAGTTTAAAACATAAAAGCTTACAACAATTGGTTGTTACCTCACTCACACATGTCGCTGATGGAACGTGACGGTATACGATGTCAGAAGCTATGGAGGCAGTAGGTGCAGACTGAAGAAGCAGTGGCAATAGTCATGACATAGGTGTAGACATACGATGATCCAAACATTTGAGGATTAAAAGATTAAACATGAAATAACCAACTAACCTTCACTAATGTAAGTGTATAACCAACCCCATATTGATGCTTCAAGAAGAGAGAGCTGTCAAAATATAGAACTAAAATGTGAACAAGGTGAAATAAAAAGTGAAAAAAAGATGATTGCATCGTGTCTTCAAAACTTGGCATATTTATCAAAGAACTACTTCAGTAAAAAGATTCATATAATAAAAAGTAACTCTTCATTGCTATATAAATGATCTCATAGGAATTTTCCTCAAGAAGAAAGTGAAAATAAACAATATTCTCATCCAAAATAATAAACCTTCCACAGCATTTCAAAGAACCATTAGCCATGATAGCTATCCGATCTCCCAGTTCATCAGCTTCATCCATCGAGTGTGTAGTTAGCAATATTATCCTGCCCTTTTTTTTCCTTTTTATTAATTGCCATGTTAAGCGCATTGAGTACGGATCCATTCCACTTGTAGGTTCATCAAGAATTATAATCTGCAACAAATCAATGAGAAGTAAGTTACCACATTTTGTGGGGAAGAAAAAACAGAATATCCCCCTTGGACTTCATCATTACCTTGCTGTTCCCAATTAGTGCAATTCCAAGAGATAATTTCCTTTTCATACCACCAGAAAGAGCCATCACAACAGTGTTCATTTTGTCAGCCAAGCCCACCTAGAACAAAGAGAAATATTTGTAATACTGTAAGATCAACTGTATAAATGGAAGTCAATAACAGAGGCAGACTATGTCTCAACCCCGCTTACCTCAACCAAGAAGAAACAGAGAAAATTATTTACACCATAATAAAGAAGGAAACAACTAAGAAACAACTAGACTAAGAGCTTTATGGTCAAATAAATGATGAAAAGGACTTCTTTCTCACAAAAAATTCCATCTCACTCATTTTGGACAGCCTTACAAACTGATCAATTCTTTTTTTTTTTTTTTTGGTCACATTACCTGATTTTCAAACCGGAATAAAGATGCGCCCTTAATAAAAATGTTTACTATATTTTAATATATCTACGCTCCAATAGTTGTCCTGCTTTAACAACTTAGCCAAAATCAAAAAATTTATATTTAAGAAAATCAAACTAACTTTCTATTGCCTGAAAACACCTGTTATGCTATGTCTGACAAAGGATAATATGCTATTGAGCAATTTGACTTATAAATCTGCAGCAGTGAAAGAAGCCTTCAGATCTAAACAGAAGCATAAGTCAATGATCCAAGGATCTTTAAACAACAGCCAGTTGTACTGAGCAAAAGGTAGCTATCCAGTCGATCAAATACCACATATACACAGCACAGCAATAACATTATCACTGATCTTTAACCTAAATAAGGACATAGAACCACAAAAAGTTCAAATGGAAGAACGCTGAATTTGGTTTCAGTGTATCCATGACTCAGAAGCAGCAAATATTCAATTCAAGCTAAAAGTTCTCATAGCTAAAAAGGTTTAGGGAAGTGTGACCCATGTAACACAGATTGCTACTCACTTCATCAACCATATTGGTCACGGTGCTCTCAAATTTATCCTCTTCCACACCCTTCAACAGGGCAAACAATTCTAGATGCTCTCTCACCTGCAATGAATAATTAAACAAGTCAAATTCTGTTACTACAAGGTAATGAACTTTAGTATTGGAAGCACAAAATAAGTAAGAGCTACATAAATTCTCGTGAATAGACTTGCACAAGCAATCAGCTTGAACCTTATAGGCAGCAGAAGATAAGATTTCACCTAAAAATAGTAATTTCTGAAATGTTTCTCCTTCCTGACTCTTTACAAGTTTCATTGACAGCAAGCTCACAAACTAACATCCATTAGAGAGATTCCTCATTCAGTAATCAAAAGAATCAAAAAGTGCAACCAGTTAGTCTCTCCTAAATGAGCATATAACGCCAGAAAGATTTCTAGTCTTTCAATATCCCATTTTTCTTTTCTTTTAGATCCGGTTTGTTAGAGGCTAATATCTGGCCCATTCTTTGTCCCTCACTAGCACCTTAAACTTTTAGGTTGAATGATTAACAAGTACTAGAGATTGCAGGATGCATAGACCACAAGTTTAAGTTGTATTACAAGTTATGGCATGCCTGTACTCTGTCCATGCATTCCATCCAACAGGCTAATACAGTCAATCTTGGGTACTAACCAACGACTTACAGCTTTCACTTATACTGTAACTATTGTAATAATTTAAAAAATTTGACCGTAATTCTCATTTCATTTTCTATCAGACTAATCATTTGCATGCTCCTTTGATCAAATTCAATAGGCAAACAGGGATAACTCAACTATTACGGTTATGTGCAAGGAAAGTATGTTAGGAAGGAGCAGCATATATACACCAAGAGTTTTGAAAGCATGAGCTATGTGATCGGATAAATCCATATTTGCCAATGTGCTCCTCTTAAATGACATGGGACTAAATTTCTATACTACAAAAGCTAGCAAGAGAAACAAAATTTGATCTTTTATAGCAAGAAAATTTGGAAAGGTCAAGCAAACTTATCGCTTACCGTCAACTCCTGAAAAAGGATATCATTTTGGGGGCACACACCCAAGAAATTCCTTATATCATCCTGTAAAGCAAGTCAAAGCAATCCCCACAAACATATCAAACCCCAATAATTCTTTAGTAAGACATACTAAAAGGAAAATTATGTACTATCACACAGGCATGCAAATGTTTCAAATAATAACAAAATTTAAACGAATTAAAACACATATGGCAAGAAAAGATTAAGAAGAAATGAAAGACTAACAGCTGGAATAGGAAAATTATCTCCAGAAATGGGGCAAAAAACAATAACTGCCCGACAAGGAAAATGGAAAAAATTATAATTTTGTCCATTGTAAGTGCCATATTAGAAACTAAAATATATATTGTATTAAAGCACTATTATAAATAGATAGAGTAGAACCTAGTTTACATCATTCTACTCATTTTCTCTCTTATTTATGGTATTAAAGGCTTGTTGCCTACAATTTGTTTCTTGTTGAAAACTAAAAGTAAATAAGTGCATGGGTGTGAAAATTATCAGTCCAAACAATATTGGGCATGATGAATTATGTTTTCCATTGTTGATTGATGAAAATGGATGCCTGCAAGGATATGGTGCAGCTTGGATATGTATAGATGATATCATTGTAACTAGAGACGATGCAAATGAACAAGACTAAAGTTCAGGCAAGTTAAGTAGTTTAAATTAATGACATTGACAAACTTGTATAGTTCCTCAAGATTAAAGTAACTACTCAAAACTAGAACTTTGGTCTCACAAAGAAATTATATACTTGACCAACTTGAAGAAATTGGGATGTCGGGATGTACAATGGAGAATGTACCAATTGAACCAAACAATAAATTAGGTTTAAGAGAGCATAGAGATATGGATGACAATGGCCTCTCAAAAATTGGCAAGATATTTGATTTATCTAACTTTGAATAGACCTAATTTAATTTATCTATCAGAAGTAGCTAGCCAATTTATGCATGCCTCAAGAGAGGAACATCTTCAAGCAATGGGGCATATCATATATTACCTAACACATTAGGAAGACGAATATTATTTAAAAGAAAGCAGTTCTGACCATGGAAGCTTAGAGAGATGTAGATTATGTTTGATTCTTGAGGGAATCTACCATTGGATATTGTATGTTCATGGGAGAAAAGCAAAATAATTAGTATGGTAAGGCCTACTACTGATGTGGAATTTAGAGCTTTCTAAAATTATTCTAAAATCAAGAATCTTCAATGATGAGACTATCAAAGGAATTATCCATAATTATTGTCAAATGGGTCACCCTTTTTTGGTGTTTAAAAAACTATGTCCAAGGTCTAATTCTAAATAAAGCCTAGAGTATGAGGCTTAACAATATGTTAAATTCAACACGATACTTACATTACTCAAATCATCACACAAGCTTCAGTTCTTCGTTTCATTGAGTCAGGTTCAGGTTTCAATATTTAGGTACATTTGTTGACATTTTAGAATGACCTGGCTTTACTTGATAAAATGTTTCAGAGTTATTGCCTTCTTTTTACCTCTCATGCTAGATTGAAACATAATTTCAAAGTTTAATTACCTATTCTTTACAGAGAAAATACTACAAGCCCTTTTTAGCTATTTTTAATCAGTTCCTAACAGAATAGAGTATTTCATCAATCTTCATTTCCTGACATAGCACGGCTGAGTGGCCGAAATAAAAGAAGCTCTTACTTGAAACCACCTCCACCTTTTCATATGTCAATTATGTACCTAAACAGCCCTGGAGGCTATTGCTTTATCTATTTTCTATGTGATCAGTCCTTGACCATTATTTGCTCTTCAGGAGAAGATTCCTCATTACATAATATTTCCTAATAAGCCCTATTTTCTTTAACACCAAAGATATTTGGATCCATAAAGGCCCCTTGTAATCCAGTCTATTTTGATATAAAAGGAAATTGAGGCCTTTATAAACTCTTTAATTGTATGGAGAGGCATTTGGTGGTCTTGCCAGTATTAGTCTAGGAAGTCAAAGCAAAAAGTGATTGTACTAATTCTGGTTTTATGCTACTTGGAAATAGTGGGAAGAAAAAGAAAACCCATGGACAAAAATGGAAATTATAAGGGAAATGCAAACAAACGTGTAGTTCAAGATGAAATGGAATACAGATAACAAATCGCCTACCCTTTTTTTTTTTTGTATGAAAGATCCCTTCTTGTTTTTATTCAGCCAGTCTCACATAGATACACCAAGCATGAGTACATGAAGACTGCTACAAATGAGAGAAGAATAATAACTAAAAAGAGTGAAAGTTGTTTACCATGTCTGTTGCTATGTTCTTTCCAAGTATGAGAGCATCTCCTGATGTAGGAGGAACAAGACCAACAAGCATTGAAATCGTTGTACTTTTGCCGGCTCCATTGTGTCCTTCAAACAATCATAAAACAAACAAATTACCTTTAAAGAGAACTGAGAGAGTTTTCAAATAATGAAGGCAACAGTTGTATAATAACAACATGAAACTCCATCAACATGAAATATATAAAAAAAATACAAAAATTTATCCTTAACTTCATTCTTTGAGCCCTTGTTTAAATGAGATAAATGCAAAATGAGGTGTTTAAGTTAACAAAGGGTCTGTCAATAAAGATGCCTTTTTCATTGTAACTCCAAGTTTAGAGCCAGGATTTGGATAAGTCAAATCCACAGATGGAAATATTAAAGCCACGTTTAAAAATCAGAATAAGCAGTTGATGTTTGAATGCACATTCAGAAAAACGTTATATCATTAATAGAGAGAGAGAGTGCGTGTCCAAAGCAAGGTAAAAGCTTGGGGTTATCAAATTTCATGATAGAAGTTAAAAATCTGCAGCCTATGTGCGGACCTTCAGGCAAGCAGTTTGTGACTTAATTTTAAACTCTAGTGAGACTGTTTCATTTAGTTTTGAACTCTTAAGTGGGTTCATGAGTCTTGTATGGTACAATCTTCATTAGAGAGAACTTGATGGGAGCAAAAACACAGATAGGATGCCTGAATTATAAAGTAGAACTTTATATAAAGTGAGTAATGTTAAATTCAATACGATATCCAAATTAAAGAAAAAGCTAAAAAACAAAGACCATAGACAAGAAGGCAACAAAAAGAACCAAGTAAGTTGTACAAGTTACCTAAAAGTGCGAGAATCTGATTTTCAAACAGGGTGAGCTGCAAGGAATTAACAGCATGACAATTCCCTTTCTCAGTATTGAACACTTTATGCAGGTTCCTAATTTGAATGCATCTACAAAGCAAACAAGAATAGTGAGAGAAAAAGTCCACCAAAATCTGCCAAAAGAATGCCATTAGATGCTTGTGTAGAAACCTATTCTCAAGCTCTTGTTGCTTCATATCCAAGTTAAATGCTTCCATAGTAGGTCTACAACTATCATGCCCCAATTGTTTGTTGCAAGGCTTATCACTAATTTTGATCTCTGAATTAGATATGTCGATCCCAGCAATATTTTTCTTTCTCCAGAAGCAATTCTGGAATAAGAAGTTCCATGGCTGACGCATTCCATTTTCCCTGGAAAAGACCTGATTGAATGGAAAAGTAAAGTGAATTTGTCACCCACTAGCATTGAAAGCCCAGATGGCATATGGTGGGAAGCAGTCCAAAATCTGGGCCTTTTTCACGTGTTATGAAGATAGATAAAATGTACAGCTTTTCGTCTCAATTTTCGAATTAAGTAATTTCCCATGATTAGATATATCAAGAACTGATTCATGAAGCCTCCTTACGCATTGTTGAAGGGAAACAGCAAAAGCACATGATATGAAAAACAACTTATATCTTGCTTTATACAGCAAATGAAAGAGTTTGACTTACCACAATTTTGTAACTTTAAAGCCTCACAAACTAATAAAATATAACTGCACAGATCTCCAACTAATAATATAATGTACTATGAATTGTATTCTGGATCCATACGAAATCTTACTGAAAGTTGAACAGGCCAAGATGGCACCCAAAACAAGAAGAAATTCATGAAAATTCAATGAAATTGGTCACAACATAACAAATACCAAGAGAAAAACCAATTATGGAAGTGTGCAAGAATGTCTAAGAAAGCCATGTTGAAGGTGTAGAATTTCTCAATCTTTAAGGGAGCAGGGTGATGACCCAGAAATTTTAACATGAACTTCTGCAATCATGAGATCAGAATTAGAAACAAACAGTTAAGAGACATACCTTATCTAGGTATAGACCAATGACACAGTACAAAAGCGTGTCAAGTAACATCATCATGAGACAAACCAAAAAATTGACACCAGATGACTCCTGCATAAATATGGACTTCTAAGATTATAAAGATGTTAGGTGGCCTAATAATCTGCAAACATTCAAAAACATCACACAAAGATTACCCGCCATATGTTGCTCCATCGTACTCCAACATGAGCCCGCTCGTAATCAGCAAAGTTGACCGATCCCAGTGCAAAGGCCGTAGGAGAAAGCAAAGAAGTAAGGACCTTCAAGATCCTATAAGCAAATTGAAAGCCAAAAAAAGAAGCAACAAGAGAGTTTCACTACATGTAGAAAAAAAGGAATAATTAAAAGAGTTTGCATGAAAATTCAGAGAATAGCATTGCATGATTAATTACATAGGCACAGCCGGGTCATTGACAGTGTAGTAAGGAAAAAAGGCCCCAAGAAATGACAGGGTTCCAACTGCAACAGCTGTTTTTGCCCGTGTGAAGAATGTTGATATCAAAAATGACAGCATAATTGCACTGAGTCCAAATGTAAAGAAGTATACAAACACCACCGACTTATCGCTGTATTTAAAAAGGCTATTCAAGGTGCAAGCTGTAATTATTCCAGATGAAATTGCAAACTGCAGAAAAAAAATCAGCTTATTATTTAACAGAAACAGAGACTTTATGAAAATGGAAACAGTTGTAGGTAGGTAGGTGTCATAATATATATTTATATAAATATAATCAAAGTATAAAATAGTTAGCTATTTCTTAAGTTATAGATCACTTGACCATCTTATCCTCAACAATCCTAGACATCTTAATCAAGAAAACCAACCATAATCATTACAAAGTAAACCTGGTTTATTCACTAGTTTATCAACAATTAGGTTAGGTTAGGTATAAAGAAGATTCTTGCCTCTACATCCTAGTTCTTTTGTCTGGTATAGAAAACCAAACCAGAAACGCAAGATTTTAAAAAGCTCTGTTTTTAAGATGGCTAAATCATTCTAATACATGATACCTAGATAATTTTCCCATAGACATAGAATATAATAATACTAAATATCTATGATAGACAGCATCCTCCCCGTGCTATGCCAAACAATTTACTTTTGTTTTATCCCTAAATCCATTGCCCAAAATGTCAGAACTCTGAAAATTCAACTAATTTTTTTCCTTGTCAAAATGCTTTAAGGGTAAGACTAGAATTAAATACAATAATCATCCACAATTCAGACTTTGCATCTCCAACCAAAAAATATAATCTATCAAATTCGCTGCTCAGTATTCTCCGCTCCAAATAATGCAAACCAACGCAATTCTCCAAGCAAAATGAAGATTGATAACTAGCATTAGCGGAGTCGAAAGAACAATAAAAAAGAAATAGAACTTTTCTATCTCCTTGCCAATCCTCAGAGGTCAGATCTCACGGTTGTAGATTTATCTCCAACTTATTCTCAGACAACATAGTAACCCAAACCTTTCAATCAGCAACATAGACATATGTAATGGGCACACCTGACTTCCATGAAGAAGTTATGCATTGTTACTACACTACTGTAGCTCATTCACTAGGAGCAAATATTTCCCATTTTTAAACTCAATTAAAAACTGTTAGAAACTCTAGTATGCCAGAGATCAGTATATTATTGATTATACTCAGTGATAAACACTGCTATCACAAGTGAATCCGAAGATCACTTCCTATACTAGAGCATGAATTTGCTCCTCAAGGAGAAGATGAGTTCTCTCTGTCTAAAATCAATCTTCTCACATCTTCCTCACTCAATGCCTTTCTCTCTCCTCAGCCCTCCCTCTTAGCTACCCCTACGTACATTCTGTTATTTCCTTGTACCCATTCAGCCCCCATAATCCTAACTAACTCTGACATCATTCCCTTCAGCCCCCTCAGCCCCCTCTTTTGTTTTCCTTGAGTACACTCTCCATATCCTAGGCTTATTGTCATTGTCGTTGGTCCTAAAATTGCCCCCTTCCAGAAGAGCAGCCTTGTCCCTAAGGCTGAAATGAGGAAATTGGCTCCAAAGAACATATTAGTCTTCCCATGTAGCATTCTCCATTGGTTTACCCTTCCAATGAACCAACCACTGTTGAGTTGAGTGTCCCTCCTTTGTAATAACTCTGCTGGCTAATACAGATTCTGGTTCCACCACATCCTCTAATTCGACCTCCATACCTTCTGGCAAATTTTCTTCAACCGTATTAGTGTCCCACAGCTTTCTTTAATTAAGACACATGAAAAACGGGGTGGATCTTAGAATGTAGTGGAAGTTTAAGTTTATAAGCAACAGCTTCATGTTTTTCCAGAATTTGGAATGGACCACAGTATCTGGCCGCTAGTTTATGATTAACTCGTTGGGCCACAATAAGTTGTTTGTGGGGGCGGAGCTTGAGAAATACCCATTCTCCCACCGTGAAGGATAACGGAGTCCTCTTCTTATATACAAATTTCTTCATCTGGCCTTGAGCTCGCTGAAGATTGTGTTTCAGCTGAAGTAAAGGCCCATCTGTATCAACCAACTCTCTTGCCACAACCTCTACCTTCGTTTCACCTTGTAAATACCAAACTAGTGTTGGAAGTTTTCTGCCATAGACCAGTTCAAAAGGCGTGGAACCTGTGGATACATGAAAGGTAGTGTTGTACCATAGTTCAGCCCATGAAATCCAATAAGATCAATGTTTTGGCTGTTCGGAAGCAAAACACCGAAAATAGATTTCTAAACATCGATTGAGAACTTTGGTTTGTCCATCCGTCTCCGGATAATAGGAGGAGCTCATTTTAAGCATAGTGCCTTGAAGTCTAAATAATTCCTTCCAAAAATAACTCACAAACAAAGGATCACGATCACTTATGATTGATGATGGAACTCCATGTAGACGGACTACCTCTTTTACAAATACT
>JAOQMP010000005.1:33000020-33010828 GCA_027563575.1 Erythroxylum pedicellare
TGCTAATTAATTCCAACACAAATTAATCTAGCAAGACCCCAAAATTAATCTAATCATGCTTATTCATTAAGAAAAAAATTCGGGGACCAACAAAAACTCTTGCTCCTTTGGGATTTCTTTCTACTTGTTATAGCCTAAAAAGGCTCCTTACCAATTTAAGTATTGTTTGTAAACAGTTATTAGCCTCTTTAAGAACATTTTTAGCTTGGAGATTAGGAATTAAAGTAGTGTCAACCTCTTCGAGTTCATTTTTATCAATTAAACAAGTCTAGTATACTAATTTAAAGGAATCAATTCTATAGGGAGTAACCACTAATATATCAATAATTGCATTACGCTTCATATAACCAGGTTTTAGAAAATTATCAATAATTTCTGAGGACATACTAGAGTTAGGAACACTCTAGAGTAGTTGGGAAAATTTTGGAACTAGAACAACTTCAGTAGGAGGAGGATTCTTATTTAAAATAGCCAAATCTATCTCAGATTTCCTTGAGCTTGGAATAACTTCAGCTAAATTACTATTCTATTCAATATAACAGAATTTTATTATTGAGCTATGTATGGATCTTCTTAAACAAGTTCCTTATAGCTTCCAGTCCAAAAAGTTCTTCCTATTAGCTTCCAAACCTCTTTAGGTTTTAAACTGGGAGGTCTCCATGCATAACTTATTTTGACATGATCCTCCACAAGCTCCATGATGTCATTAAACCTTATTATAGCAACTTCATCAAGTAAGTCTGCAAATGCCTTCACTGCTATGAAAATTATTGTAAAATTAATCCTTTTAATCTCAACTGTAACTTGGTCAAGACTCAAAGATCTTCTAATTGAGTTCGCAAGGTAGTTGAGAGCTTCAAATGCTAATACTCAAGAGGTATGTCATTGATATAGATCCAAAGAGATGTTGATGTGTTTAGGTTCTTCACATTTAATCCCAAGCCTCTAGGGTTGTTCCAAAAAAGGTTTTTGATTCACATGTCATGGTCTAACTTTGATGACTTCAGTGATTGAATTAGGGGAATTAAAATGAAAGAAGAATATGTCTTCATTGTTTAAGATCGTTTCAAGTAGTCCAAACTATTTCCAGTTGGAAGCAGCCCAACTTTTCATGATAGGAAATGGAATTCTTCTATCTAAGAAGAACCCAATAAGTGTAGACTTCCATTTGTCAACTCCAATATAAATAATGGATAATGGAGGGGGGAGGGGAACAACTTAAAAGTCTAGGGTGGGATTAAGGAGACACAAGTTAAGTTTGGATTATGGATTATGGATTATGGATTATGGATTATGGATTATAGATTATAGATTATGGTTCCCTATAACTTGCACCTACTTGCATTTAGAAGGGACTAAATTAAGAGCAGGGTCATGTTGAGAGGGTGAAGTGGGAATAGGAGTTGGCAGTGAAGCAGAAGGATTTGTGATAGGTGAAGGACACATTGGGAGATGAAGAAGAGGAGGGTATCAAAGGCAGGATAGTTTCAAAATTAGAAAACATAATTAAGGATTGTTGGTTAAAATCAAAAATTAGAGGACAAAAGCAACCCGATTGGAGTGATCTGAGGATGATGGTTGTGCATAAGAGAGGGAGACTAGGGAAAAAGACAACAAAAGGGGTAAAGAATATAGAAACAAGAGCAAGAGAAAGAGATAGAACCAAAATAGATCAAGCAGAAGAAGTAAAGAAGGAAGACCAAAACGAAGAACAAGCAGAAGAAGTAAAGAAGGAAGACCAAAAAGAAGTAACAACAAAAAGCTAGTAAAGACTCTAAGAAGTTACTAGAAAAATAAAAAGCAAGGAAGCAAAAGGAGCTCGAGCTACTATAAAACAACAATAATAGCTTAAGCTTGATAGCAGGAGCTCCATTGCAAGAATGAGTTATATTGCAAGTGCTATTAGGAAACTACTTCCTTATGATTTAAAATTTTATCAGGCTTTACATGATATAAGTTATTAATATGTTATTTATCTTTCAAAACTATGTTTATGTTTAAGAACTTCCAACTTGTCTTAGAAAACATCTTTAACCCACCTAAGATTTATGAATCTTTGAACAATTACTATTTTTAAAATACATGAATTTGTATTTAATTAAAAATGCAATATTGTTATGCTTTTCCTATAATCTCATAAATTTAATTTTTCTAAAAATCAAAATAATTTAAATTAGTTAATTTAATTTGTATCTAATATTCTATATCATTTTATCAGAAAATAAACAACCCATTTTTTTCCTTTTATTTATATGAATTATTTGGTAAAATTTTGTTAATTAATTTCATAAATGTGGACTAGTTAGTCGATATGTTTTAATTTATATAAGATTTAAATATTTATTTGAAAATAATCAAATTGTTGGACAAAACAAGATTTATACAATCTATTTTTAAAATAAAATTCATTTAATAATAATTTATCTTAAATTTTTGTTTAAAATTACACCAAATCATATATTGCTCTCCTTTAACTTAACCAAAAATATTTTTGAAATAAAATTAAAGCAATAAAAAATTAAAATAAAATTAGTATAATAAGAAAAGTAATAAAACTTTATAACAATGAAATTGCTTAATGGTGTGTCCAACTCCTTAAAAAAAAGAAAAAGAAAAAGAGAGAGCATAAGAACCACAAAAATGTTAAATTTATAATAAAAGTAGAAATATAAATATATAAGATAGTAACAATGGAGCCTAAGTACATGAGCTAAAATGAGTAAATGTTTACCATTTGTTTCTTTAACTATATTAGCAATTTAATGTTGGAATTTGAGATGACACGAGAGAGACGAAGAAATTAGAAATAGATTCGGGGCAAGCACCCATAACTGATCAATACAAAAAAGAAAAGGATGATAAATACTTTTAATTAATATAAATTAGTTTTCCTCATAATATCGTCCTCAACTTCAAGGAGACGGAATAACCTAGCCTTACTTTGTCTTCTTTCCGCCTGTATACAAAAGAACATTTACAATAGGAATTAAATTGTTTCTCTATCCAACAATGTGCTAATCTTTTTTTTTTTTTAATGTTAATAAGCATCTTGTGTGTCTGAATCTTTTTTTTAATCTTTATTTTGGTATATTAGATCCAATTACAAATAATTATAAACGCCCACCTGTTCCTTTTACCCCTATCATTAAATGACAAGATGTTATTACCATCTTATCATCTTTTGAATATGACATCTGATGCTTCTTGCGTATTAAACGGTTTTCACGATAAAAATACATAAAAAATGATTGATGTACATAAGAAGAAAAAAAAAAACATTATATGATATACTAGAACAAAATTCAAGCTTTAGTTTCTCTTCGTTTGACACTTACAATTAAATATACATTGTATGTTTAACACATGATATGCAAACCACGGAACGGCTGTCATAGATTTGTCACTAATTGATCGTCTTTTTCTGTATCAATTAATTGCATTAAGTTTATTGTCAAGCCACTTCGACTAATTTACGAAACCTTTAAGTCTTGATTGTTTATAATTTTCAACTAACCAAATAAGAAAAGCATTCCATGCAAGGTATACAAATGGTAACGTCAACCTTATCATCCACGCTAACTTTGTTGTCCACGTCTTTGACCTTAAAAGAGCAATATCCCACAAAAATAATATATTATTTATCCCATATTTTAAGGTTTTGGTAGTTGATGCACTTTAATATTAATAACTAGGAAGGGAATGAGGATAATTATTTAGACAGTTAAGGTAAAAAGTTACTTTGTTAACATTACTTTTTTCAAAGGTAAGGGAGCATTATGTTAATCATAATTGGAGTCCAACATATTAATAATTAAAACATGCAAAAACAATATAAAGGACATTTTAGACCAATCCAGCTTGAATATAATAAACTCATTGTTTTAATTACTATAACTTTGTCATCTTTTTAAGGCTATTTTATATAATGGTGGGAATAAGTCAAGTCAGGCTTAGCCTAATGCCCGATCAGACTCGAGCCTTGAGCTTAAATTTGATTAGGCATAAGTGAACCAAAATTCGATTGAACTCAATCAAACTTAAGTTGCTCGAAGCTCGATTAAACCCTACCGAATTTGGATAAAGCATGAATAAGTATATATACTTTTGTTTTTAAAATTTTAAAACAATACCATCTTTATTGAAATTTTTTTAGTTTCGAGCTCGTAGCCCAAAATTGTTTTCAAAAAATCCAAGATTGACTTGAAGCTCGATCAACTCAGGCTAACCGAGCTCATTGACATTAGATAAAGGTGACTCGGGGCGGGCAAGCCTTGCCATTCCTAGTTCTATAATGAATGTCATTTTCACCAATTTGAGTGTAGCCTCTACTCAATGTTCTATAATAAATTTAAAGGAATTGTTTCTTAATCCTTAGTGATGGTATGGTAAACTTCAGTTTAAGATAATTGTAGTGTTGCGTTTGGAGTGAACTTGGTGAATGATCAAATGCATTCTTATTTTGTATATCAAATCCTTTTGTACCGATTCCAATTGTGTCAATTGATCCTGAAACTATATTTCATTATGCTCTAACCGCATGCAATAAACTATATAATTTAAGGATATCTTAAAAATCAAAAGATCCCCTTGTCGAAAGTGAACAATGACTAGTCCATTCTTTAATGGCACTCTAGTTCCTTTAGGGAGGAGTTAAGTTATAGAGGTAGAGAATATGCCTCCATAAGTGACTGGTGAAATGACATTTGAAGACTAAGTGGCCATGGCTTTCATTTTGATGTTTACAAAGAAGATATAAAGCGATAAAGATGTTCATGAATCTAGTGAGACTATCAAGGGTACTTTGCTTCCTTTTGAAAGCAAGCCACAAGATGAAGGCTACACAAGGATATGTTTGCTTGAATCATATAAGTTTGAACTAGGATACCGTTGGTTCTTTAATTCCCATTATTTTCCAGCATAAGGAATTTATGAATGTGCCTAAAGACGATTCTTTACATAGTATTTGATCTTCCTTGTTAGGGGTTAAGATAGTTCTAGATAGAAGTTTCAAGTGCATATGTTTGTTCTCAAGGGTGTCTTTGCCCTTAGCATTTAGTGGAGTAACATTCCTTACAAAGGATAGCTCAAATGAGTTAACTAAAGGCCCAAATTTAGACCAGTTGTCAAACCAAAGGCAATTGCAGCTCAATCCCTAACTCTTGAACTGCCTTTTTAATCCTCTCTCTTATTTTAAATATATTGATCATAGTCTATAAAACACTTGCTCTTGGTTGCATGTTCCAAAAGCTATAATTTCCCATATAATAAGTGTGTATCCATTGATCCTAAAGTGATTGTTTGGCAGTAGGAGTCTCCATAACCTCTTAAGAATAACTACTTTATTAGTAGTTATGTTAAAACCTCCTTCATTTGGTAGATTGATATCTACCTATTTTGACTTAAGCCATAACATTTTTAGTCAACTCTTCCAACTAAAGTAAGGTCGTAAGTAACTTATCAATGGCTTTGAATTTTTTAGGTAAGTAAAGATGCGAATTCTAATAAATGTGTAAGGAATTAAGCACTAAAGTTATAAGCTAAGCTTTTCTAGCTATAGTGAGACTCTTATTATACCATCAAAATATTCTCTTTTGTATCTTATCAAGCTGAGGTTGAAACTTCTTACTAGTAAGCCTCCTTAAAGAAATTGAGATCCCAAGATAATTCAAAAAAGGAACTAAACTTTCAAACCTATAATTGTTAAAAACCAAGTGGCATTCTGATAAGCATTTGCAAACAATAATAAGCAACTTTTGTCCCTATTAATGGTGAGATCAAAGAGCATTTTAAAAGAGTGAATAGTTGTCACTAATAAGCTTAAACAATTAGCTTTAACTTTATAAAATAGGATTATATTAAAAGTCAATTTGATAACATTAAATTCTGGCACTTGAGAACTCGAAAAGCCTATCTTTTTTGGTAACTAATTGAACAAGTCTAGTAAATACCTCTATAGCTATTGTGAATAGGTAAAGAGAGATTGGATCCCTTTGTCTTATTTTTAGCACCTTTGCATATCTTAGTTAGCTCTATATTGATAATGATGTTATATGATACTGAAATAATACTTTGTTCAATTAATTTAATAAACTTTAAAGGAAAACTAAAAGATTTTTAGAGATCTATCTCAATGGCACAATTACTAAGGGTATGTTTCTTGTTATAAATTTTAAAAAGTTCTTATTCTAGTAAGATATTATCCCATATACTTTTTCCTTTGATGAAAGCTCTATATGTCAAATTAATGTACACTAGAAGAATATGTTTCAATTTATTAGCAATGATATATATTTTTATGGTAAGCAATTGACCTGAAGTCCTTTAAAGAGTTAGGAGCTTGATTCTTAAGGATGAGGTAGATGAGGATCTTGTTAATCTCCTTTAGCATTCTTCCATTGTGAAGAATTCAATTATGGATTTTAGAACCCATCAAGTCTAAGCTCCTTTAATGAGTTAATAAAGAATATTGCATGCTCCACTTCTAGATTAATTATTAACCTTTATAAGTAACTTACATCTTGCTTCTTAATATGCTCCTTAATAATTAAGTGCAAATTAAGAATAAAAGATTCCCCTTCTACTGGAGATCCTAAGAGCTCTAAAAAGTATGAGCATGCCTCTTAAAGAAGGTCCTCTTAAGAAAAAACAACAGAACTAACATGATTAGTATTTCACCTGGCTAGTAGGGATTTATGAAAGAAATTGGTATTTTTATCCTTATCCCTTAACCATAATGCCTTTGATCTTTGTTACACTATAGAATGATTAATATATATAATCTTGTAAAGCTATCTTTTCCTTTTGTTGAAGCTGGCTATCAGTAAGAGAAAGATATAATTAATTTTGGATTATGTTAACCTTCTCTAATGTAATAAGCCTCAAATTATTATTGACTCGATAGGCATTTGGAGCTTAAAATTGGTGGAAATATCTAAGAAGTAGTATTTAATAATACATCACAATAGAAGCACAAGTAGTTATTAACAATTACAAAAAACTCACATATAAATAGAAATTAGATAGTACCTGGTGCAACAAAAGAGTGTGGCCCTAGAATCTAACAGTTGTTACTGAAATAGATAGTGCCAAATCCCATTGTAGTGTAATATAACAGTTTTAATTGGAATAGAATATGAGACGACAGTACATCCAAGGGAAGCATTAGCTTCCCTTATATTGGTGGTCTGATTTCCGTCTTGGTTATCTTTATAAACGACCTACCTAACAAAATCGAAGCTAAATGTTCAACACTATCTCCATCTATTTTCAAGACGTAAAAATCCACTGAAAATATCAAACCATTAACTTCGACTAAAAAATCCTCAATAACTCCAATAGGATGCACATACGAATGAACAACTAGTTGAATAATCACAATAGTTTCTTGCAAAAAATTCATATTTAAAGTTCGGTAAATTAAGTATGGAATGACATTAATAGATGCACCTAATTCTAGCATGGCACAATCAATTTTTTATTACCAATAATACATAGAAGTATAAACATACCTGGATCTTTGCATTTTTTAGTAATTTTCTATTTATCACATCTGATACATTCCTACTCATAATTATTCTCTCCTTATCCTTCAACTTCTTTTTATATGTGCACAAATCTTTTAAGAATTTTACATATTTTGGAACTCACTTAATGGCTTCTAGAAGGGGTATATTAATTTCCACCTTTTTGAAGGTTTTTAAGATCTCTCTTTCATGCTCACCTTCTTTTAGTGTAGCCAACTTGCTAAGAAAAGGAGGTACATATGCATTAATTGATATCAATGAAGATAAGTCATTTTTTTTTTACCTTTAATGATTCTTGAGTTAGAAGTTCTTCCTTCTTTTCTCCATCATCGTGCTTTTCTACCTCCATTGGCAAAAAAGTTCCATATTGAATTTGTTTGCCACTTATCAAAGTCATTGTACTCACATTCTCCTTAAGATTCACGAATATTTGGGAAGGTAATTTTCCTTATGTTTGCACTTCTAATTTACTAACAGAGGAATGTCTCTTTTATAATGTTTTCCTATTGTAATTCTATTCTTATCCTATCTTACAAAGATGGTTATCTAAAAGGAATCCTAATCCTTTCATGGTAAAGATATAAAGAAGCCCCCTATTTAAACTTCAACTCTTTAAGTAAATCTAGCATTTGGCTTTATCTCCCCTTTTCCATTGAGCCATCTTTTGTCTTTGTCCAAAAATCGTGGTTATCACGAATAATGTCTCAATTTGATACAATCTCCACTTTTCATCTCTTAAAATAAAATAAACATTAATTTTCATATGTAAGCACTAGAATAAATCCAAAACAAAGGGAATAGTATCAATTAATATATCATGATAACATGTTATCATTTTTATGCCCTACCTCCTCAATGTCCAATGTAAGATTCATCTACTTACTCTTTAATAATGAAAAGTTAACACGGGTTGATTGGAAACATGACATTGCATCAACATGCATAAGTGGAAAATATTGATTTAACTTTTATTAGACAAAAAAAGCTCCCCTGTCAGAATTTTTTGGTAACTTGGTTGCTCAGAATGGTACTTTTCTCGCTCTTCTTTACGAGTGAGATGATATAATTAGAGTTAATAAAAATTAAATAGTATTAATTAAAAAAATAAATAATTTCATATTTTAGCGACATGATGTTTAATAGATGAATTCTTAATCTCATCAAAGTTCTACTAATTTGGAATTAAATATGACTGATTTTAAAACATTAAGACTTATTTAAAACGCTCCAAAAAGTTTGACAATTATATTAGTACAAATATTAAAATTAAAATATTTTTATTTAATATTTTATCTATCAATATTTTAAAACAAAAATGAGATAAGTATTTATTATCGGTCCAATATAAATATATTTTGCAACTTTTTCTTCAATGTCTATTAAATAATTTATAAAGCCTTATATAAGTTAAATCCCTCCATGTACACGTCAAATTTTAATAAGTTACAAATTTTAGGGTTTATTTTTATTTTTTTATTAAAATATAATAATTTATTTATTAAAAGTTTCCGGTATACTCAAGTTATTTAACGCTGCACATCAACAAAACTAGCGGTCTGTTAATTCTTAAATTATAAATGTAAATAAACGATTAATTGAAAAGAAATTTGGTACCCTTCACAATAGATACTGTTACAAAGGTCACCTTGGAGGCTCGAACTTTCACCCGAAGTTGCTCGCTCACACCCTTTGTACGACAATCTCACTTAGATCTGTTAAAGCAAAGACTCAGCCTTTTCCCACCCTCGAAGTGTTTACCTCGCACACACTCGAAGAAACAACGCGGAAGCAACAAAGAATATAGGCAACAAGGAAACACATAGAGATACGGTCAAAAGACCAACTTTATGTTACTTTCCTTCAAAAGAATACAAAGAATGCTCTCTCTGATTTCTCACCCTCTGAGAATGAATTCCTTCTCTGAGAAGAGCAAAGCTCGAATGAGCTATATATAGGCATCCTAGCTTGGAGTCACAGATTCTCACTAAATTTGTACTATCTAAGATCACGTCTATCTCTATCAAATAAGATTATATGAACCAATTAGATGACATCCCCATCTAAATAGGACTCTAACTGATAAGATATAATCTAACAAGATAACATAAGATAGAGTTTACATTTATCTACAACATTATCTATAACACTAACATCCTTATCCGCGAAGATCTCCACTATCTTCAGATGTTGAGTTTCACTGCAATTCTAACTCCCCGTCATCGCTGCATCATTTAAGATCTCCCTGCGATTTCTATCCACTGATGATGCAATGTGATCTTGCTGAAGCCCACTAGTATACTGGCCTGATCCAATGCTTTCCACAACAAGTTTGTTAGTCGTGGTCCATCCATCTGAGCATAGCCAAGTTCTTAATCCATCAAGTCCTTAGCTTGGGTCGAGTCAATCTCCACAAGGTCTGATGCTCTAACAAAATTCGCACTAAGTCTGATTCTACTCTCCCATATTTGTCTTAGTGAAAGCTATTCGCACATAAGTCCATCAATGCACATCCATGGATAAGTCCATCTTCCATGATCAAGTTTCCTCATGTTGCAGTCTCGTCGCTCCATGACTAAGTCACAAGTCACAATCCGAGTTAGTATAAAAACCTCGTCCATTTACCTAACTTCGTCCTACCTCGCCGAAGTTAAGTGTTTGTGCGCCTCATCGTGCTCGCATGCCTTCGCGCATCCTTGCGAGTCTCATACACCTTTGCACCTTCTCGCGCACTCTCGGCTCACATGAATTAGTTTTCTAACTCCGCGCAGCCTCACATCCGAATCTCGCGCATATCGAATCTTGTCTACTCTCGAGATCTTTGTCTATACTTCCCACATCCCTCGCCTACTTCGCAAGTTCCTCGGATTTTGCTCTTTGTTCCTCATCAACACGCCTTCTTCGTGCCAACTTACGTGCCAAGCATTGGCCAAGGCTCGCCAACACTTGCACGATCCCGTAGATTGAACTCAGGGGTCTAACATTAGGGATGAAAGGAGATGGAACGTAACACACTTCCATCATTTGTTTGAGGGTTTTATAATGAAATGAGATTGAAGCAGAAGGTTTCTTGTTACGTTCTATTCTATCCTAAACAGTGAAAATAAGAAACCTCCAATTCGGAAGGTTTAGGATGAAACGTAAACTAATAAATATATACTACCTAATATAGCCTCAATAATTCTTCTTACTACCAACTCTGAACAGAATCATAATATTAATATATTAAATAGAATATAATAATATTTAAAAAATATATTAAAAATTATTCTTGTTTGTATATATTTC
>JAOQMP010000005.1:33059027-33074407 GCA_027563575.1 Erythroxylum pedicellare
AATTTTAAAACTCAAAGTTTGAACATTCAAATCCAAAAAGCCCTTCTACTTTTTTGTTCACTATTCTTCAAAGACAACCCAATTCACTATTCTTCAAAGACAACCCAATTCCATGGACAACATGACCCATTTATTGGACTAATACAAGATCAAAGAGTAGCTACAATCAGACACTTGCCATATCAGTAAATTAATAGTTCTTTTTAAATGCCAAATTTATAAAAGGGAGCAAATGAACAAGAAAACTGGTTCAAAAATAGGGAAGGGTAAATAATAGTTGGTTTTTGACTTCGACTTCTTAACTGTTAATAGGAAATTTTCCATGTATGTACATGAGGTGTTTTGAATTTCACAACTGTTAACTGTCAAAGAATATTTAGCAACAAAACATCGCATCTTTGTCTGTACAATAACATGTTTCAAACCTATGAAGTTATTAAATGTCCTTTTCTTGTCCATGGTTAGTTGCTTAGTTCATGTCAGCTTTTCTTTTGAAATAATAGAACTGCATATCTCAAATAGGTTTAAGTCAAACATTAAAGATCTACTGTAAACTATTTTCTTTGTTTTTCTTCGGATTTAGAAACTAAATAGTAATCACTTTTTTGAAGTTTTTTGGTGTTAACAACAAAAGCCTAACGAGTATGGGAGATATGTATATACTAGAGCAGAATCAACTGTACATGACCATAAATTCCACATATCCCATCTATTTTCATAAAAATCACTTATCAACATAGAAACTTCCATCTAGATGTTGTTTGATTCCAAAAAACTAGGGAAGGCAAGAAAGAGCATGAATGTAGTAAAGCAGCTAGCTCTTGAGAAATTCCAGTTCCTTGGAAAGAAGAGTAAAGCAGATCTAAGGAGAGGGTGTTAGAATTAATTGAAACAAAGAGGGAAGAAGATAGATCTTACCTTTGATTCAGCCTTTATGTGCCTTCTAACTCTTTCTCCCTCATTGACCTCAGAAGACAGGCACCTTTCCTTTTGTTCAAGATATCGGTAAATTTGTGAAATTCTTAGTTTATTTAGATCGAGCAAGTTAAGAAGTCTACAACAAAGAGCACACAAAAAACGATTTGGTAACGTACCTACGAAGTACAATCATCTTATCCGGATGGACTAGCTCTCCGTACTTTCCAAGAGAGGCTTCAATGTCTGAATGATCGTCAGTTTCCAAGAGAAGCTTCAATGGCGGCAGCTGCCGTACTCAAACCTCGCATTTTTAGCTTTCTCTCTTAGTTTGTTTAACTCAAAATTAAAGCCCAGATTTCATCCTCTGCATCTGTAACGAAAGATCTGGAGCTTTTTAAGGACGAATAGGTGGAAATTGAGCAACCCAGATCTGTAGTTCTGTACAGTGATAAACCGATTGGACCAGTTTGATAAAAAAACTGATGGGTTTTATACATATTATCCGGTGAAATCGAATCGGAACATCGGTGGGGTTAAATTTTTTTTATGTTAGATTGACCGATTCGGTCCTGTTCTTAAAACCTTGAATTGTCTAGTTAATTAAACAGTTAATTAGCTTTTCTATAACAGATTAACCCTTTTGATTCAGAATAGCATTGACAAATTTTTTTCCTTCAATTGTTATTATAATGCAAGCAGTTTATAAATGCATTTTTTTCTTTTTCTAATACTAACACTCATAACCAATTCTTAGTTTACACATAATGCTTCTCGAGCAAATTTTAATAATTTAATAAAAGATAAAGTTTTATTACGTTATTCATTATTTGCATTTAAATGAGAATTCCTTTTTAATATTGATGTACCTTAATATTGGAAATTGAAAAGGATATTATTTTAAGAAAAACAATTTAAATGTCTTCCAATTGAAACAGGTTGACATACCAATAAAAAATAGTAGTTAAAAATTGATTATCGTAATGTCACCAATTAGTATTGGTTTGCATGATAGATAAATGTTGAGTAACAAATTAAACTTTAAACAACTTTCTCCTCTCTTTCGAATTTGATTTCATAAAGCAAATCAGCAACTCTCTCCTCTACTCCAAACTCATTATCACTGTTGCTAATTCATCGTGATCTTCTTCAACTTCTTTTAATCACTTGGGTTTGCTTCATTTTGAATCATTTTTAGTTTTGCATAACTTTTGTTTCTTCACTTTAATTTTGCTTCTTTCTTAGTTCTCATTCGCTTTCCTATGTTTTTGGGTGTTGGAATTTGTTGATAGTTATCACATTGATTTGCATCAAATCTAGATTCTATTACTATTGGATTCTTCTTTGCGAATTCACCAAAGAACTTACAGTTTGGATGATTTTATATGAAAGGTTTGCTGATGTTACTATTTTAGTTTCTTCATCTGAGTTGTTTAACTTAAGATAAAAACAAATGCTTATTTTATGATGTTGGGTGTGTGATAGATATATATAACAGAAGTGTGCAATTTTTCATATTGGTAATTTCTTGGTTTCAGTTCATTTCTATAAAGGAAGGACTTTAATAACTTTGATCTTAATTTGTTTCGCAAGACTAGTTTTTCTTTAGTTTTATGTGGTTTTTATTCATATGTTGCAGTTGTTTAATTGAGTACTAGAGGTATCTTCCCTTTTGTAAAATCTACTATAAAGGAATCTTTGGTCCTAAAAGGATTATTACAAGTTGGGATCTTTTATATTGGTGAATTGCATTATTACCATTGTAGCATCCAAACACGACTTAAAACTTCCTAAACCAAGTTAGATCATATTCCATATTGGTTGATAAATTAGTTAACAAAAGCATACATGGTTGAGCATTTATCTTCATTGTGCAATTTTGTTATGATGTGTTTGCTAATTCAGAATAAATTTGATTATTTTGTTTGATATAATAAAAGTTCTCTTACAAAAATCATGAAATTATAAATGGGTTATAAAAGAAGAATATAAACATGTAAAAGTAACATCAACATATTTGGATTTGGAGATTAACACAATATAGTGAGGAATTATTTCTTAATTCTATAAAATTCAACGATTATTTTATATTTTAACAAGTTATCTAAAATGACATATGATATTGACTATATTGGTACTATACTATACCAATACTAAGATTGGTACGATATTATTGCTTCCATTTATTAATGATACTACTTAAATACCTTGATTTGATTTAATAACATGTAATGTATTATGAATGAAGAATGTAATTAGGTTTCTAAAAGGATATTTTAAGTTGCTTTTTCCTTAAGGATATTTCAAATTGTATTTTCATACTAATATATGGATATAGTGCTTGAACTTAATGAGTAATTATTAATTATCAAAATATGTTATTAAGTTTTTAAAGTATTCAATGCTAATTTTGGAATAGGAAAGCAAAAATCTTCATAATTGAGCCATTAACTATAATTAATAGTCTTTTCCGTATTTTACACGTAAATGACAATTACACTTACTTCTTCCTCATTCATATATAGAACACTGCCTTTACGAATTAAATATGTTTGAAATTGACAAGAAAAAAACAAATTGTTATGATGAATTAAGGAGGTTTATATTTTTGTATTAAAAAATCATCTACTATTGATCATTTACTTTATATGGAAGTTAAGTTAAATATTAAGTGAAAAATTTTAATTATCAAAACTCACAATTGTCACTAATCAAGGGAATTTTACTTTTAAAAATGTTCAAAGTTTTTAATTTAAAATTCATCATTAGAGGTTGATTGGATAATGGAACAATAATTCTATAAACTTTGAATAATTAGGAGATAGACTTAAAACAATCTTACACTCAGGCTCGACCCTAAGCAAAAGCAAAAAAGGCACTCGCCTAAGGCCCATACTCATTGGGGGACCCATTCATTAAAAGTTGATTTGTTTACTCTTAAATTCAAAAATTGTAGAATCAAGGTGTAGGCCTAAATTAGATTGTGTAAAAAATGATTTATTTATGAGCTTGAATTTGGTAGTTCAATAAAATTGTCCAACAAATTCAGATCAAGAGGAGGAGGCTACTAGATTTAAAGAAGAATAGACGAATCATCATTACCTTTCTTTTTACAGTCAAATCTAGTTGATAAACACAACATCCAATATGAGGTTAAACTTAGCCCTTACTCAGTTAAGGAATTAGATCTTGAAGTCTTACTTGGTGGCACTTGTAAGGTAAAGTAGTTGAAGAACTTGCCAAGTTGAAAGGATATATTACTATTGCTTAGTTTCTTCTTCATTTTATTTCTTGTATCATGATTTCCTCTTTTCCTTTCATTTTCCTTCTTTAGTTTAGACTCTTGAGTGGGCCTAAGCCCTCTGGCTTTGAGTTTGGATCTTTGTTTATGAAGTGAAAGAAAATAATGCGACTTATCTATCTTCAAAGTTTGTAATACCAACAACATGTTTTTGTTTCTGATGAAGATTACGAAAATTTAAAATGTGAAAATTTTAGGATTGAACATTAACCAAATTTTTATGACTCCAAATTTAGCTCGTTCTCATTTTTTTGAATTTCTATTGTTAGTCCAAATTCAAATACTCTCTTGTTCTTAAGTAGCATTTAAGCAATTAGAGTATCACCCGTGTGAGAGCTAACTTGTTCTTCTATATATATTTTTATTTTTAATCAATTTTTGCAAAGGAATTTACCATGCTTGACACTAGAATGAATCTTAGTTTACGATTTCAAGGAAGAATATCGAGACCTATGTTTGTAGGTGACAAAATTTCTCTATTAATTGACTATTGTTTCATATATGCTTAGAAGAAAAGCTAATATGGAATGTCTGCTTACGTGTCTCACAGGTTATGAGAGAGAGACAGAGAGAGACCAATAATGGGAGCTTAAAATAGACATATATGTGAAGAGATTTTAGGGTATGTGTTAGAGTCAACATACAAAGGAATTGATTAACAACTATACAAGATAAAGAGAAGCACACTTTCCCATTCATTACCTTATCAAAAACACAACTTAAAATAACATACAAAACATAAACAAATTGGTTTTTCAAAAGCATACATAAAGTTAGATGCATCATAACATTAATTCCCTTTTCCTTTGTACTATTAACATCATGATGATTATACTTTTTGTATTTTCAATATTTGTTATCTTTAGAGAAAAGTAGACCACTATTAATTTTTAATGTTTTATAATTACTTAAAAACTTGAAAATAGATTCTGAGTATGATAGCTTTTATCATGAACGTTTGCTCTTTTTTTTAATATAAGACATTTCGTTCTTTTTCCTTTATCGTAGATATATAATACTATTGATATATCTTTGTGATATATGGTTGAACCATATTTGTTTTATTATGCATTCTTGCTTCTTCTAGTTCCATATAAATGCTTTTGTTTTTTCTAGTCCAATTGTGTTAAAAATGTTTTATATGATGTTGCCTAAAAAGTGTTTGTCTAGAAGTGAAAAAAAGGAAAAAGAAAAAAGAAAATAAGTCCTAAAAAGGAGTTATCAATAAATTTGTTAAAAGAGTAGGCTCCTCTAGTGAGAATCTTAAGAAGTTAGATGAAGGTAATTTTGAACAACCTAATGAAAATTTAAGTGATCAGATTCATGTTCATAGGATGTTAGTAATTTGAGTGAGCATAATCATATACTAAATATGTCTAATTTAGAAAATTTAGGAGCAGATAGGTAACCAATCCCTTCGTTAAATATTTATGATACTATAAATTGGGATAATCTCAATAATAAAACATGGGATATTTTAGTTGAAAAAAGGCTATAAGGGAATTAAATCTTGTGTTTTCTTTAAACAATACTTCTCAAAATTTTCATATTCTTATTTTTCTATAAAATTGAGTAATGGAGAGATTAGCGATGGAAAATGTTGGTTTGCTCTAAACATGTGGATAAAGTATATTTTGTTTTTTTGTGTAATTTGTTGAAATCTAATAGCAAACAAAGTGCATTAGTATATGATGGATTTAAAGATTGGAAGCATCTTAGTGAAACACGTAAAGAATATGAGAATAATGTTAAGCATATGACTAACATGAAGACTGAGAATGAACTGAGAGTAAGATTGAGCAAAAATCAAATAATTGATAAAGATCTGCAACAAGAATTGAAAGAGGAAAGAATATGGGAAACGAGTTTTGGTAAGAATAGCTTCTATCGTGAAATGTCGTACGGAATATAATTAGGCTTTTCAAGGATCTAATGACAAACTTTATTGAGATAATAATGGTAGCATTTTAGGATTAATTGAGATGATTGTTGAATTTAATGTGATAATGCAAGATCTATATGCATTCAAAATAATAAAACTCATCATCATTATCTTGGTTACAAAATTCAAAATGAGTTTATTTCTCTTTTAGCCCACAGTGTTAGAAGTTCTATCATAAGGATCATTAACAAGGTGAAATAATTTTCTATAGTTCTTGATTATACCCTAGATGTGAGCTATCAAGAACAAATGAGTTTAGTAGTATAATGTGAATATGTCAATTAACAAAATAAAAATAGAGGAGTAATTTTTAGAATTCTTAAAGGTAGATAACACATCCAAATTGAGACTTTTAAATGAATTATTGAATGCATTTAAGTCTCTTGATGTTAATGTCCACGATGTAAGGGGTCAGACTTATAAAAATGGTTCTAATATGAAGGGAAAGCACCAAGGGTTTTAAAAGTAATTACTTGAAATAAATCCAAGAGCATTAATGTGCTTGTTAGTCTTAATCTTACTCTTAATAAGATGATACATTCTTATGTTAAAAATGTTGCATATTTTAAAGTTGTGCAACACATATATGCATTATTTTCAAGTTATTTTAAAAGCTTGAAGGTTTTACTTGATAATATCCTAAGCTTAACTGTGAAATCATTGTCCAATACTTGTTGAGAGATTTAAATAAAAAGTATTAAAGTTTTTAGATTTCAAGCTTCTCAAATAAGATTGGCTTTGGTAGAAGTAACTAGATCTTATAATGATGTCAAGTCAAAGACTAAAGCAAAAGGTTTGGTTAGTTCACTTGAGGGTTTTGAATTTTTACTTGCTATGGTTATTTGGTATCATATTTTATCTAACATTAATATGGTGATTAAAAATTTGCAGTCTAAATCTATGTGCATTGACATTGCCATGGAGCAATTAGAAGATGTGATGGTATTTTTTTTCAGAAATATAGAAACAAGGGTTCATCTCTAGTATGAATATTGCTAAAAGACTTGCACATAGGATGAAAGTAGGGCCTACACTTCTAACTATACATTATAATATTAGGAATAGACAATTTTACAAAAATGTTCATGAAGAAAAAATACAATCAGCTACAGAGTCCTTTAGAGTTATTTACTTTCTAGTTATCGTGGATATAAAAATTGCTTAATTGATGAATATGTTTGATCAATTATGATATTTGACAGTATTTTTTTGGATTCTTTTTTATTCAAAGAAATTGACGTCGTTGGACGATAATGAACTAAGAGAACATTTCACTAATTTTATGATTATTTTTCTCATAATAACGTTTCAAATGTGGATTTATATGATTTTTCTTTTCTGGATTAAAAGTGTTGCAAATGAATTTTCTAAATAAGTCAATATTAACAAATGAAATTATTGAATTTATCAACGTTGCATATTGTTATCCAATACCTTATCAAATTCTATTGAATGTAACTATGACTGTAACATCAACTAAGAGAAGTTTTTCAATTTTAAAATTATTGAATACCTATTTAAGGTCATCAGTGTCAAAAAAAGGTTGAATGGTTTGGTCAGTTTACATATCAAGAAAGATATATTGGGCAATATTGATCTTAATGCTATTATTGATGATTTTGCATCTAAAAATGCATAAAAAAGTTGTTTTTCATGATCATATATATGCTTGTTAGTGCATTTCTGTAGTTATTGGTGTTTTGTAATATGATATTGTTGTTCGATTACTACTGCTACTATTTTGTTGTTCCTAACACTTGCAAGATGTTGTTAGCTGCTACTACGTTGATTTGGCCTTACTATTTTCCTGAGCATGTGCGCTTATGATTTGAGTCGCTTATGTATGGATATTAAATTTTGGTAACAAAAATATGCTTTTGAGGTTAACATATTTTTTATATTTCCTATTCATTGGGGCCTTTCTTTTTTACTTTGTCTTAGATCCATAAAACATTAGGAATGACCCTGCTTACACTTGAAGTCAACTTAAAAGTTATTTGCAAAAAAATGGTGGTCTTCTTTGAATAACTATAGAATTCCTTACTAGAAAAGGGTAAGCAACTTATTGCATGATAGCAGAGGGTAGACGCCTTTCAATAGTTTTTAGACAATGGTAATTTTCATATTTAGGATCCAATGACTATTTAGAGTCTTCAATAAGCTAATTTAGATGCTTGAAGTATAAATGCACACCTTATAAGTGGAATCTAATAAGTTTTTATTAAATAAAATGCTAGAAATTTATTGAGAACATTTAATAAATATTTATGAGCAATTTTTATTGAAAGAAAACACATTGAGGACATATTATGAGTGACAATTGAATATAATTTTAATAGTTATATTATTCAACTATAATATGTTCTGAATAGTTGTTAAGTGTTGAATTAGGACTGTTGGATCCTTAAAAAATTTAATAAGTAATTCAATACCTAAAGAATTATCAAAAGTGGTTGTAAGCTTAGGAAGAGGATCATATTACGTCCCAATATTGTTATCTCTTCCCTTTTGTCTTTATTTACTTCTTTTCTTTTCTTTTTTTTTTAAATACTTATCTTTACATTGAGATTCACTTTAATTAATACTTACAATCTATCATATCACTCTATATTCATAAATTGTATATAATTGTACATTTATATCATTATAAGTTATAAGAAAACCAAGGTACGTAGATTGAACACTTAGATTGAACACTCAAGCCTCTAGGATAACTTGTTAAAGAAAGGCTTAATACATTATTTAATAATGCCACCTACCTAATGATCTTTCATCACAGATTTTCATTTTGCATTCATTTCCTTTAGTACCTTTGATTCGATTATACTAGAACCAAAACTTAGTAAGTGTAGTTTAACTTATAAGAAATTAGTATTATGTTAACCATAGAATGGATAATCATACTATTAAATGATGTTAGAAGAAGTATAGGTACTCTCTTAAAAGCAAAAGGAGTATGAATTATTACTGTTAAAAATCAATTCTAAAAAGAAAAACACTTATTTAACTTAAAAGTTTTTTTTAAGACTAAGGTAACAATAGTAAAATGACATGTTGAAGGAGATGATTTGTATAATAAATGATAAATACCATAAGCTTTTAAAATTCATAAAACCAAAGTTTTTACACTAGTAAAACATTTTTTAAATTAAATTACACTAACTACATTCTAAAGATTTAAAACCATTTATTCATAATAAAAAGAAACTATTTGGATATTTTTAGAACTAGTCATTACTAACCAAAAAACAATGATTTAACTCCATTTGAATGACGTGATTAACCTAAAAAGAAAACATATTTGAAGCACTCTTTACATAGAAGTCCAAAACAGGAATAACAATCCCTTTATTCTTTAAAAACTTCATTTTCAGTCAATAATGTCTTTTTAATCATACCTTAACTTGTAGGATATTCTTTTAATCATTCAAACAAAAACACATCTCTTTGATAATTGAAATAAAATATTAATATGAGATTTAAATGTGCAAATTTAATTGAAAAAGTAAGAAACAATATAGAATTATAATAACTTCCTATTTAATGTAACAATCCTTTCTTTTATTATGATTTTACTTCTTTAGTCCTTGATCTTTAATGAAAAACTGCAAATAAATTTTGAATTTTTTTCTATAACCTTTGATTTTTTGGAATCAAATATAAGGCCTTCATTTGTGAACATCTTTATCTTTTAATTATGGTTGATGATTTTAACATAATTACTTATGTTTACTTTGTGAGAAAAAAAAGTATATGCCAAACTTGTATTAATCAATTTTCATGATTTTATAAAAAAAATCAATTTCATAGATATGCCAAGTCCATCAGGATGGACCACAAATTATATTTCAATTTTCATTACTCTACACACATTGTAGGATCATACACAAAACCAAACATGTTTAATTTTCTTAACAAAAATGCTTAGGTGAAAAGGGAGCATAAACATAAGGTACAAGACATTTGTCTTCTTTTTGGTTTTCCTTTCCTCGAAAGCACTTTATGATTAGAAAATTTTCTTGAGAATTCCTCTTACTTACCTAAAGTTATCTTAGACTTCCCTCCCCCTATTAACTTTATCTATAGAAAATCTTGACAGAAGGAACAAGTGATAAATTTTGTCCATATGGACAACCTAAGACAAATAGCTGGGTGTTATTAAAAAATTATCTAAATCTTATTAGAGCCTTTTGTCTAATAAGTTAATAAAATTATGTAACTTTGTTAAATTAATAAATTCATTTATTTGACAGATAAAACTTTTTTAATTTACTAGTTTTCAATGGAGAACGTAAAAAGAAAAGGATTTGAGGAAAATTTGGATAAGTATAAGGATCTCATAAAAGATTTTTAAATAATAGAAGGTTTTGGTAAAAAGAGGCTAACCCTAGAGGAGCTCGATGTCTCTTTCCATCCTAAGTATGGGAAGAACTTTCTAATTTTAAATTAGGCTTTAAATTAATGCTTGATTAATTTTATTGTTAGATATAGACTTTTGTGACTTCAAAAAATATAGGAATATACTATTAAAACACATTTGGTGAGAGGAGTGCTTTCATTTCTAAATTTTGTAAAAAAAACTACAACTTGGTTATTATAACTCATAAAAATACCAAAATTATGTTTTCAAAAATTATGGTAGCTAATTGTTAAAAAGAAAAAGAAAACATATTATCTCTATTGTATATTATCATCTACACCTAAAAATAAAATCTTAATGTTGAAAACTATGCAATAGTGGAGGTAAAGGTTGATCATATAAAGAGTATCTAGTCATGTGTTATACTTGTAAACAAGAATAAAAAGGGAGGTTTTTATTATGGTGAAACGATGGTAAAAATATAATAATAAATAATTCAAATATAATAATAAAGAAAATAGTAGAAAACAAACTTTGGTCTAGTTTATATCCTTCTTGAGAATTTTATACTGATTACTGATACAAAATAAATAAATTTATTCTTTGAATACTTACTAATGAAATTAATTCCTATCTCTCTTTAAACATAGTTCACTAAAAAGAAACCATAAGCCAATTAACTTTAGCTACTGAATAGACTAAGGACATAAGTGCAAAATTTAGTTAATAGATTTAAGAACTAGAGAAATTAATGAAATAGAATAACATAAAACCTATAAATTAAATTTTTTGACATATATCACCCTTGTAATTTAATAATTTTCAATGGGGAAAGTTAAAAGAAAAGGATATAAGGAAAATTTGGGCAAGTATAAGGGTCATCCAAAAGATTTTTGAATCATAGGGAGTTATTGGTAAAAAGAGACCAATTTTAGAGAAGATCAATGTGTTTCCCTATCCTAAATATGGTAAGAACTGATAAGTTTTAAAATGGGCTTTAACTTAAGGTTTGTTTAATTTTACCATTAGATATGGATATTTGTTGTGATTTCTAAAAATAAAATAAACTATTAAAACATATTTGGTGAAAGGAGTGCTTTCATTTCTTATTTTTGCAAAAAAGAAAACCACAATCAACCTTGGTAATTCATGGAATTTCAATAAAGTTTTGAAACTGAGAGAATTGGTTCATTTTATATCAAACATATGATTGAAGATGGAAGTAGAATTTTTTTTGTTTGAATCTTAGCGTACTAGTGGACCTTTATTCGAATTGTTAGGGTAAAAAATTCTCAAAAACTCTATCCCTCTCAACACTAAAGTCCAGACGCTCATAGAAAATGATTTTTGGTTTTGGCCTTATCACTTAATCATAAGGAGGCAAGAGTTCACCAACCTCATTACCATAATTAATCCTAATTTTGATGCCCATATGGTCACTATATAAATCCCTTGCTTTACAACTCAATCCTACAAGAATTTTTTGATTAATGATTACCCTCTAATGCCTTATCATATAGTGATTTGGGATCCTACAATCTCCCCATCTCATTCATTCTTCTTATGGATTGTAGCTTAATGTAGGATTAGTATTAGGGATACCATTAAATTTCCCATTCCTATCCTTGACTGTTTTCTATATGGTAAGGAACCTAAAACTCTGAACAACCTATTTTCTGTTGTGACTACTCTTACTACATATTGATAAATATTCTTAGCATGTTCAAAATTTCATGTCCTTATTCCCATTTGATCCAAGTCTTAGATGGGTTAGACTTGATCACTTGAAATTTAGAGTTAATTATAGAATGTTCAAGTCTACATTTTGAGAAATGATTTATTACATATGAAAGGAAAAGGAACCTAAAACTATTTGGTTCAAGCACTACATATCTAGCAAATAGTCTTCAACACCTCATGACATTTATAAGATCTAAGGCAATAGCTTGTGATTGGAATATGCTACTTAATCCTATTACTTCTTGCTACTAGAGAATAAACTTAACTAATTTATGAGTAGCAAAACCGCATATATCATAAAGGGACAAATATCAAAAAGTGTTTAAGTAAACTTAAAGTAATCTGTGCAAATCTCAACTCATCAATCTGGACAAAATCAAATTTATAGTAGTGAAAATTGGCAAAATTCTCACGTTGGCAATTTGCTTTTGAAGTATGCATAAGGAGTTTCTAGAATGAGGGCTTAGGAGCAATTCCTTGTAGGTATAAGTTGTTGACGTGTGTAAGGACTATCAATGTTGTAATCAAGATGTTGATAATGGGCCTAGTTAGTTTGGTTAATTACATTATAATAGGTTTGAAATATTATTATTTTTGAATAACTCATTTTGTAAAACTTACTACACTAATGAAATTTAACTTTCAAAAAAATAACTCATAAAATGCCAGAATTAAATTTTCACAAGTTGCGGTAGCCAATTGTTAAAAAAGAGAATAGACTATCTCGTTGGTATGTTGTTGCCTGCACCTAAACAAAATTATTAAATTAAAAAACTTTGTAATGGTAAAGTTAGGGATCAATCCAACAAAGAATACCTAGTAATATTTTGTACTTGTAAAAAAAAGATAGAAGTGGAGGTTTTTTTATTAAAAGGATCGAAGCGGAGATTTTTTTCATTATGGTGAAATAATTGTAAAAATATAATAAAAGAATAATTCAAATATAATGCTAAAGAAAATAGTAGAAAATGAACCTTGCTCTAATCCACATTCATTTTGATATTTTCATACCAATTATTGACACGAAATAAATCAATTTATACTTTGACTACTCACTGTTAAAATTAATTTCTATATCTCCTTAATTATCGTTAATTACAAAGAAACTGACCTTAACTACTGAATAACCCTAAGGAATATGCCTAACATTCAATTGAGAAACAATTTTAAGAACTAAAGAGATTAATGAAATAAAGTCATGTAGAGCCTATAAGGTTACATCTAATTCAAGCAATTGTCCTTCTTAAGATTTAAAAATCCTGAATTATAGCAACCCATTAATCCCTAGTCTATTTATAGATTATATGGATTATATAACTACTAATTTGTTATATAATGTAATAATATATTGGATTAAATAATAAACTACTATACATCTCGACACAATCATGAAGATAAAAAAATAATTAATAGTCAATATATAAATAAAAAATAAATCAATCAAATCTCACAACTTAATATATCTTAAAGTATTAGTTTCCTTTAAGTCGAGTCGAGAAAATTAACCACGCATTACCATATATGAGATAAGAGAATAGAAGAGAGGAAAGAAAGATAAGGAGGAGAGATAGTTGCCTCCCTTAAAATCTGTCATCATCTAATACCAAAACTAACTAAAAAATCAGAGTTTTTTGGGTTTTTAAATATGGCTGACATAATCTTTTTCATAATACACATGGTTTGAGGTATGGTCGTGGATCTTTCTACGTAATCTATTCTAGACTATGATGCTGTTTGAATCTCTCAAACCTCAAAATATGAAAATTTTGGATTTTTTTTTTCATATCTTTCCATAGTATCTTGAATTTTCTCATTCAAAATTAAAATGAGAGATTTATGAACAATATAAGAAATATTGTTAGACTTGTCCAACATTGTCCAAATATCTTTAGCTTATATTACAAAGCTCTAATTTGTTTCCTATATCAAAATATAAGTATAAAGAGAATATTTAGGTATGACATAGGTGTAAAGGACTTAATCTTAAGAGGGAAAACATGTCATTTCTATCACTTGTTTTCTCTTTTATTATTTGGAGCTCTCCTATTTTTGTCTATGTCTCTCAAATATGTCTCTCATTTTTTTGATGGCCATTTCTCTTCTCTTTAATTCTCTTTTATTTTATATTTTATGCATTTCATTAAATTTTTTTTGGGTATTTTAATTTTTCCAAGCTTTGAAATTTCATGTCTTCTTCATTCTTGAGTCTTTAGTCAATCTTTGATTTTTTTTTTTGTTTGGTAAATCTTGTATATATACCCATATACAATATATTCAAATTTTGATGGAAATTGTCCTCCATAATTAATTTTCTCTTTTTTTTCGAGATTTTTCTTAAATTTTGCATGTTTTAAGATAGGTACCTAAATTATCTAGTCCTTCATTATTTCTTTTATTCCTACAAAAGATACTTGTTTTGGTTCTTCTTTATATTGCTTAAAATAAATGTTCGAACTTTTGGAATAGAAAACTTAAATGAGAGAGAAAGGGGACTAGCAAAGTGAGTTTTTTTAAAGTTGAGGTCATTTTACACTTCATATAGGGTGTGAAGATATAGATGATATTGTTAGTTTTCATATTGGTTAAGAAGGTAACTAAAGTCGTTTTCCTTGACATTTTTACTATTAATTTTTTTATGTTCATTTATAAATTTATGCCAAAGACATTGTAAGTGTTGCAATAAGAAAGCATAAAAACTAATAATAACATCTTAAAAACATCATCGATGAATATAGTAGAATATAGTATTAGAAATGGTATAATAAATAAAATTCTAAAAGTGTTTAATGTTTATGTCCTGCCCTTTTGAGAGATTGTTTGTTAATTATAAGTTAACTAACATTACCATGTCACTTATCCCTTAACTAATTTGATTTACTTATTCAGAGTTCATGCTATATAAGAGTAACACAATTCTTTGACATGTATATCTTTTACCTAATACTTCTGTAAATTAATAATATAAAACCATAAAGTATGTATAACAGTGTGTGTGTATATATATATATATATATAACTCTAAAAGTGTTTAATGTTTATGTCCCACCCTTTTGAGAGATTGTTTGTTAATTATAAGTTAACTAACATTACCATGTCACTTATCCCTTAACTAATTTGATTTA
>JAOQMP010000005.1:33074507-33104838 GCA_027563575.1 Erythroxylum pedicellare
CTTCACTTTGGCGATTAGCTAAGCCTTATCTCTTTATCATAAAGTCTTAATTATTATGACTCGAACACAACATTATGACAATTGCTCAACTTCTAATTTCTTGAAAACAACTTATTGGATTGGTCGAAATGTTTTTCAACTTGTTTAAATCAATTCATAGTGTTTTTTATTGTCTTTGCCCTTTCATTCACTAGTATACCTTATTAAATGACAAGGTTTAATTCTTTAATTGATATGGCTAATAAGAGATGAATTTTTTAGTCACATATGAATCATTTAATGAATTTTACAAATCTCATATGGTGTGATTTACAACATTTCTTAATGAGAAACTAATTTAAACCACTAAATAAGATTATAAAAGCTTGATATTATGTAAATTTCTATAAAAATATCAAGTCTTTAACATATTTAAGATTACATCCTTGCTCTTTTACCTTGTTGAGAGGAAATTTTCATATATTCTTTAATCAAATTTTGTTTTTCCCTCTCTCATTTTGTAGTTGAAATATCTTTTTTACTCATTATTGAGATTAAGGAAATAAGAGGGTCTTACTCGAGTTACATTTAACTTTAAGGTCCCTCAAGGAATCATATAAAAAATTTGGAATAGGAATTTAATTTAACTATACTATTATGTTTGATGTAAACAAACTTTTTGAATATAAACAAACATTGGGGACTAGTCATACTTAACTAATTACCTTTATTTCATATATCTAAGATTGGGTTAGACCATCTTTCTTCAATTTCTTGATGAAAAATATTTAAATTTCAAAATCACTTAAAACTGAGATCATTAAAGTAGAGTTTGATTTTTCTGGAATTGTTTCATTTGTACAATCTTTCACTTTTAATTTTGCACAGTGTTCTTTCTTTTTTCAAAGGAAGATAAATTACTTATAAAAAAAAGAAACCAAAACTTTGAACATTTGGTTGGTATATAAACACTATAAACTCAAGATTTTTTCAAAACTATAAATAGGAAAACTCAAACAAAATATCCATTTGAATATTAACCATGGTATCTTTGTTAGGAAAATGAAAAATGGGAAATTTTGTGTTTGCTTATATATTGATCTACGTTGTTATAAGTAAATTATCTTGTTATCCTTTTTTTTTTTTTGAGAATTTAAAGAGTCCTAGAGGCTATTTTTATTAATGATTGATGAAATAAAGAAGGTAAATTAACAACTACTACATTTTTCAAATATTTTTGGAAGAATACTAAGGTAGGTCTTTAAAGAAAATTCAATATAGGGTGTATTGTTTTCTAGTTGAAGAATAAATTTTATAGGTTGAGGGTTAGATTGAATAATTTTAAGAGTTTATTCAAAGAATTGAAATTGGTTACTTATCCTTCACAAGTGTAATTGATGCTATAAATGAATATTGGGATAATTTATTTAAGGTAAAATATTGCTTTTATTATTGATGGTTCATAATCATAATTTTTTAGTATACATTTTTCATTATTTTAGTTACATAAAGTAGCTCACAAGTTCAAAAAATACTAGATACAAGAAATTTTTAAACTTGTATTTGTATTTTTGAAATAATATTTCAACTAACTAATATGTGCTTCATCAACTAAATCTCCTTCAAATAGTAAGGATGAGGAATATATTATTGAGGTTGTTGAAGTTTTTTATTTAATGAAAACGAAGATTAAGTTACAAGTTTTCCTTATAATAAAATGAAATCCCTTAAAAAATGACATACTCTAGCATTCTACAAAATTTCTTAGCCACAATTGTTGAAGATTTGAAAAGGAAGAAATATTTATTTGAGAAAGTGGTGGCAACATCATCAACTAGCTTAAGTAATCAAGAGATTAATCTAATGAAAGAATATTTAAAGTTCTTATATAATTTGAGTGTCAAAGGTATGTAATATAGAAAACTAGTCAGGATTCTCCAGTTTATAAGGAGATTTTTATGAATATGCTATATGCAAGGAAGATGGATTAGATTATGACTCTTTAGTTATATCTGTATTAGATTATCACTCTTTAGTTACATTTTTACGTTAAACAAGAATTACAATATTATTTATTTAAGAACTTTTATAGTAAAAACTATTTTATGATTTGAACATCTCAAATATATTTTTACATTAACCTCTTGAATAAATAGTTGATATTAACTTCTTAAATTTATGTGATACATTTTATTATTTGAGAATATGTTTAAAATTAATATTTTATGATCTTTATTAAATGTTAGTATCATGGATATATAACCTTCTAATTAAGTTTTGAATTAGATTTACATGATGAAATGATCATGGTGATTTTTATTTACTCAGTTGTAGAAGAGTATATATATTTAAATTAATATAAGCAATCATATAGAATGTTTTTCTATTAAATCACGATTAGATATTAGAACTTTTTAATAAGGATTTTGTAACGATTTACTAGAACTTAAGAACAAGTAAGACCATCCTTTTCGGACAAGTGATGAGTTAAACAGTTTATGGGGCTTAAAGCTCATCCTAAAGGGACCATAAAATCGTACACCATTATAGTTAGTGTCATAACTAATCTCATAATACACAATCATATAACATAAAATAAAAATATGGCTACCTCTTCTTATATAACACATAAGACATTACTTAACATTACAGACAAACAGACACACACACACATATGCGCACACACATGCACACACACACAAAAAAACACAAACACACACACATAGAGCTGATACACAAATATAAGCACAATATCACTAATTACCACATTAGTAACTTCCATTACATGAATCAAAGACCTAAAATAATCATCCACTGTCTTGTAACAAAACTTAGTGCTTTATAATTTTGAAATATTAAAACTATAATAGATTAAGAAATAACTTCAATAAAAAAACACTCAATCAAACTTAAGCCTAAAAAAAGTATTGAAAAATTAAGATTCAACACATAAATAACAAAAAATATTCATTATCATATCATCTTTAAAAAATTCTAATTTTCTATATGTTAAGCACCTCAAATATTCAACCTTTTTACATAATGATCTAATATTCAAACAAAATTAATCAAGTTTCCCCTTAACCCATATTTCAAAAGCATACCGATAGGTGTAGTTTATACTATATTTTGATAGGTGTGTTAGTGTGTTTTTAGGTATTTATTAGATGATTACCATATGTATAGGGTTAGAATTATGATAATGTAAGTGTTTGTATGTATTTTAAGTGTTTGTTTGATTTAAAGCAAGAATTTGATCTTAATTTTATGTTTTCTAAGGTATTTGATGTGTTTATGAGTGTATAGAAATAGGAAATTGAAGAAAGGAGAAGAATTCAAATAAAAGCGCGATACAAAATGAAGATTCAAAGCACAAAAGATATGCACAGTCGTGCATCATCTCGTGCACGTCTCTTAGGCCATACAAATTAACTATTTTCAGCAATTTTGGCTATGCATCAGACCGTGCATCTACCAAATAGCAATTCTAGTGAATTTCAACTTTTCCACCATGCAATTTTCTTCAATTTTTGATATTTTGGGGCTATTTTTGGAACCAAATTAAGCGGAGAAACCTATAAAAAGTCCTATAAGCCTTAAGAACTATTTAAGAACATGAAACACTCCAAAAAAATGTAGCTGCCATCTTGTAGAAGTGGATCAAACAAGGAAGATCAAGAAGAACGTCCAGAATTCAAGCTTTCCAGATCAAGGTCCAAACTAAGTTTTTCTTTCTTTCCTTTTGTTATTTTCATCAAACTTGATGTGTAAACTGAATTATCATATGTTTATTACATTCATGAGTTTCATGAATTTCTAGATTAAGTTTTATTATGAATTTATTTTGTGAACTTGATTATTATTGATTCAATACATATTTTGCTATTATGATAATTGTGCATTTCATACTTTGACAATAAATCGAGAGAGTAAGTCAAAAACAATCTCATTAAATTGCGCAATGAGAGTTGGTAGTTTAATAAGTTACGCAATTATCAAATTAACAATCATATGAGGAGAGATCTTGTGTGAGCACTTGATTATCCAATAGATAATGCCAGATCTAGTTGAAAATGTTATGGAGGTTTTGTGAATCGAGAGGTTACAAAATCTAGAATTTTTGGATTCAATTAAGGTCTAATCAATTAATTGATTAGGTCTTGAGAGAGAGTAATCAATTCCTTAGGAAATCTAAGATCAAAACATAATTGGATCAATTAGAGTTGAGGGAACAAAATAATGAAAGAATAAATCCTAAGCATTTATCCTTGATCAACCTTACATTAAATTGGTGTCTCACTTATTATTTGTTACTTGCTTGATTTTATTGAATTATTTTAATTTATGTTATTATTTTGACTCATATCATATTTTATTACCTTAGACAAAGTTAGGTTCAATTTATTTTAGCTAGTTCCTCGTTGGATCGATACCTTTCGATACTATAAGTTACAATTCATATATTTGCAGGTCTTGAGAGTTTTATTATATATAAAACTTGCTCAACACATAGTTCTCTCTCTAAACTCCTCCCATTATATCTAAGGTTATAAAATAGGAAAGAATGTTAGAAATTAGAGCAGGCAACACATTTAAAGTGTTATAACTCAATTAATCAACCTTTATTTAATTCACTAACCTACATATTCTTTTAAATCATTATTTAATCAACCAACCTACATTTAGTTGAAGTACAATTAGATAAATGAAATGAAAAAATAAATTTGATGTTTTGTTATGATTTGTATATGTTTTTCTTAACATTCTTCTTTTGTTACCTTGATTAATTATTCCTATGAAAACATATGAATAAGATACTAAACAATGTTATGATAATTATGAAAATGAATAGGTATGCATTTTTCCTTAATCATTCTCTTAATTTAATACCAACATTAGCAACACCATAATCACATTATTTCACCTATTACCTCTTACTTAAATCACTTTAGCAATTAATATAATCATCACATCTTCCTATAACACATACATTACAGAAAAATCATAAATAACTAATTTTTTGATAAAAACCATCAGTCATGTCAATAATATGCATTGCCAAATAATATTCACATTTAATACAAGTAAAAAAAAATTGGGCTCTTACATCTTACCTTCCTTAAAATAAGTTTAGTCCTATGAACTTGCATTATTTGATAGTTCTAATAATTATCAATACTTTATCTCCTCTTCCGATTGTTGAGTTCTGTCTTGCTCCATATAGTTTTTTCAAACCTGCTTAATATATAAAATCACCATTTTCCTTATAACTTGTCGTTTGAAGTTGATAATTTTCCCTAGTAGCTCCTTGTGATTCAAAAATTCTTAAAATTGCTTTACTTATAACTTGATACATGGCTTAGGTCCTTATTAAACTTCTTTAGCATTGACACAAATAACACATTATCCACATTTAACAACACTGGTGGAAAATTCAACCGATATGCTACCTACAAATCCTCTTTAAGATTTTATAAGTGCCTATACATCAAGGACTTATCTTAAATTTCAAATACACGTACTCCCTTTTTTGGTAGCACATTTTACAATATGTTAAAACCCACTTAAAACTCCAAATGACTAAACCTATAATATGTATAACTCTTTGTCTACTTATGATGTGCTTGTACACTTTTATATCAATTGTATTTTCTTTAATTTTGTTGCACCAACTCCAATAATAATATCTTCATCCACATCAACCAAATAAATGGAAAAATTTTAACTCCTTCCATATAAAACTTTATATGAATTCATTTGAATGCCCTCTTAATAACTACTATTATATGAAAATTCAAGCAAAGCCAAATGATCATCCCTTTAAATCCACAATAGATGCACTTAACATATCTTATAATATCTAAATTTCCTCTTTAACTACCCATTTTTTTATTGATAAAACTAATGTTAAAACATGCATTACTCCAAATTTACAATGTAAACTTCTCTAAAAGTTAACCTAGGTGTCTCCATATGAGGTATAAAAACTAGTATACCACACAACCTTACTATCTATTAGATATATGATCAGATTAACTTCTCTAAAGAATATCATGTCCAAATTGGTAGGAATTAAGTTGAATTCATTAATATATCAATAATCATCTATATTGAGTGATGTCTTTTCATTGTCTTTGACAGCATGAGATTCATCGTAACATATTTTAAGTTTCATCCTTAAATATGTAAAAGTTGTAACTCACATGTCAGTCACTAGTGTTTTTGATGAGTTATTGACACTTTATTATGCTACAAAGCTCCCTATCTCCATCTTTGCGTTATTATGCCAAAACATTTTTTAATTTCAATACTTTTAGTTCCTATCTTTGCATAGCTATTGTAACATATCTTATGTAACCTAATAGGCAACTGGATAAAAAGGTTTCAAAAGTTAAATATTAGAAAGTTTTATAGATATCATATATATATATATTGTTATATAAACCTTATAAATAAGAAAAACAAAGGTGTTGATTAAATAAGAAAAGGGATTACAGTGAGAACATTCTAACAGAAAAATGAAAGCAACAAAAATACAACTAGTGATGGCTAATATCATTAACTTTAGTTAGTTTAATAATATTGGATTGCATAAGGTTCTAAACTATAGTTTTAATGATAACAAAATATATTACTATTAATGAATTTGTTTAGGTGATATTAGTAACTCAATTATCATGGGATCAAGCAATATATGAAAGATCAAATTTTATGAAAGGAAAAAGAAATCAAATTAGTCAATTGAATAAATTATGTAATCAAAAGAAGAAAATTAAGAATAAGATAAAGGTGTATTAATTAAGAGAGCTTCAAGACAACATAAATGAATAACTAAAAAAAGGAAAAATCAAGCATTTCATATATAGCAAATTAATGTAAATTCCTCGTACCCTTTGTACTAGTCATCTTAATGTTCTAGTGACCGAATTTTTCTTAAATATTATGTATTGTATGATTAGTGCATAGTTCTTTCAAACTAAAGATGAACTTTTCAAATAGTTTTGAATCAAGTTACCTTAAAAATATTTTTCTTTGATCTTTAAAAGAACTTGGAAGATTTTGAAACTAAGTTTGGATGACTTGGTATGAATTTGTTAAGTTTCCTATAGGACATTGATTAATTGAGGGGTTTATATCGACTAACTAAATATGGCGTTTTGATGCTATAAAATGAAGAAATTATGATTCTGTCACTTCAATTAATATTTTAGTCAATTGACGTTCCAATTAAAGGGCAATTAATTAACCAAACACAATTTCTAGAAAGTTATAGAAGATAAGGTTTTCTATTTTAGGAATTTGGTTGTACATTCAATTACTTGATACACCAATAAGATGAGCATCAACTAATTGATAATACTTACAAACTATTCATTTTAACAATCAATTTGGGAGATTAATGGCTATTTAAAATAGTTTAATATATAAATATTCCACAATTAAGTTATAGGAAGAACCTTTACTATGATAGAGAGTTGCTAAAAGAACTTAAAGGATATTGAGATCATTTGACTGTATGTGTTCATAAAATAAACTATATTGAGTCCTAATTCATTAAAGTGAACAATAAAAAGACATTTTAATTATATAAAGCTATGCTTATGTAAAAAATTGTGAGAGTCATAAGGCTACACATTATGATGGTTCTTCTTGGTCTTAGAAAATAGTTGTAATTATTTCTCTTTACTTATGGCAAGAAAAGAAGATTGTAAAGGTTCCTCTTCACTTATGATGAAGAAGATAATGTATGAAGGGTTCTTCTCCATTCATTGAAGGAAGGAAGATGACAATGAACATTCAAGTAAAGCTTGAAAAATAGGTGAAATTTCATTTCATTATAAATCAAGTTTACACTCTCTTTCCCTACTTCCTTTAATTATTATTGTGAATACTTTGTGATTATCATATATGAAATTTCCATATGCGAATTGTATATGAAATTTCTATAATAATTCTTAGAATATGATTTTATTCATTAAGTTTTGAAAAGACAAAAACAAATCAAAAACAAATAATTTACTCCCTGTTTATATATTATTCAGAGATCAACATATGATAAGAAAGAAAGTATGAAAAGGAAGAAATAATTATTTTGAGAAAAGAAAATAATTATATAAAGAATGTTTTCGAAGAACCAATGATAACAGAGGGGGATACTCAAACTATGACTTAAGGATTAGAATTAAAAATGTCTACAAAAAAGAAAGTGGAAGAGAAAAAAAAAGCATATTTATCTATTAGCCCAAAAATTTTTGAGAAGACATTTTAATGATAAGAAAAATGATATTTTAATGAGCATCAATAGTTTACTTCATATTAATAATGTTATAACAATGGCATACTTTAAGTATAATGCTAAGGCATTTTGTAAGTGCAAGTTATAAATATATTTTAGAAAGTAAGGTTTCATATAAAAGGGTACCTTGAACTTACAAAAAATATTATTTTTAGTGTGAAGAGGTTTCATATGTATGTTTTGTGAGTAATATTATACATATATTTAGGAATTATTTATTGTTAAGGAAAGATACAAGTTTCCATTATGACCTATACAACTTTTTTATTAAAAAAAATTGTCAGGAAGGCAATTGTTGACACAAATTCATATAAAACTAAACAATCAAAGACTAAATTGTCCTTTCAAATTGTGATTAGAAATCACAGGTGACTATATTTTGAGAAAAAGATAGTTGATTTTCCAAGTGAGTAGGCATCGAGAGCAAAGTAGTAGCTATCTTTATATGAAAAAATTTACTATCTAATTTCGTAACATAACATCTGAAAGAACGTTTCTTTGGTGGTGTGTGAATCACAAAATATCTTGTTGTTTCTTTCTTCCTATATGCCAGCAACTAGGTAGATAAAGGCAACTTTTAGCACCTATAGATACCCTTCACATTTCATTTGGACCTTGCTACACCATGTAATAATTTCTAACTAAGAATCTGGTGGATTGCTAGTTGATATAATTGAGTGATTACCTTTTAAAAGATTGACTATATTAGCATTAAAAGAAGAAATGTTTCATATTTTTAGAGGCTGACTTGTATAGAATGCACCAGTTTGGTAAATAGAGAATATTGTTTTCTATCAATTGTGGAAATTCTGCTTGTAATAGCTAGCCATAAAGTGATTGATTGAGGTACGGGGAAAGTTGTGCTTATGCCATGTGAGTTTGTACCAAAGAAAGGTTTGATTGGTATTCTTAAAGAGGGTCCAACATTATACATTAAAGAAAGTACCAGAACAAGTATGTAGCCACTAGATTGTATCTTCTTTATAATTATCAAGGACAACATTTGAAAGGAAACGAACTAATGCAGATGATGGAGGTAAAAAAGAAAGATTTATAATGGGAATAGCTTTAGCAAAATGTTTGAGGATAAAGTTCCTTATAATGGATTAACATCAGTGACAGAAGCTAGAGGACTAAAAGGGGTCTAGTTATCATGCTAGAAGGAAGAGATTTTGCTATCATTTACTATGTGTTTGCAAAAATCTCTAATTATGATTCTTAACTTTAGCAAGGAATTCATTAGTGATGAGGCACTAAACAGATTTTTGGCATTCCATAGGTTCTGGCTCTTTATGAAATATGAATGCACCTGTTTAACTTATAAGGATTGTTTATCTTACAGTAATCTCAAAACCCTCTCAGTAAGAAAGGGAGAGTTGAGCATTTTGATTAGAAAGATTCCCAATCCACCAAGTTTCTTAGGCCTGCATATCTTGTGCCATCTTACCTTGTAACTGCCTCTACCATTTACATTCTAGAGAAAGTTTTTGAATGGTTTCTCTATTTCTTTAATCATTACTTTAGGGAAAACAATATGTGAATCCAATTAGTTGGTAAGTGAGGATAACATTGAGTTTGTTAATTGGCATTCATTGTCATAGATAGAGTTTTGGAGCTCTAATTGTCTATGTTACTCTTGATTTTCTACACAAGAGGCTTAAAGTTTGAGAATACATGCTTGACAGATGAGATAGGAATCCAAGATATCTGATAAGGAGATGAGATTCCTTAAAGCCAGTTCATCCAGAAATTGTTACAGATCAGTAGGAGGCATTTATAGGGAAGAAGAAGTTGGATTTCTCAATAGAAGGCCAGAGATTCTCTTAAACATTGTACAAGCTTTTGGTATTATTAAGACTAGTTTGATATTTTCTTTGAAAAATATAAAAACATCATTAACAAAACTAAGACCAATATTGAGTTTCTTACATTTTAAATGAAATTTGAAGTTTGAATTTATAATGCTAGTTCTTTTGAGAAGTTTGATGAGCACTTTAGATACCAAGGAGACAGGTAAGGGGAATGGAACCTTTTTGCCTGATACCTCTAGCTGCATGAATTGACTTCATAGGTTATCCGTTAACCAGAATGTTGTAGTAAATTGAAGTGATACATTGAGAAATCCAGTCAATAAAGATATCTGGGAAGTCAAATGCCCTTAAGGTGTTCAAGATGAAGCTCTAATCAATAGGTTCATAAGCTTTCTAAAAATCAAATTTGAAACAAAACTTTTGCTACTGTTTCTCCTATTATATTACTTATGTTGTTCTCAAGCTATGTTGTATTTAATATGTCTCTTTAGAATGTATGCACATTGCATGGGATCAATCAGATTAGGAAGAGTGGATTTTAGTCTCTCTGCAATCGCCTTAGAGATGATCTTAGATATAGAAGAACAACATGAAATAGGTCTGAAGTCTCTTAGAGACTTGTGCTCCTTGTCTTTGGGAGTTAGAGTGATGAATGTATTGCTAATTTTTTTGAATTGCTTCAACAATAGTTTTCCTCATGGTGCTCTAATTTTCTGTAAAAAATAAGATGTTAAAGTTGTCAAGATCATAAGCTTTACATTGAGCTAGAGATTTAGGAGCATTTTCAATTTCAATGATTGACATAGATAAAGAGAGAGCTTTCTTTTCACTTGTATTTAGTTTATGCTAGAATATCTACTCTATAAGTCTAACTGATGATGTAGCAGAGGAGGAAATGCCAAGCAGTTGAGTGAAGTAATTTCCAACTTCAAACAAAAATTTAGTTTGAATATAAAGTATTGATCTATTTGATTCCAAAATGACTATTCTGTTGGAGGACTTTCTTATTAACACAGATCTGTGAAAGAATGAAGCTTTTTTTATCATCATATAATCATTTGATCCTGGATCTTTGCTTCCAGAGTGAGTGATCAAGGTCAATAGCCTGAATGAAGTTGCTTAATGCTTATTTTTCTACTTTTTGGAAAGAAGGGCTGATGGGGCTAAGGTATAGATCATTCTAGGCTTTCTCAATACTTGATTTTGCAGTATTCAGGAGATGAATAAGATTATCAACATTGGCTTTATGGAATGCCTTAATTTTTTCTTGAATGTTACTCAATATCTTTAAGCATTGGAATTACTTGATACCTCAGAAGTTAGAATTGAGCCCTGGCTTAACCACTTATTTGAAGCCTGGAATTTTCATTAGGAAGTTGATAAGGTGAAATGGATGTCTGATATGAGATCACATTGTGTTAAAATAAATGATTACAAAAGAGTGATCAGATATGCTAACATTAGGAAAGAAAGCAATTGAATTAGGAAATTGTAGCAGTCATGAGAGGATGGAGAGGCCTTTGGCCAATTTCTTTCTTAAGAAGGTTTTTCCCTTATGCTTGTTACTCTAAGTGTAAAAATTACCCCTACTAGGTAAGTCAATTACCTTAATATTGTTCAAACAATTTTTCAGATCATCACATAACAGCTTTCTGGAATAATAGCAAGCCTCATCAAGGTGAATTATGGAGTTGAGGTCTCCTAGCAATAGCTATGAAGTGCTAAGGCTTTGTGAAATATCAAAAAGTTTCTTTCATAAAGATGTTGTTTGGAAGCTATAATTAAGGGCATAGATGATGGAAATGTCAAGTTCTAAGTTCTAAGTTCAAAATTCTAATTTTTACCTTCAAGTGAATCAACTGATCATATATAACTAGAGCACCCCCACTTTTTCATTATTGTACAAGACTAGAATTCTCCCATTCGGGTAAGATTCTTGATTGGAGATAGCTTTCCAACTTGAAGGAAACATAAATACAATTCTACAGTGAGTTTATTCTAGCAGAATGAGTTTCCAAAATCCCTAGTAGAATGAGTTTATTCTCTGCAACAAAGTTTTTTATTGCTTAGAGGGGGCATTCAAGCCCCTTATGTTCCATATGGAGATTATCATGATTTTAGAGTACATGAAGATTGGTTCTTCTTTTTGCCTGATTTCCTTTTGGTGACAACTTGGAGATTCTCTTTAGAGGTTGTATCTTTGTTAGTATAACTAGTTTCCTCTTTACTGGAAGAGGCATCTTTGCCGAAAATGAGGTTCAATTTTGGTGTAGCAGGATGTTGTATTTGATCCACTATGCTAAGACTACAATTTAGAGAATTACCAAATGTGAGGTTCATTAGTCGAGTGTTGATTGTGTTGTTAGAATCATTAACATAATTGCAGCACAATGGTGTGATCTCTGAATAATGCTTTAAAGAAGAGGTATCAATACTTTTTGAGATTGGATTAGCTTCTAGAGGGATTGAATTGTACTTTTGGGGTGTAGGAAGAGATCATTCTTCCTCTTGGTCTAAGTATGCCCCCTCTCGTACGAGTTCCTAATAGCTAGAGATGTCAAAACCCACCTGACCTAACCTGATTCGATTTTGGCTCAGGTTGATCGGGCCACGGGTGGGCTATGGGCTGACCATGGTTGACCCAATTGTTACTTCAAAAACTTCATTCTCTTAAATCTAAAGTGTAGAATGTGTATAGTAAAGGTGGAGAGTTTAGAAATGTACTTTTTAAAGTGTGATCCTTTTTTAACTTACTATCATTGTTTGTAATATATTTATAAGATTTTACTTTCTCATCAAAAATTTCAGTCACTTAAATGTAACTTTTTAGTTATAAATACTATCTCTTGAATTATTCTAACATTCTTTTTTATTTCATTTTTCACACAAAAGGTACTTTTTCTTTACTAGAGATTATGTTTTAATGCAAGGATACTCCCCTAACATGTCCGGTGACTAATATCACAAATGTGTTGTGGATTTTTTAAATACAAAAATAAAATTTTAATTTAATTCATATAACTTTCAATCAAATGCAACTATTCAATCATTAACATTGTTTCTCTTTCTGTCCAATGTAATCGTCGTAGGTAAAGTGGTAATTATACTTTAAATTTCAAAGGCAAATGTTTCTTTATATATACCTATTTAGATATCAGAGAAAGTGAACTACAACATAGTAACTTTCAGTATCTCTTTTTATGAATTATTTAAATCATATTCGTGACTGTCCCTTTAAAGATTAAAGATTTACAATTATAATTAAAGACTTGGGAGATAAAATTGAGATTTTTAGAAATGGAGACCTAATGAGATTTAAGGACAATCTTTTTAGTGTCGTTAGAAAAATAATTATAAGTGTTTGTTTTTTTATCGAAGAATCACGTGTCTTAGAAGTCACAATTAAATCTGTGACTAGTTCAATTCACACCGAGTGTATTAAAAAAGAGTGTAATACTCTCTCAATATCTAATTGCTTCATTAACAAAATTCGAATAAGGATCTCAATGAGCTGAGTCGGGCCAAGAGTAAGTTGACCAGTCTGAGTCTCAAGCAGGCTGGGTATATATTTTTTAAAAAAATTAAGAAATAATGTCATTTTTTTATTATGATCGAGTTACAAGCCGAGCCGCTCTCAACCCGTAACCCGATCAGGTCAAACAATTTTGACCCATAACTCAATCAACTAGAGCCAAAATCAGGCTAAACAAACCAGCCAAATTTGACATTCCTAAAACAGAACCCAAAACTTAGGTATTGGAAAAGTTTTTATTGATTAAGTTATAATGATCTCGTTAACAATCTCATCTCATTGGCAGAAGTATTTAAATAATGAAATGTACAGATATCGAAGCAGTCAATTGGTGATTTTATAGGTATGGTAACCCAATCAAGTAAATAATAAATTCAAACAGTGACTAAAATGTCATCCCATCTCTAATTTCTTTGCTCATTAAAGCACTGCCCCTTTTTAAGAAACCCAAGCTCATGCTATGGCATGAGGACCTGGAGGCCTCAGCAGAACTCAGCAGTATTACGTTTTTCACGTTTCCAAGCAAATAATCATGATCATCTTGCTTATAGGTTCACAGAGATTTGAGTGACAAGATGCAAAAGTTTTGTAAACCCTACTCAATTACATGAACTTCTTTCTAATTGCATGGAAGTAACCTAATGCTGAGTTACATAGCTAAAACTCTAAATTTCTTATACAGAAGAACCTATAAAAGGTACGACATTAGAGAGTTTATGACTCCATCTTCACAAGGGCATTTGAAATTTCCGCATATCCATACTGAAACCAATCCTTGGCACAAACTAGAGCTTCCAGCGTCTCTGGTCGCAAGGAACTCCGGTACGGATCTAGCTCTTTGGCCATGATATCGAATGCAGAGTTAGGTCCAACTGTAGAAACCGGAATAGTTAAAATGTCTCGAGCCATCTTAGAAAGTGTTGGGTACTTCAACTTATTCAGTTTCCACCAACCTAATACATCAAAATCTTGCACACGAGGCAACAAAGACTCATCCAGATATTGATCCAGCTCTGATTTCATCTGTTGACTAGTCGTCTCCATGATATAGACATCAAAATCTGTAAGCCCATTGTCTGATAGAAGAGTCCTCTGGTGTTCATCAGTTTTCATACCATCAGGGTTTCCTTCTTCAGCGTAAGTTGGAGTAAGAGGCAAAGGAAGAGCCACATATTCAACGAAGAGCTCATGTATCCCATCATCAACAATCTTGATGTATGCAGGAGCATCTTCACCATAGATTTTTGAAAAACTAAATTCAACAAGCTTCATCTTAAAACGAGGATCCATAGCTACAGCAATTGCCAAAATCAGGCTGCAATCTTTCCAATATTTATCGATCTTTTCTTTCATTGCTTTAGCAAGACTTCTGACAAAAGGATCCTCACTTGTAACTGAAGAGGCCAGTTCTGTCTGAACCTTCCAGACCTCATGAAAGCATGTTATTGCAGTAGGATTATTAGTAGATGCAAGCATGTTAACTGCATCATAGAGAGGCTTCAAGTATGTGCATATGGTCTCAACCTGCTTCCAGTCTTCCATAGATGGAGCCTGTTTGTAATGAGGATCGGAGGTGTCCAAGCATGAAAATACTTCTTTCAATTCTGAAGCAGCAACCAGCATATGGTATGTTGTGTTCCACTGTGTTTTATCATCAAGAGACAAGCTCTTTTCACTGGGGACTTGCAACTGATTCTTAAGCTCCAGAAACTTTTCCTCATGAGACTCTGAGGTCTTCACATATTTTACACTATCACGAATTTTCTTGATGACCAGCCACCCTAGAGATAACACATCCTTTGCAGTGCTGCTCAAAGTGCGAGAAATGCAGTTGCCGACCAGTATTTGACCATTTAGAATAAGGGTATTTTTTATGCAGAGTAGAGATCTAAGACTTTCAAGCCCATGTTCACCAACTGGATGATTATAGGTAGCAGAAAATAGCTTGCCCTCCAAGCCCCAATCAGAAAGGCAACAAGCAACTGCATGGATGAGGGCACCATCTGAATCAGGATATGGTTCCATCACAACATTAAGAATTCGTTTATGTGGCTTCCAATCACCATCGATGAAGTGTCCTGTAACAAATACATAACCTAGGCTTTGGCTTGAAGTCCACATATCTAATGTAAGACAAACACGCCCAGGCATCACTTCAACAAACTTCATAACATTTTGCTTTTCCCTCAAGTAAGTTGCAACACAATCCCCTTGGACAGTATTGAAGCTTACCATGTCAAACTGAGGTTGAAGATTCTGGACAAAAGTTACAAATCCAGAGTGTTCAACCATATGAAGAGGGTAATCATGCATGATAATCATCCTGGCAATTTCATGGCGGCATCGGTCTGAATCAAATGGAATGTATGGTATGCTAGGGGATCTGTATCGTCGCTTTGGAGGTTCAGAACTGTCATTTCCACCTGTCCCTGGAGTATAAGGCACCATTGGACTCCCTCGACTGCGCAAAAGTGAAAGGCAGGTTCCTTTAGCAATGTGCCGTTTGAGGTGGCTGGTACCAGCCACTTTGGAACCTGTACTGTATGCAAAACTTTGCTTGCACTGCTTACAGCATGCCCTTCTACATCCAGGACTCACAGTTTCTATGGTGAAGTGTTCCCACACTATGGACTTTTTCTTTCTCCGCTTGTTAGGCTGCATTTCAGGGGTAGAGAATGTATGGTTTTCTTCAGGGTTTGCCACAATCAGTGCATTGTTCTCTTCCATTTCAGCAAACATTGTGTTATCCTCCTCGGGGGTTGTGGCAATCATTGCATTATTCTCTTCAGACGAAGCAACAACCATTGCATTGATCTCTTCTTGGTTTCTCAGAGCCATAGCATTATTCTCTTCTGGGTTACCCATAGTCATTCCATTGTGCTCTTCCGGGTTTCCCATTGTCACTTCATTATTCTCTTCTATGTTTCCCATAGTCATTGCATCATTCTCTTCTAGGTTTCCAAGAGTCATTGCATTGTTCTCTTCCAGGTTTCCCATAGTCATTGTGTTCTTCTCTTCCAGGTTTCTCATAGTCATTGTGTTGTTCTCTTCCAGGGATCTAATAGTTATTGCGTTGTTCTCTTCCGGGTTTCCCAAATTCATGGCTTTGTTCTCTTCCAGGTTTCCCACATTAAGAGCACTGTTCTCCTCTGGGTTTCCCATATCCATTGCACTATTATCTTCCAGGTCTCCCATAGCCACTGCACTGTTCTCTTCTGGGTTTCCCATAGTCATTGCGATGTTCTCTTCCTGGTTTCCAGTAGACATTGTATTGCTCTCTTCCAGGTTTCCCATGGTCATTGAATTGTCGTCTTCTAGGTTTCCCATAGTCACTGCATTGTTCTCTTCCAGGTTTCTGATAGTCACTGCATTGTTCTCTTCTGAGTTTCTCATAGTTACTGAGTTGTTGTCTTCCGGGTTTCCAATAGTCATTAGGTTGTTCTCCTCAGGGTTTGCAATAGTCATTGCCTTATTCTCTTCGGGGTTTCCCCCAGTAATTGTTTTGTTCTCTTCTGGGTTAACTGCATTGTTCTCTTCTGGGTATCCCATTGTCATTGAGTTGTTCTCTTCTGGCTTAGTCATTGAGTTGTTCTCTTCTGGGTTTCCAATAGTCATTAGAGGATTCTCATCTGGCTTTCCCATAGCTAACGATTTGTTTTCCTCAGGGATTGCCACAGGTAATGTATCATTCTCTTCTAGGTATGCCATCCAGTTCTAAAATTTGAAATCCTGTTTTGCAAGTAAATGAACAAAACTGCAAATTTAGTAACAATTTGTTCCATGATTAAGCTAAATCTGATAACACAAAAGCTCTAATGCCAGAGTATTATGATATAGACCAAGTGTAACTGGAAAAAGAATAGCATATGTTCATGATGGAGCAATAAGCAATCCTAAAAGTCAAATATTATAAACATGCCAGTAGAATTCAATGGTATGTGTACTTAAGTCAACAAAAAAGAAAAAGAAAAAAAGTGGTGACAAAACAAGGAAAGACATACAAGAAAAATAGGACTATTTCAAGGTAACCATCACCTTAACCCTCTCAACTTCACTATTCATCAATGTTGGCTTATATTTGGTAAAATGAGAATCATTCAATTCATAACACAATATAGAACTTATGCGGGTATTAAGACCAAAGGCTAAGGGTTTATCTCCTTTTTCTCAATCATCCATCATACTCCGTATAACACAATGGTATGCAGAAGAGAAATACAACAGGGAACGGAATCACCACTCCTCAAGCACTTAGAAGTTGAACAATAAAAAAAAAAAATGAAAAGAGAGAGAGAGAGAGAGAGAGAGAGTAGGCTTCAATCATAAAAGAACATAACCAGAGTAGGCCCAACCGTCATTCACATAAACAAAAAGACCTCAGCTTGACCGTGGTGGCTAAAGGCCTGAAAGTGAAGAAGAAACAACGCAGCAGAGGAAAGGGTGGTTAATGAAGCAGCAGAGTAGAGCACAAGATCCATGGGCCAAAGGACCACAGTCTTCGAGCTGCGTTTCTAAGCTCTTCAACCCCTTTTAGATCGACCACAGACCTTTATCTAGACTAGGGGGACCCACATAGGTTGAGGGCCAAATTTGGAAATTTAGTCAGCCACACTCCATAAACAGGCTAATACAGGAGGACAAAAACAGATCTGGGGAGTTTGATGGACTTGCTTGGGCTTCTCTTATAATTTCATGTCGAGCCGAAAAAAAAAAAAGGGGGTAACATGAACGAGACTGAAACCAAATCCACAGAGAGAGATTTATATTAAATACAAATCAGCTTCGTCAACAATTCATATTCAAGAACTGGAACTATGCACAAGGAACAAGTACTCAACAAGCAAATCGTAAAAATAAAAGTGTCAAATGAAGAAATAATTAAAATCAAAGGAATGTTATAGGAACTAGAAACACCGAGAAAACAAAGAAAATCAACAGGATCAATCAGAAAACTAGTTGAATTAGGGTTAGGGTTAAGGAAAGAAACTTTACCGGGCAGCGAGAAGAGAGACAGAGATGAAATGTTCAGGGAAGCTCGGCGATGGAGCTCCGACGAGAAAGGGAAGATCCGTAGGGTTTTACGGGAAAGCGAGTGAGAGATTGGGCTTTGGAACCGAAGAACCAAAACCCGAGAAACAAAGAGTAATTGGACCTGAAAAGAAAAGGGGGAGAGAAATAAAGATGGGTGATTTCGTGTTTTTAAGGTTCAAAGATATTAAAATAAACAGATAAAAGAAGAAACGGATAGATACATACACAGTAGTAACGAGGAGAAGCTCCATTCCATGGACCACAAAGCCCATTCCCATTTTGATTTAGGCTATGATGCCCAACTCCTAACCGATGTGTATACATACGAAATACATGAACATGTTATACAACTATATTAACTTGATCGGTATTAGATTTCCTCTTATATTTCTTCTTGAACCAGTTTTGATTTTATTCTTAAAAAACATAATTATGTTCCGCAATCGCGGGTTGAGACCAGCGATATCTAAATATCAATCTTGTTTAGTCATTTAGGACTTTTGTTATTAATTATTGTATTTTTTAAAAAAAATTCTCAATAAATTTCATGTTTTATATTAACTACTAAAAAAAAAAATAACGATACTATAGCAAATTAAATATCTCTAAGATGAATATTCCTGCAATGCGCATATACAAGCTAATGTTCTCAGTGATAAATGCAATTTTTTCTCACCATTTTTATATCAATTGTTTGTTAAATTATGGGAATGTAATATAATCCTACACACACAGACTAAATAATTTATTTGATTATTAAAATCTTAATATAATGACATAAACGCAAATAATTTAACAAATTTTAGTGTCATCTAATGTAAACAAAATTTAATGAATACTTGAACTAATTAATATAAATCCTTACTTTCATTTAAACCTCATTAATTATAGCCTTAGTTTTGCTCTTCCTCATATCCTTTTTTAGTTTTTTTCTTTAATAGCCTAAATCTTCTTATTCTTTTAGTAAATTATGCTTAACACAAGTTCTTTACTTTTTAATATATGTATAATTTCAAAAATTTTCAGTTCTCTTTCCTTCCTTTTCCTTCTTTTTTGGTTGCAATATTTTACAATCACCTTCAATCATTAAAACTCTTTAAGCTTAGTTGCATCTTACTTTAACTTTTTTATTTCCTTTTCTCCTAAATCCTAATCCTCTTGTCATGCTTGGAGCTTTTGCACCAACATCTCTTTTCCCTCTTTAATTCACATATGTCCAAGTTCAAACCTTCAGGAGATTAAAAGTGCTTCAACCAATTATGCTCCCTCTCTTAGTTCAAACCTACCTTAAAAGCATATAACTCCAAAAAGCCTTCTTCTCTAATCACCAAGCTAGTGTCAAGTGGTTCATCATCAATCCTCTTTTAACAAAATGAGATATTTACAACCCTTATCATCTAAGAGAAACATGATTGTTGCTCTAACACTAGAAGTGGTTAACGCTGGCACATTCAAATAATTTTCAACTACAATCAAATTCTTTATGGATAAAAAAACTCGCTTACCTCGTTTAAAATATGTGGGCTCAAAATGACTAAAAGAAAGTTGGATTAGAGAGTGTTCTCATTAACGAAGACCTTTTCCTCTTTAAATTTAGATCAGAAGTCATCATGCATAAAATACTTGAAGTCGGCCTTTAGCCTATCAACAACAAACTAATTTGTTTTAAAAAAAATGGAGACCTAGGCTATATCTACAAAGACTTAAGATGAAGCATGTCCTTATATGGATCAATTTTTATAATATGCCATTGAAATATTGGTCCATAATAACAACAACAACAACAACTCAATGAAAGCCCTATTGATACATGAGTTCTAGAGAAGTTCAGTAGTACGCAGCCTTACCTCTAACTAGTAGAGATGATTTTTTTCGAACTAATCTACAATAAGAATGATCTATTTAGCTAGTTACAAGGCAAAACTATTTGCTTGGATAAAACTATTACTATTACTATGAAGAAGGACATGCATACAATGGTGTGCATGAAGGTTGAAATGAAAAAAGAATTATCTAACTTAATTTATATCATAAAAATAAATAAAGATGACAACCTAATATAGGCTGAAGTAGTGATTAACTACCAGTGGAAACCATCCCCAGGCCAATAATAGAAGTAATGGAAACTTACTGATAGGAAATTCCAAAAACGAGATTGTAATTAACTGATGGAGATTACTAGAATTTATGAACTTCAACATTAAAGTGCTAAAGTCAAAGAGATGGAGGATCTATCTTAAATAGTGCTCTCTTCAAACCAAAGTCTCCAAGTCGACAATGAAGAAGACTTAATAGAGCAACAACCATTCAAAGAGCTCATATAAGAGGATGATCATACAACCTAGGAGATTACCTCAACCATTAAAATCATGTAGGAAGGTACTGAGACAACTTGAAAATCTATACATTATATGTGTTCAATAAGTTTTGTATACAAATAGCATACCTACTTCTCCCAAGCCCTCTTAAGTTGCTACTTAGTCCAATTCTATAATTAACACCTTATAGGAAGGCTTTATAACCATGACTAGAAAGAAACCTAGAAGGAAACCTAAGAAAAAGACTATTAAAAGACAATATTCCCTATCCTAATTTTTATTATTTGCTAGAGTATAAAGGCTTTAATTGCCCTTTGAAACAATAAATAATAGGTAATTACCTTGTTAAGAAGATATTTTTAGTGATCTGCTGGAGAAGAAAATAACATCCACTAGGATTAATGAAGGACCCAGTTTTTTTTCATAAGGATTAAAATACCATAAGTATCCATTAAGGCCACAACAATAGTAGGATAATGGTTGTATATGATACCAAAGGTATTTTTATTGAACAAAGCTATTATAGAAACTAGTTCATTAATCTCTAATTGAGACAACTCTAGAAATGCCTCGTCTATTTGGAAAATCCACTTTTGATGCTTGGTTACTGCTTCGTGACTTTAATAGCACTATCTACTCTAATCAAACACATAGGTATAACATATTTAGGTAACACTTCAATAAAGATATCAGGAATTGCATCAACTAAATAAGGCTCATTTATTTGCATAATGATGGCCATCAATTACACATGGTGCAATAATCAAAATAGTGGCTCATTATAAGTAAATTAGATAAGGCATTGGTAGTGTGTGGGATTTGTGTTGTTATATTCTTTTACTAGCAATTTTGTTTTACAGATATATGACTCACTTACTCGATAATTCCACTTATCATTAGTAAATAATATAATGGTAAGTAGGAGTTTTATCCCTCAAAGAATCAACTTGGATTGAAAGCCTAACATTACTAACTAGTCTAAAGATAATAAATAGAAAGATAATGTTTATGATTTTTTGAATAAAGAAACATAAAATAAAACTAAACTAACTTCTAAAATATCCAACGAAATAAATGATAAGCAAACTAATAAAAAATGTAGTCAAATAGCTACATCTAGATGAGTGCTTTCCCTGGTAGCACTTTTGTCTTCATGATTTAATTAATCTAGATTGGATATATCTTTTAGACCAACAAGACTTCTTAGATGTTGAAATTGTACTCTTTTGAGTTACAACCATCTCCACTCTAGTTAGTTAACCTATATCTCTACCATTGTTAACACCTATTTGAAAGCACTAAGTTTTGTGAAATCCTATGAAATATTTCACCCTAACTTAGGAAGATCATGTATATCTCCCTTGAGCACCTCGTTTAACCCCCACTACCTAAATCACGACCTACTTATAAGTAGACTAATTAAAATCATATTTAGATGCAAATATGAATAAATCAATATTAAGACTAACAAAGATAGCCTATAGAAATATATCTCATACCATAAATCAAATTAAATCAATCTAAACACACAAAAAAGATGTTTAGCCATAAAAATATTCAAAATAATGAAATCAAATGGCAAAAATGGAGAAGTCATGGTAGAAATAAATCTAGACGCACTCATAAACTCTGTTGACAGTTTGATTTTTTTAAAATTAAGACAAATTTCATTAACAAACCTAACCAAGGTCGTTAATACAATGGATCATTATTGCTTGTAGTTGAATCTAGGTCTGATTCCTAAACATAATATTAAAGAATATAACTTCATTTGAAGTTTAAGAGCTAATGACATATTTCACTCAAGATTCCATCTTTGTTTCATTGAAGAACTTATTCCATCACTGGGATTGTGGGCAACCAGTATTTGTCTAATCCAATAGGAAACAATGTTATGTATATTATATCGGACTTGTCAATATTGGATATCATTTTAGATTTTTTAAATTATAAAATAAATTTTAAATTTTTTAAAATTGCAAAATAATCCTTACATATATTATATTAAACAATTTTTTTATTTACTTCAATCATATCTTAAGAAATCGTAACAATATAAATTTGATATAACAAATACTTTTAATTTTTAAAATTTATTTTCACATATTTCTTATAAATTAAAATACATTTAATTTCAATTATTTTCTTTACACATTTCAAAATTTATTATAATATTGTTCACAATTATATATTAAAAATATATATTACAGATATAAAATATCTAAAATTTGAAAATATTAAATATGATTATATTAAACTAATATATTTAGTTATAATCTACAATCACTTTGTATAAGTTTAATGACATGAAAATTTATTTAATGCATTATTATTTGTATTTCATTATTTATTAAATAAATTATAGACAATTTATTATATTATTTTTATTTATAAGTCATTATTATTTTACATAGATGAAATTTTAATTTTTTCAATTTGGTCCTAAAATTTTTAAATTTATAATTCTTACCGATATTCTAGTTACAAACCAATACCGAAGTTTTGTACGATATTTTTTAGTTGATACTAGTATTTAGCTGGTATGGCCAATATTGATCTGTAAGAAACAATATTCTAAAGAATGACAAAAAATTATATGAGCCAATGTATACTATTTTGTTGTAGTGCTTCTAGAAAATCTACAGTTCCTCTCACGCCAAATGGAGTAAATAATGCAGTTGAAGGACATACTTATGCAAACATAGTCCCTCCCCATTCCTAAATTACTCATCGACCCAACTTAAGATCCTTTTCCATTCTATCTTCAGACAGCTCAGGTCCAAAATATGTTGAATCCTTGACCAAATTACACTAGTGGACCAGTATTGGAAAAAAAAGATGAGAAGTTGTTTCAGGAGCTTGATTGCATAGAGTGCACCATGAATCTTGTCCTTGATTCTCAATTTACCCTTTGATCCAAGCTGAGTAAAAAAAAGAAGCTTTAGGTATCGCGGTTGTCCTCTATATTATGTTATACCATTGAATACTAGAGCTGTAATGTTGGACCTCGAATTTTTCTTGAAAGTTAGAACTATTAAATGAGGAATTGTTGGTAATTAGTCGTGTGTAAAGAAAAAGGAGAATTATTGAATTTGAAATGAAGTAGAAAAGATGGTTTAGGTACAAGATGGGTTATATTTGAAATGTTGGAAGTCATAAGCTAGAAAATATAGTTGAAATATGTTCACTGAGTATGCTTTGATGTTTTAGCCATAAATTTTTCTCTAGTTGTCCAAATAAGATGATTTTTGATTTAGAGTAAAATAGAGACATAGGGATACAAATTGTTTGATGAAATTGAGTTTCAATTCAGTTTCTAAGAATTTCAAATTTTGGATGGAAGTTGAGCATATAATATTGTTTCAGCATAAAAACAGTTCAAAAATGTTTGGGGTATAACTTTCGAATTTCTGAACCAAATTGAATAATTTTGGTGTTATTAGAAACTTAAGACAATGAGAAAAATTTTTTCTAGAAGGAAGTGTTATCAAATTCCTTAAATTACCTAATCAGAAAATGTCTGGATTTTTGGAAGGAGGTAGGCATGACTTAAGTGAATTTTGAGGTCTTACTAGATTATTTTGTGGAGTTAATTATTATGTTAATATTAGTAAGATTATATGAAATAGGTTAATTGAATTAAAGTATTAAGGTAGTAAGATTGTATAAGGGTGTTTTTTGTAGTTCACTTAAGCATTTAAGTTACAAGGCATATAAGGAAGGATAAAAGGGACTTTACATACTCATTAAGGATATTATAGGAAAAAGAATATGTTATCTTGCTTGTTAAGAAGAGAAAAATGTGAGTGAGAGAGGAGAAGAGAGAAAATATGAAAATAAGAGAGGAAGAAAACGTAAAGAAGAGAAGAGAAGAAGGAAAATCATGGGAAGCTTGGAAGGAAGAAAAAAGAAGAAGAAAAAGAAGAGGAAATCAACTTGCTAAAGCTAAGTCTTCATCTTTCTTCTTGTTAGGTTCAAAAACGGATTAAATAGAGACTAGGGTTTATGTTGGGAATGAAGGAAGAAAGAAGAGAAAGATGAAACCATCTTGATTTTGGATTTCTAAGCTAGGGTTTTGATTTTTCTAGCTTAGATGAATTATGGGTAGTTTAGGTTTAAGTTCAATTTTAGCATTTTTGATTTGTGAAGTTTTATGAATTTACATGTGAATGCGAATTTAATGAGAAAATTGGTTTGTTATAGGAAACCAAGAGAACCTTATATAAGGGCAAGAGGAAAGACAACCTTGAGTTAGATTTTTGCAAGCCAATTAGGTGGGTTTTATGTTTATAATTGAGTACTGAGCCATGAATGTTTTCTTTTAAAATAAAATTATTTCAAATTGCTTCATAATTGTTGCATTATTGCTTTTGAATGACTTGAGAAATTGTTATAAGTTTAGTATATGAATTTGGTTGATGGAAATGCATGTGACATATTTCATGTTCATAGACAATTGTGTTTCTGAAATATGCCTTTGTGGCAAAATGTTAAGAAAATCATGTTTTAAAAAAAATGCCATTTTGATCAATATGTTTTCAAGTCATGAAATACATGTTATGTGGGTTTGTAGTGGTCCCCTAAGTTAATTCAAGTGTACTTTGACTAAAGACTTCTCTAGCCTACCCGCTAGTGGCATGAAGCTCCTTTATGGACTCTCCTAAGTTCACGGCTACGCAAGACCATTATGTGGGATTGCAATAGTATGTTCTATTTTGGACTCACCCAAACTATTCTGATGTGCTTATATGTTTATGATTTTGGGAGCAAGTTGATGAATGCATAAATTGTGTTATTGTGAATTGGATTACATGACAAGAATTTGACAAACATATGCTTTATAAATTTAATATGAATTTTATCGAACAAATGAATATTTTCAAGGTTTTGCTTATTTCTTTGTTATAAATTTGTTACCCATGAGCTTTAAGCTCACCCCCTTCAGTCCCATCTTCAGGTGATGAGCAAGAGATTGAGTGAAAGAGAGTAAAGGCATCACTCCAGATTTGCATGTTTTACTTTGTTTTGGAGTAATTTATATAAAACAAGGCTATAGTTACATGTTGAGCAATTATTGTTCAAGTACTCTTTATATTTTAGAATTTTGCGAAATGTTATACTGTGGCTTGGAAAGCCCATTGAAGCTTTGTAAAATGCTTATCTTTTAATGATAATGAATATGATTGTGTTTTTAGCTCATAAGTCTCAAAGTTGTATATTGCATTTTGAAGATTTCATAGGGATAAGAATATGTGTTATGACTTCAAGGAAAAAACTGTATTAATCTAGGTTGAATGAAGTAAAGTTGTCTTCTTAAAGTTGTAGATTGTCCTCTTATCTTTCCAATAATATGAAGTATGAAATTTTTGGACATCATAGTTAAGAGATATGATCATTATAAGTGGTGATGTTATATGGCATGTATATACATAACAACTATAGTAAAGACGAAAATTTGTTGTATGTGATGAGTCATTTGAGCTGAGATTTGGGAGTTTAATACAACCAAATTGGTAACTGAATGTTTAAGGAGTGATATTGCATTAAAAGAAGTGAATTTGGGAAGATTACGAGTGAAAGTGATGTTAAAATGGATGTAGGAACCATTGGAGATGCTTTGGAGAGTGTAGTTAGTGATTTAGAACTTTTGATGATGTGAGGAACCTTGTAGAAATCACTTTGTTTGATTCATTTTAGACTGAATTCCTTCGTCTGATTCATCTTAGACTGAGTCCCTTCTTGTGATTCATCTTAGACTGAATCCCTTCATTTAATCCATCTACACTTTTGGAAATTTAAGATTTTGACCCTTTAGATGGCAAAATCTCTCTTCAAGGTCTTCACAAAAGTTGTAGATCTCAAATTGCTCTTCGAAAATACTCTAAAATGACCATAATAAGATATCTCTAGTGAAAGTTATGTCAATTGTTCCAATATAGGTACAATATGATTGAGGACATAATCATGTTTGATTCTTTTGGCCATAACTTCATCATCCAAACTCCAAATGAAGTGATTCTTAAACCAATATATTTCTAACATATTTTTGTATCTCTCCATAAAAATTGATTGTCTTCTATGTTGATTTGAAAAATATTGATGAAAAGAAAGTTAGGGATCGGTTAGGAAAGTATAACTAGGTTATGAACATACTTCGGTATTTTAAACATATCTTGATTGATAGAGCTCTGAATGAGATGATTCTTCTTTCAAAATAAACTAGAGACATGGAGCTAAAATTATTCTAAAAAATTCAAGTGATGATTTAAGTGTCTAACTGGTATAGGCTTGCTCCTTGTGATTTGAGATGTTATGAGAAGGAGGATGAACCAACGTTGGCTAGGGAGATCCCATAGAAATAACCTTATAGGATAGCACGCTTAAGTATTATGATACAACCTGATAGTTGGGATCTAAAAATGAGGTCCAACATCTTATGGTATCAGAGTGCCTAGGTTTAGTATCTTACATAGGCATTTTTGGACATATGTATCAAGTTACATGCACTCTTGACTGACATTTCTTAGCATGCAGCAGCAACTAATCCTTAGTATGAGTCACATGTATGGGCATTTATTAAGAGTTCAAGCTAATAGAATTAGTGAGAAGAATGATTCCTTTTCAGAATTTGAGAAAATTGAAAGTTTTGGGGAATTAGAAATGGGAAATAGTATATGGTTAAATATGACAGATAATGAGTCAACGCAATTGTATTGGTGGAATTGAATATGAAACCAATATTATACTGTGGTGTATATCCCCAAATGTGATAAAGATGTGAATGTATTATCATGTATTATTTGAGAAAAATAGGGAGACAAGTAGGAACGATGAGATTAAAGTGTACAAGTAGAATGTAATGAAAACAAAAATTGTTATGATCTTAAGAAGATGAAATTGGAACCAAAGTGGTTGTTTGATTAATATGACAAGAGTTACAATCCATCATAAGAATGTGTTAGCAGAATTGAGATCAGAATTTCGTGATGTTTATATATCTATAATTTTTAATTGATTGAGAATATACTTATGGGAGATGAAATAAAGGACAATAGGAAGATGAGATAGAAAGGAGATAGAGACAAAGACGATGAATCAAATGAAAAGAGTTAATGCACCCAATATGGTAGTTGAATCATTATAACATAATGTAATACTTGAAGAGGTAAATTCTGAAAAATTGGAGTATAATTGATGTTAGTATGTGTTAATGTGAGGATACCCTGATCGTGGGGGAGGGTAAAGAGAGAAATATTGTCTAGGATCAATAGAGATCAAAGCATCATTTGTGTAAGATATAAATTGGTGAATTGTTGGAGATAATTATGTAGACAAAATGGGATGACTTTAATGATACTCACCTAAGCATATGTGACAATAATGATATCTACTACTTCATCGGGTTTGGTAACCAGAACGCTATGACTGTGTAAGAAATGATAGAAATTGATCTTCTTGATATACTAAGAATGGTTGATAAGCAATGATAAATGCAGTTTTCTACAACAAAATGATAAAGGCAGTTGATTGATAAGGATTACATGAACAGTATAGATGATAGTAGCAAGAAATCTTCCTTCGAAGAAGAATTTTGCTGAATTAGGTTAAGCAGATAAGATATTTTATATTAAGAATGATCAATGAAAGAACAGATTAAAAATGAATATGTAATGATTCATAAGTGGTATTAGAGTCCTATTCCTGATAGAGATACAAGCATAAAATGTCGAATATGCTACTGAGAGTGTATGCATTATGTTTGTTGTAAAGTATCCAACCATATGATTGGATTCTTGAATTTGAGGTGACATTACGTATAAGAGATACAAATTACATCTGATGAATGTGTTACCAACACAGGAAATTAAGATTTCAAATAAATCAAAATGTGTGGAGAAACTAGTATGAATAAACATACATTAGAATAAGCCAATGTGGAATTAGAGGAAATCGAATGAATTAAGAAAATCAATTGAGAAAAGAAGTCAATTGGGAATCTGCAAATGACATAACATAATACTACCTCATTGAGGAATTAGATACTTAAAGAATTACGAGAACCAATAATAGGCATAAAGAGTTTTGGGTTATACCTGTTGGAGTTAACAAACACCTCGACAGTATTATGGTATTAATGATTAAAGCGATCCAAGCAAAGTTTGATGATATATTAGATGTATTCGAAAAGTTGAGAAGAATAGTTTGAATACTTAAAAGAAAAACGTGTAAATCATATGAGTAATGAAAGTAAAGAGAATTTTGAGGAATTATAACACTGATATTAATTATATCGTCTGGATTTGGAGATTTTATAATATACAATGATGTTGTATAAAAGATTTGGATAAAATCCAATGTAGCATGATAAAGTGATTTGATATGCATGGAGATAACCGAAACCTCATAGGTTAATTATTTGATACATAAATTGAAACTTGTTGCAATAGTGATTTCTTGAAAGTTAGAGACATTATATGTATAAGAAACATCTGGGATATATATATAAATATACATATCCCAATAGCAGTGATGCATTAATTAAGATATTGAGGTTATCAGATCTAGTGCAAAAAGGAGCATAGAATGTGGAATTGAATTTTGGGCAAATCAAAGTACTATTTGCTATGGAATTGAAGATCAGTTTCATATGGAAGGATTAACAACGCCCAAATTGAGGATTCAAAAATTGAGAATCTTATTGAGGAATTGAAAACAGATCTAAATTCTAAGTTTGAATTGGAAAATGATGCTCTGTGATTGAAATGAGAAGTATGTATACTTGATAAAGAAGATTGAGTAAAGAAATTACTAGAGAAAGTACATATAACAACTTAAGCTATACATCCTAGAAGGAATGCACTGAAACAACAATTAGCATCTGAGAATGTAGACTCAAGTAACTTAATGTCTGAATTTGCCAACGGTCTTAACTGTCAGAGATATACTTAAAGCTTATATTTTGGAATTCATAGGAACATGAGATCAATGTATAGGTTTATTTGACTTTAAGCATCACAATCATTATCATAGTGATAACATTAAATACCGTACGACGTTATACGACAAAAAGAGTCATTCACTTCTTTACTTGGATGAATAGGTCAAAGATGGTTGAAGGCCAGAATTGATTGAAGTTGCTACTGATAGGTGAAATTGATTTGTATTAGGAATTAAGTGACTCAAGAAAAATAAATAAATTAGGTAGATTAACACCAAAGGTATGGAATACAGTGACATAGGCATAAGAGTTAGGTGTACTGACACTATAGAGATGTGAACTATGAAGTAAAGGATGAAATGTTTCTAAGAGTATCACGTTCCCAAGGTGTGCTTAGATTGAGTGCAAGATGTGCTCAGGTTAGGA
>JAOQMP010000005.1:33114790-33137115 GCA_027563575.1 Erythroxylum pedicellare
TACCACAAGTAGGATTACGTAAATATTCTAGTGATAAAGGCAATCACTTCTTGGAATTTCGTAAATATTAATGCATTCTAGGTGGTTCTAATTGGATAGAGATATTGCTTAATCAACTTAAGAATAAGTGGTTGTAACTTAATAGAGAGTGATTTCATATGTTAGGAAATTTTACTTGTCCAGTTAATAAAACTTTATTAGTAAATTGAATCATAACTAAAAAGATAATGTTAGAAGGAGTCTTATCAAGATGTTAGTTCATATATATTTTCTTCCTAGATTAATTAATTTATGTTGCTTTTAGTAGTTATTCCTTCTTTATAGGTTTTATTTTATTTTATTTAAATTCAATTGATCAAAATACAATCCTTTTTATTTAATTAGCTTATTAATAATGGGAGACTATTTTAAATCTCCATCGCTTCCTTGTAGGATTGACACTTTATTTATCTTTGTATTACTATGAAATGTTAAATGTAGTTGCCTTAGGTTGTGAGTTGTATTACTATGGAAAAAAAGCATTCGAATTATAAAATAATGCAATACGGTTTTTGTAATCATTAATGGCGAAGTAATTGGTGTTAAGTAAACTCAATAATTACTAGTTTAGTTGTTTTATTTCTTTTTTTATTTAATTTGAACTCTTTTATTTTCTATGCTCAGTTTTTTTTATTGATTTTAAGTTTGATCTTAGTCTATAATAGCGAGTAGAACATCTAAACTATTTGAAGAGGATCCAGAAATTAATTAGTCGATTTATTGAATGCTTTAACAATAAAAAAGGTTAACAACCTCATACCTACAATATGACACAATGAAAGAGGAGCATAAAACTATATTGGTATACATAAAACTGTATCTTAAGGGGATGTAATCTAGTATCACTAGATCAAGAATCAATGTAACCACTTCCCAATCAAATTGAACATCATCTGGATGATACAATGATATATGCAGTTTGAAGCGTTTTCAAATTCAGGTTTCAACGCATATATCTCTAATGTTTTGTAAATATGTGATATGTTCAAGATAGTGAGGCAACTTTTTAGTTGAGATTGTTGTCATTCTCCTTAATGGATTGAAAAAATTGTGGTTGAAGTTATTACTTGCAGCCTTAATCACAACATATGAAGATTTAGCATAGAAGTTCTTAGGAAAAATACTTCCTGTCAAAAAAGACTGCTAAGTTAAGAAATAAGAATGAGAGAGATATGAAGATACAATGAGAAAGTGACTATATCATGGCCAACTGACATGGATGTAGGTTTAGACTTCCTACAATGGTATAGCGGAGCAAATAATCAACATAACATCGAGTGAGATAAATAACAGAAATTTAGGAGTTATCCTAGAGCTTATTGAAGAGATGGTCATAAACAACTGCTAGTGGAAATCATGAAGGGCAAGAGCAAACAAGTTAGTATATATATATATATATAAAGTTTTACTATAACTTCTCACTTTGAAGCCAATTGGCTTTTGGTATTGGATATACAAGCCAATTTCTTTTCTTAAATAATTCCATGATCAATTAATTTTAAATATTAATGCATAAACGTTAGGTTTTACCACATAGGCAGAAGGAGGACACGTGCATCCCCACACTTTGAATTCAAATGAATGTAACGTTACGCTTGAGGTTCGGAACCAAACCAAATTCCGAAGTAAAGGTCAAATAAAATTAAAAGCAAGAGGCAAAATCTGCATTGATTAAGAATGACTCTTTTGTTTTGTTAAAATAACAACCCAAGGATTGCGGACAGTGTTACTGCTTGTCTGATTTTCGACATTGTTACTGAGAAGTCTGTGCTGAGTTTTCTCTCCGAGCTCTGTCTCTCGATTTCTCTTCCCATTCTTTAATAAAAGAAAGGTAACCCATAAAAGCAGCAAGTGTGTCTGTAAAGAAGAGCGTTGTTCGAGTCTGTAGTTTTTCATTGATTGCTGTGTCTTTGGTAGTTTGGAAGATGATTATGGTGCTGGGTTTTTTCCCTTCTCTCGTCTTTTCCACTCTTTCTATTTTCGTCTCCGATAAAGATCAATTCTTTTTCCTCTTGTCTTGGCGCTTAGGATCTTGAGTATCTTTGTTTTGTGCGTTTGACAGGAATATAAAGAAGATCTGGCTTCAATGGAGGATAGTGCAAGAACTGGGCTTTATGACCTTTTGGCTTCAAGAAAAGCAGAAGAAGCAGGTCTCTACAATATTTGACGCTTTTCTTAATCCTCTTTCACTTGGTATTTAGAGATAGGTGCATTTTATACCCATTCTCCATTGACAGCTTGTAGGCGATTTCAAGCTGCTGCATGGCTTGATGGCCTTGTGGGCCCATTAGACATATCAATCCATCCATCAGAGAAGGAATTCATTTCCCGTCTCAGAAATGGCTTAATTCTATGCAATGCCATCAACAAGGTTCACCCAGGCGCTGTGCCTAAGGTACTACTACCGCATTTACATTTTAGAAGGGGCGATGAAGTTTAACATTCTAATGTCAAATTTTTTACCTTCATTTAGGTAGTGGAGAGTCATACTCCTCTCCACTCACTAATCCGTGAAACGCAGCCATTACCTGCTTATCAGTATTTTGAGAATGTAAGGAACTTTATAGTGGCCGTCGAAGAGTTGAAGCTGCCTGCCTTTGAAGCCTCTGATCTAGAGAGGGTAAAAGAAACTAAATTTGAGTTACGTAATGGGTTGGTAGGTATAAGTAATTCTTAAGATTTGCAAAGCAATTGACATGGGTAGTGTTTCTTTTGTAATCTTTGAAGGATACGCTGGAGGCAGGGTCAGTAGCTAAAGTGGTTGATTGCATCTTAGCCCTAAAGTCATACCATGAGTATCAGGAATTAAATATTGGGAATGCGTCTTATAGACCTATCAGATCTCCCATGGTTATGCAATCTATTTCTAGGAACAATTCGCGGCACACCTCATTGGACACTTGTAGACGCTTAGACATGACTGCTGCATGTGGAAAAAAACTTCTTGCAGAGGATGAAACTCGAAAACGTACAGGTATATTGATAATTTTTATCATCTTTGTTTCATATGGCTAAGTAGATAGGCATCTCGGGAGACTTACTAGTAGCTTTTGCATCACATTAATTGCTCGTGTAATTGATGAGAAAGTTTTTATGTAAGTGGTAAATCTGTCCTTCAGTTTCGAACTAGGCAATTAGTCTGAAAGTTTTTTCAGTATATAGGCACAAGCTATGCCTGTCAAGCAATGCCTTCCCAAGTGCTATTAGGATGGTTTCATTTGAATATTAATTGTAGATGGAACATAACAATCCACAATTATATTTTCTAATTAAATTATCTGTTTTTGTTGTAAATTTGTTACCAAGACCAAGTCCTTTTGGGTGAAATGATGTCTATGAAGAAGAGTATTCATTGATTGAGGAATGTATCATGCAATTTTGGGTCCAGGGGATTTAAGAGCCTCACACAATTTTTCTAACATTTCTTTGCTCTGGAATATGCAGAGCACACTGTCAAGCTACTTTCTGAGCATATTAATGATACTAAGGAGAATATTGATGGAAACCTCCTAACATCGTTAAGCATGTTTAATATGGTAATACTCAGTTGCTCAACAAGAAATTTATGGCTTATAGATGCTTATGGTACTCAAGAGCAGGAATTGAATATGTTTGAATGACTGTTGTTTATCTGCTTCCTTTAAATGATGTTGTTCTCTAAGGATTCGGAGAGGCTATTCGCCAGGATAATACCAAGTATTTTGGAGTATAAATGGCAGAAGAAATGCCCTGAGGTGAGCATAATTCCAATTGTTGGAAAATTCTTCAAGTTTGGTTGCTGTATAAGCTTACCCTTCTGCACACATAATCATCTCGTCCATCGACTTCCTTTTTGGAGAGAATGCCACAAAAAGTAATGTAGGACAGACAGTGCTCTTGATTTGTCTGACATTCGGTGATTGCCTAATATATAAATCAAGATAGTGTCACAAGCCCGAACTCTAGTCTCTAGCTTGCATTAATTTTCAGATCCAGTAGGGCAAGTAGATCTATTCTATGCTCACATGATATCGAGGTTTTCATAGTCTCAATGATTTAGCCGTCTGACATCAGACCTAACACATAATTAAAGATGTTAGTAGGACTTGCCTTCAGAAATAAGTTCACTAAAACAAACCAATTCGTTCTTCTGGTTTCAGTATTTCTAACACAGAAATCTCATGGTGGTTTTTTCACGTTTATTATTTTCTTCAAAATGATCATGTTTAGTGGAAGTTGTTATGAAGATGTCTTATACGCTCATGTGAAAAAACAGAAGTCATTATTCGAAGATTTTCTAAAACATAATGCCAGTTCACCTCCACATTCTCCAAGGCCTTCAAATTCTGGACTTGGAGATATTGAGGTATGCTTCTTCATCTTCCTGCTATACATATTTAATGTTAATTCTGCATAATAAAATTATGTTAAAGTTCTATTGATGTGTATATATGTGTGTTTACTTTTTCTAAAGTCTTCTACTTCTCTCAAGGATTCCTAACCTTTAAATCTGAATTTGTCTCATAGCCAGGAAGAATCTGATCCTTTATTTTCTAAACCAACATATTGAAATTAACAAGTAATATATGCTAAGGTAATATAAAAGTTAAAGAGTTCTGCTTCTGGTTTTCAACTTCAGTTGTTAACATTACATAAAAGTTAGTGTTCTACTTCTGGTTTTCAACTTCAGATGTTGACATTATATGAAAGTTAGAGTTCTGCTTCTGGTTTTCAACTTCAAATGTTAGAATTTTGTGCCTAATAAATACATGAGCTGGGGTATTTGCCATATTTCACAATATGATTGACTAACTTTATTGTCTATTTCATTGTAACTCCTGCGTTTTGCTTGATTCATTTTCTCTGAATATCTGGGGAAATGTAATCTTTTCTTTTATGTACAAAAAGTTTAAAATAATTATACACTTGTCATGACCTCATGTTACAGCACATCTTCATTTCAGCTACAGTAATATTGTCTAGTTAGCGTTCCTGACACATTTCATTCATGATTTCCAGAATGATCATACTTCGTCAAGAAACGCTAACTACAAGCAAAAACATTTACTATGGATACAGGAAAAGGAACTTCTGGTTAGCGTTTATATTGCTTTGATTAGTAGAACAAAGTAAAATTGGCAGTCATTTACCCATCTTTCATATTATTATCTGATGCCTTCACTTCACCTGATGAAAGAGGAATTTGTTGCTATTACAGATAATGAGAAATCTTATGATCAATATGAGGGTTTCATCCATCTAAAAATGAGCCCCTGAAACTTACCTAATTTGACTAAGTGCTTTCGCTGATCATCACACCTTCCAATTTGGCAGTGGATGAGGCTTAATTGTATATAACAACTATGCATGGTAAACTTTCACATGATGCAAGTTATGTTTGTCACTTGAGAGATAACATTCTTTTAAATTTTGCTCACTGGATGCAGGATCTAAAGACCTTATTGAAGACAACGAAAAAGGAGTTTGAAGACTTACAATCTCAGTTGCAGAGAGATTTGAAAGAGCTCGGTAAGCTACAATATATATTAGCTCATATGTGCTTGCCATTTCCTTAATGTCTTTCTGCATCATTCCAACCATAAGGTCAGAAACATATATGTGGAACCTTTTGGTTTTATTCTTGCTTTTCATATCCAACCATTGCTAGAATATTTCGTGAAACAATTTCCATAGGCATATAAGTTTTGAGATTCTTTCGACTCAGTGTTTTTCAATTTCTAAATATGAAATTGAAAGCCAACGTTTTAATACTCTGGAATGCATTCAGGGTATCATGTAGAGGAGATGTCTACAGCTGCATTTGGATACCACAGGGTATTGAATGAGAACAGAAATTTATACAACATGGTTCAAGATTTGAAAGGTTAATTTTTTGTTTGATGTTTTCTAGTGAAAGTATCTAGTATGATAACCTAAGCCTACTCGCCCATGAAAATTCTTTTCCTTTATTTTTCTGAACCATCATTCAGTTTAAAAGCATCTTTGCATTGAAATTTTCATCAGGAAACATTCGAGTATACTGCAGAATCAGACCTGTTTTTGGTTCTGAAAGAAACAGTGTCATAGATTTTGTTGGGAAGGATGGTTCATTGGTGATTTTGGATCCAGTTAAATCCCCAAAAGATGGAAGGAAAAATTTTCATTTCAACAGGGTTTTTGGTCCTACTGCCGCCCAAGGTAAAATTCCCTAATTATCTGATTCTGGAATTTTATATTAATAGACACATTTGCGCAAATATGATGCTTTATGCATATTACCCCAATTTTCAGATGAGGTATTTAAGGACATCCAACCATTAATCAGGTCTGTGATGGATGGTTACAATGTATGCATCTTCGCTTATGGTCAAACTGGATCTGGTAAAACATACACTATGGTGAGATCTTTATCTGAACCACTTTATTGAAATTGTATATAGCGCAGACTGCAGAGCTGTTTGTCATCAATTTTCTCTTCCTTCCCGCACGTGTATTTTGCGTCCCACAGGTTCTCATGTCTGATCATTATTTCCCCATTTTTCTCGCATTAGACGGGCCCATCAGGTGGGTCAACTAAGGATATGGGGATCAATTACCTAGCCCTCAATGATCTCTTTGAGCTGTCCAATGAAAGAAAGGACGTCACAAATTATGAGATTCAGGTTCAAATGGTAGAAATATATAATGAGCAAGTACGGGACCTTCTTGTAAATGATTCATCAACAACCAAATATCCTTCCATCTTTAATTTTTTAAATAACAATTCCTGCTGCATGCAAACTGCAAAGGTTTTGGCATCCTTAACTTTGCACAAATTAGAGATTAGAAGTTGTACAGGTGAAACTGGTTTGAATCTTCCAGATGCTAAAATGCACACAGTGAAGTCCACTGCTGATGTTATAAATCTCATGAAGCTCGGAGAGGTGAATCGTGTCGTCAGCTTCACTGCCATGAATAACCGAAGTAGTCGTTCTCATAGGCAAGTTTCACGAAATAATTGCCTGGAGAAACTGAGAGAAAATATTTTTTATAATCTTGAAAAGAAAATATAATATGCATCTTAGATAACTGAATTTCTTGTTAGTTATGTGGTTTGAACATGTACCTGCAGTGTCCTGTCAGTTCATGTGCATGGTAAAGATATATCTGGAAGCAATCTCCGCAGTTGTCTTCATTTGGTCGACCTGGCAGGAAGTGAAAGAGTGGACAAATCAGAAGTTACCGGAGATAGGCTGAGGGAAGCACAGTATATCAACAAGTCACTTTCCAGTTTAGGAGATGTGATTACTGCATTAGCTCAAAAGAGTGCTCATGTCCCTTATAGAAACAGCAAGCTCACGCTTCTCCTTCAAGACTCATTAGGTTGCAATTGCAGATGATAGCCCTTTTCATTAGTAATCCAGTTCTTCTGTGATTAATTGATTATTTATTTTGAAGTAAATGCTTACTTTTTGCACTCTTTAAACATATCTTCAGGTGGACATGCTAAAACTTTGATGTTTGCTCATGTGAGTCCAGAAGGGGGTTCTTATTCAGAAACTATCAGTACTTTGAAGTTTGCTCAGAGGGTATCTACTGTGGAACTTGGTGCTGCTCGTGCAAACAAAGAGAGCAGTGAGATTATGCAACTTAAGGAACAGGTAGATAAAAATATTTGTGTTTGGGTTCATTTTCTCAAGTCAAATTGTTGTAGACTACTCTGTTCCTTGACCCTAATTATGAATGGCTCAGTTCCAAGCACTTTTTTAAAAAAAATCAATAAAGCAGCTTCTTGAGGGTTTGCGACATTCAGGCACAAATTCTCCTCTTTATTGGTTTCTTGACATGGAATTGTAGAGATAAATACTATGTCAAGAGTGATTGTGATAGAAGTTTGTAATTATTTGATATAGCCACTGAGCATTAAAATTTATGGCTTTCAAAGGCTGCTTAAATCTCAGTTACATTCCCTTGTTGGGTGTTGAATTCAATATGTAGTTAAGAATACAGAATGTACTCACTTCTTAGATGTCTTTTGCAGGTTGAGAACCTGAAGAAGGCATTGGCAAGCAAAGAAACAGAAAACAAAGTCAAGGAACCAAAATCTCCATGTGGAAAACCAAAAACCTTCAACGAGCGAACTCCTCCACGTGTGAGGAGACTGAGCATTGAGAACGGAAGCAGCATGAAATCTGGAAAAAACATGAAGTCTGTAGATCACAAAGGATTTGTAACCCCTTCAGTATCTTCTCGAAGACTAAGTTTGGAAGGTCCTAGATATGGTAAGAAGGATGAACCAGACAATATAGGCCAGAAACTATATATTGAAGCAGTGGCAAAGCAGAAATACCTTCAGTCACAAGATCCAGAAGCAATGACAAAGATCTATGGAAATTCTGTCGATGAAAAACCCACGATGAAAGTTTATCATCTGAATGCTCCTAGAAGTCCTACTAGTTCTTCCTACCGAAAGCACAATGTTAAGAGAGATAGTAAGACACAAATTCCAACTCTTCAATTTCAAGCAACCCCTGAACCAAAAATGGCCACCAGACATCAGATCCAGTTTTTGTTTCAAAGTGAACTTAGTGTACCGACAGATACTCGTGTATGTAATTTGTCTGATAGTGCAAATGGAAAGGGGTCTCAAATAAGGAAATCATTGCGAACCATTGGGAAACTAGTTAATGGATCTGAGAAAAGGTATGCATCTGGCCTTTAGCTGTAGCAGAATTGATATTTGTTTAATTTTGACGTATTAGCATCATGATAAAAGAGAACCATTTGAATATTTGATTCAAGTTACAAACTATCCCTTCAAAGCACTATCACTGAAATGCATAGATGGATGATATATGATGTGGAACTCTCCGATAAATTACAGGATTCAACATAATTTGGCAGATAGGCAGTACGTCACCAACTGTACCGACAACAATGTTGATGCAAAGTCACCACCTACAGCTAATGCAAGGGCGTTGAGGAGGCGGTCCCTTACGGGAGGTCAAACATCTGAGTCAGACAGTTCTTGCAGATCTTCTGTTGGCGGGAAGCTAATTGACTATGGCAAGCGCAATAAATTTAAGCGTGTTTTTTTTACCAAATTATTGTGTATTTATAGTCCATCCTATATCAATAAAGAAAAGATTTCAATTCCGCATTCTGCTTTGATGATGCAGATGATTCCAGAAGGAACGCCAGAACGCCTCCTCCAATCCATTCATCGGCATCAAAGACAGCCAAGCGGTGGTTTTAGGTCAAAATAAGATTTGTCTTGAAGACCATTGAGCTGTGAAGGAAACGAAGCAATTACTTCCAGCTCAATGGAACTAAAGAATGACGGCAATGCTGATTGCATCCAAGCATACTAACATATTCAGTTTCTGATCAATATCTGCTGACAGATTTGATTATCTAACATTGTAGATAAGAAAAGAAAGGCTAGTTAGTGTTGTAGTAAAGTTGCTACCGAAACATGTTTGATGAATTTGATATGGAAGCCCTCCTGCTTCTCGTATTTAGATCTATCATTGGATTGTTCAAGTAGTTACAGGTCCACAATTGGTAATTAGACTAGCAATTTGCGTTCCTTTGAGCAAGGGAGCGCTGCATGAATATAGGTACGGTGCTTGAGCACTGTGTTAGCTGTTGTTATCACTGGACGATGTAGCCTTTAATGAATGTGGGGGAAGGCTGTTGTCAAATCAAGAATTAGACAACTCATAGCTGTCGGTATCACTGCCGAACGACGTAGCATTTAATGAATGTGGGGGGGAAGGCTGTCAAATCAAAAATTAGACAACTAAAGTGTTTCGTAGATTCAACAGCTTGATAACACTTAAACTAGAACTTAAGTGTTAGGGAGTGATGTAGGACAATGTTCCCATGATTTTGTATGCTGTAACAGAATGGACGTGGGTTCTTCGACGGGTTGGATGGTCTTCTGAGGAAAGCTACCTTCCATGGCACTGTCTGACTTCGATAGGTTGGATGGTCTTCTGAGGAAAGCTACCTTCCATGGCCTCGAGACACGTAGCAAGTCTTCATTTTGTTAGAGGACTTGCCTATTGTTTGAGGGACACTGCTGAGGAAAGCTACCTTCCATGGCCTCGAGACACGTAGCAAGTCTTCGTTCTGTTAGAGGACTTGCCTATTGTTTGAGGGACACGTGCCCTTCCTTGCGTCTTACTTGAGGCTTCGCTGGCGACAAACTTAATTGATTGCGCGCTTTTATTTTTGATCTACCGGCTTGGCTTGGTTATGTACGAATCCCATTATTAATTAAAAAGACACTGTAGCCATAGTGCTTTAAAGGGGTTTGCTAATTAAAGAACTGCAATTTCTCACAATTCGGGATATGAGAAAGCATTTCAGAAAGTGTTGATTTCTTGATGGTTTTTGGTCTTGATAGTGCCAATTAGGAATGGTTGTCTACAAAAACATATTAACACTTGATTTAACTTTCTGTCGGATGTGGAATCAAATTTGACTCTCATACATCAAATTTAGGCTATCGATATAATTTTGTCCCTTGTCACCTTAATCATTTTCTTTATTTCGTTAATAAGTTTTTTTCTAGACATTACAGGAGATCAATACAAGATGATCAAATAAAGAAATAAGAAAAAATAATTAAGAACAAACTAATTCATTCTTTCATATGTTTTTTTTTTTTTGTTGAAAAGTTGAATGAATATAATCAACTTTCAAAAAGGTTTAATACAAAGGGCCTAAACCAAATAGCCACATACGCTTAGATAAACAAACCATAACTATTTACATCAGAAGATTTGGAAGTCGTCCTTTAAAAAACAACCTTTAATTGCTTTCTTCGTTTATGATCCACCATTCATCAGATGGTTACTTGAAATATTATTGGAAGTCTCCATTTTAAAGCAATTATGCAATTTGGTTCTAACTTATGAGCTTGTATCTGGTGCCTTACATTGTTGATTATAGCATTTGCTAACATCCGCCCCTGCAAGGTTTCATTTCTGAATATCTAGTGGTTCCTCTTTATCCAAATTCCATCAATTGTATTGTTTATGTCTGCGTGGTTGGTTGTATACAATATTACGTAAGATAATATAAAAATAGATAAATTAAATATATTAAAAAGAAAAGAATTTATCATCAATATCTTCATTACTTAATCAACTTTGAGCACACATAAAAGCTTCCACAACGCGAGGATGAAGTTGAGCACGATGGGGAGTAATAACCCAACCACTAGTACTAAAAGCAGACTCTGAAGCAACGATAGATGATGAAATAGCTAACAAGTCTCATGCCATGACTTGTAAGATCGGATAAGTATTTCTACACTTCTTCCACCAGAACAATATATCGAAGTGCTCACTTTTAGTTTCAAGCACATAATCTTTGGAAAATATTTATATAACTCCATCACATTATAAGAAGTCCTAACCCTTTTTTCTTTCAAAAAAATGTGAAAGAAAATTTGTCAATAATGAGTTAGAAGATGAGGTCGAACTTGAAATTAAACTCGGAGTTGAATTGCCTACATCCCGATCATGAGTTTGTTGCATTCTGAGTTAATAATCATTAAACAATTGATGTCATAAGTGTTTCATGGTATGTACATGCTCTTGAGCTTCACCATAGTACAATGAATTATAAATATATTCAACCCTATCCTTTTTGTATCTCGGATCCAATACATATATCACTGCAATAATATCTCTAAACTTAGTCCAATAAGAATTCAACTTCTCCATTATCTGCTCCCCCATAGTCTGAATAACTTCATTGGAATCAAACATCCATACTGACAAAAAAAATGCTTTATATTGGATATAGTGCTAAAGATACTGTATGAAGTTAGATATTTTGTTCGTGAGAACAATTCAGTCGCATTATAGAATAATTCCAACTTTATACAAAGTTCTCTAGCCAAGTCCTATTGATCTTCTGTTGGCACGTACGTATACTGAGAATCTCTTTCAACTAGTCTAATAAACACCTTAACATATGAGGTTGGCGACTCAACATCTTAAAGGTTGAGTTCCATCTGTTCAGACAATCCAAAACTAACTTCTTTGAACTCGGAATGCATAGAATTTGTGCAACATCTTTAAAAATCTCATCTCTTTTACGAGTTTCACTCCAATATAGAACACTATTCCGAATACATGCTTCCTTTATTGTCTCCAACCCATCATTCACAATCAAGTTAAGAATATGCGCAAAAAAAAAAAAAAATGCATATGAAATAACTTACCTTTAAGCAATAAGCTCCTAACCTGCATCTTACCCTTTAACTTCTTAATTATAGCATCATTCTTGTTACAATTTTTGACTGTGAAGGTGAATAATTTATTGTCGATGTTCAAATTCATTAAACAGTCTTTCAACATGGTTGCCAAATTTTCACTTATATGTGGTGTTGGCACATAAATGAACCTATCATGTACAAATATTACCAACACCAATTATAGATTAAAAAATAATGAAAAAGTGAATGATAATAATATTAAAGAATATAAATTGCCTAAAAAATCTATTTCGTAACGTCTAGTCATTTCCAATATAATCTGCCGCCACTACTATATAACCCTTCTTTTGGTTATCAATTATTCACATGCCCATTATTATGGCAATCCGTCCATCAACACTCAACAATACTCTTAATGTCTCTCTCTTCTTGTCCTCATAAATTTTGAAAATATCCTTCCTCAATGTATTTTGACTTGGAACCTTGACAATCGGTTGGAGTGAATTACAACATATCTTGAATCTTTTGCTTTAAACCATAGAAAATGTTGTTCATCTCCAGTAATCATAGCAGCCATCAAAATCCTTGATCTGTTGTTGTCACCATCAATTCATTATTCCCTTTCATAAGGTTAGGGTTCAAAAATATTTGACCTCCTAAAACCATCTTCCTTCTAGTACATGATTCTATATGTCTCTTTAAATGTGATGTTCCATCTTTTGAATCACTCGAATACAAATTTTGACAATACTTGCACTCTCTTTTTCAATTCTATCGGTTGATATAATCTTGTTAAAGTGATTCCAAACTTCAATTTTACGTTGAGTTCTAGTTGAACTTCTATCTTCACTTGGTGCTAGAATAGAACTTTTCACTTCTATCTCTAGTACTGGATTAGAACTCTCAATTGAAGAAATATGCTCATCCATTTGACAAAAGTATCTAAATACTTAAGGTTAGAAATAATCAACATATAAATGCTTAAGGTTAGAAACAATCAAAATGAGCAATTGAGCATATCATAGCAATTGAGCATATCATTATTTAGAAACAATCAAAACAAATGTTTAATGGTAATATAAATTATGTTACTATATTAAGTAATGATGAAATATCATAAGCTCATGTGTTTAGTAGTTGAAACATACATGTATAAATTATGCTAATATAAGAAGTAATGAAAGGAAAGAGCATATCATTATTTACAAATAATCAAAACAATAATGGTTGAAATTGAAACAAACACAATAATAAGAATTAAGAAAGTATATGTTTGTATTTCTAAAAACAAAAGTATATGTTTGTAGCTCATAACTCATATTAAGGAAAAGACATGCCATTAACCATATATATGTTTTTAGCTCATATTAAGGAAAAGAAATGCTTGGTTTCATAGTCTATCAAAACTTACAAACCTACCGTTTTTGTGTTTATGATTAAGTACAAGGAAAAGGTAAGGTAACATGTTGTTTACCTTCAGTGAGACGATAGGGAGTAGATAAAGTTATGTGGTGGGTGGGTGTCTTTTTCAAATAATCTAATAATTGGTAAGTAACATATGAGGGGATGGGGTATTAGGACAATGTATCTAATACCATCTCTCATGCTTTAGTTTTTAATACAAATGTGAGATTCTACCTGCTAAAATACAAGGCTATGTGCAATTGAAAAACTCATTAATTAGGCATGTGAATTTTGACAAGCAATGCCTCAAAACTTGAGATGCTTTTGAATAAATGAAAATTTCCCAAAAAAATAGTACTCATCACTTGATTGAACAATGTGCCATCAGATAATGGATAAGGCAGAGGATTTGGATTATCTTAAAAGTTTAAAAAATTAATACATATCAGCTAATTCATTTGAATTAAAAAAGTAATTAAGAATAACATAATCTCTCAACATTTTAACAGTATATTATGCAAATATAGTACCAATTCATACAACAATGCAAATTTATGAATTAAGGTACTTGTGGAGGAAAGGTTAGAGCAAGCACAAAGATTAGTGGATTATTGATGAAATTTCACTACTGCAACAAACTTCATTTATGAACAAACAATCATAAGTAAAACATTTTCTTTAAACTGAACATAATGCATATTAGGATTATTAAACACTATACATTCATTATCCCATATTAGGATTATTAAACGTATAAAGTTCACAAATTAGCCAAATCAGTATGACCAAACCATAATAATCTCTAAACAATCAACTATTAATAAAAAAACCAAATTTGAGAAGAGAGATTGATTAATAATAATACGTTGGTTAGTTAGTAGTGTTGGTGACTTCACACTTGTGGTGACTGACAAAGGAACTGGGGAAAGGAAAAATGACATGAAGAAGAAGAACGAAGGAAGAATGTGACTGGGTGACACGAAGAAGAAGAATGGATGAAGAACAAAATAGATGACGCGAAGAAGAAGTGAAGAACTAGAAGAAGAATTGTCATGATTGGGTTAGGGGGAAGGGAAATGAGCGGGAGTTTAACAAAAAGGAAAACGACATTATTTTGCTTATGAAATTTTTAACTTTTACATTACTTAAACGATGTCGTTTTGTTTTCCACAAAGCAATGTCATTTTGCCATCTTATTTTTAAATTATATGTAACTTACAAAGGGTCGTGATCTCGCGAGGGTGTTTTTCCTATGTAAGTTCTTTTTTAATATAACAAAACAACATCATTTTGTTTGTGGACCTTTTTCAGGCCACGAGCCATATACTGAGCTATTTGACTTGAACCTAAGCTCGGTTTAAGCTCTTTAGCCAGTGGCCTGGGCCAAGGTTGCTCGAGCTAAACTCATCTAGCTCGTGTCATGACTTGTTGACCACGGGCTGGGCTAGGCCAGGTTATTTTTGCCATCCCTATAATTGCCATTACATGTTATTTAGGATTTATCTCTTTGGTACTAAGCAAACTTTGTTGTGTTCTTTTAAAAATTAACTTGACAAGTTGCCCAATCTATATTTCCAAGTTTGGTACAAAAGCCTCTTGATTCCTCAATGATGTCAGTGTGGATTGAATTCTTGCCTCTTAATGCTGATCCAATCTAGATATGATATCCTCCAAGCTCAACTTATTTTCTTGAGGTGGTTGGTACTAGAATCCTAGTGGAGGGTTATTCCTTATCTACCATTGATTCCCCCAAGAGAAATTTGGGTGGTGTCTCCATCCTAAATTGTTTGTATTGCTATATAGATTATTCTTGGGTTTAGGAGCATTCCCTATGTAATCAACATGCTTAGATTGTATTCTTGATAGTCTTAACTTGGATGTCCTAAACCTTACACCTTACATTGCATAACTTAGAGTAATTTAAGACTTATAGTTAATCCATCAATCTTCTTACTTAGTGCTTCAACCTGGTTGCCAATTTCATAATTGTATCAATGTCATATACTCCTTTTGGTTTACTAAATCTTGTTTAAGAAGAGCACCACCAATAATTGTTCATACCCATGTCTTTATTGAGGTCTTTAGCTACTTCCACCGATGTATTGCTTAGGGTACCCCTAGCTACTGTATCTATCACCTGCCTCGTCATTTGATTGAGCCTATTCTAGAAGGTTTATATTTGCATCCACAATGAGAGACTTTGATGCGAACACTTCCTTAACATCTCCTTGAATCTCCCCTATATGTCATATATCTTCTTTCAATCTGCTGGGGGTAGGAGGAGATGTCATTCCTTAATTTAGCAATCTTGGTCAGTTGGAAGTACTTTAAAAGGAACTTCTCTACCGTTTGGTCCCAAATAGTAAGGGATAACCTAGGCAAATAGTTTAACTATTGCTTCACTTTTCCTCTTAGTGAAAATGAAAATAATCTCAATTTGATTGCGTTGATATTGGCACCATTGATCTTAAAAGTATCACAAATATCTAGCAAGTTGGCAATATGTACATTAGGGTTCTCATCTCATAGCCCATTAAACAGGATAGACTATTGCACCATTTCAATAATACTTGGTTTAATCTCAAAATTATTAGCAATAATAGTGGTTCTCACAATGTTGGACTCTGTTTCTGTCAAACCCGGTCTAGCATAATAAGAAATTATTTTTTAGTTGATCTATCATGGTTCCTGATTCTTTCATATCAATCTAACCTTCCAAGTTCTCTACCTGCTGATTAACTCGAACTCTTTAAGTAGAGATTCTTACGAGTTGCTCTCTTAATCTTTGGATCTTTGTCAACTAGGAGCCATGGATCCCTTAAGTAATAAACTAACCCTAAGACTATAGAAGTAATAAAAATAAAGAGTCAATATAATAAGTAAACAAATAAAAGAAAAAAGTAAAAAGAAATAAAACAAATAATGATGGCTAGATTAATAAAAGCAAGGTTTTCCTAATATTCTAATCTATGAAAATGGTGCCAAAAACTTGATTGAATGAAGTTTCATATTTTAAACTATAAGTACTCAGTGTAGTTACAGCTAGTACTGGAAAGTACAGGTCGATCCCACGAAGATTACAAGTACTAGTAATAACCTATTTTCTATTATCTAATCATTGATTCAGAAGTTGATTTAATTTAAAACTAAATTAAAATAAAACTAAAAAATTAACTATGTCAAATATATCACTGAATGACCTTTTCTAAGTGTGTCAGCTATGAATTGTCGTAAGTGCGCAGTGTAGTTGTAGCTAGTACCAGTAACTATGAGTTGATTCCACGACGATGATGAATGCTAGGAGTTACTGTTGTCCTATTATCTAGTCTACAAATTTGATTGTGATTTTAATTAAAAAATAAAACTTAAGAAAATAAAATAAAATAGGTCATAAGATTGAACAGAGAATTAAGAAATTACTTAGAAAAATATTGACATTGAGAATTAGTGTCTAGGTTTTGAATCCCACTAATTACCCTTAATTGATTGATCTTTTATTATGAAAGTTTTTATTGATTTATTGGACCGTGGAGATTTCTATGGTATGCTAATAACTCTCTTGAGTCTAATAACAACAAATCCTAAGGTTTTCAACCTAATTACTTAGCTTAAAGTTTATTGAATTGCTTTACAGATTTATGAATTCTGCTACTAGGTTTAACCCTAATCTAGAGGCTATAAGTCATCCTATCTCTAGGGTTGCAATTAACTCCTTTTAATTATGGTAGATCTATTCATACAAGGATTTCTAAATCTCTATAATATGAAATCATATGATGATCTAATATTCCAGATCTATTAGAACATAAACTAAACACATAATTGAATCAAGATATATCAATCTAACCAATTGCATTAATAAAAGAATCAAAACATGTCATTGCACAAAACTATGGTTCATCTAGCCTAGACATTAAAAGAATTTAGTTACATATAATAGAAAATGAAATCAAACATTAACAGAAAGAAAAACAAATTGAAAATAATGGATTTATAATTTTAAATCTTCTTGTTTATCTTCTATTGAATATTATTGCAAGATACATGTTTGATTTTGTATTTTAATGGATATTTTGTGATTTCTTTTTGTTTTCCACTTCTTTAAATCAAAATCACCCCTTGAGAAAAACCTAAGCTTTTTTAATTGCATCCAAATTTCTTTTCTCCTTTTTGCCTCTAAATACGTCTTTTTATGGTAAATTTTAAGGTTTTGGGCAATACATGTTATGATATACAGGCGTGCACTAGACTATGTATAACCTAAAATACCATAATTCATGATTTTGCATTGCTTGAGAGAAGTATACAAGTTGATGTACGACTGTGTATCCCTTTTATAATTCAAATCTTCATTTTGTCTTTTTTTCATCCAAATTCATAAGCTTTGTGAGGATGAAGAGACTTTAGAGTTTAAAGAATCTCCTGAATGATGATAGGTTGGGGTTAGCATTTCAGTTTCTAAAGAAGAGATAGTTCCCTGGAGTATTGGTTTGAGAATACGGACAGTATAGTGAGAGTGACACAATTCTGTTCCTAACATTCCTGGAAACAATTTCCTTGTAGAAAAAGGATGTATTCTTGTCACCACTACTCAACCACTGCATTCTAGACCTTTTTCTCATGATAGAATATTCAAACAACAAGGCTTTGGAGTAATTATGCAAAGTAGTTTTCTCTTTATCTTGCAGTTGAGAGGAATTAGGGAATTTGTAAATTTGTTGCTAGATGCTCTCTAAATCCATTCTGGCAATGTTCACAAAAAGGCAAGAACTACCAAAATTTCTTTAAATAGATGCTTCATTTCCATCCTGATAAGATGCATTTTCTTGGTGTAGACGAACTATTTGGTTCCAATATATCTTTGTTGTTAATGCTTTCTAAATGCCCTCTTAAAAGTCTACCTGGTCAGCTAGGAAATCATTGAACCTAATGGTTTCTTGGGATTGGCTACTGCAATTTGGGTAAGAACTAGTGTATGATCAGACATGTTGTAACGAGAGTTAGTGGAGAAGCAATTAGGGAAGTCCATCATCCAATAAGAGTTTGCAAGATTGCGATCCAACTTTTTCCTAATCAAATTCACTCCAGGTTGTTTATTATTCCAAGTGACAAAATTACCCCTACTGGAATGTTAGTTAATCGAGCTTTTTCAATACATTTCCTAAACTTTGTGTAAGGATTTCTAGAAGTTAAAATCACTTGTGATTGTCCAGAGTTTATGAATGGATGCTATAACAATTTTGATTTGATTCCATAGAAAGCCTCATTGGTATATGAGCTATTTTGGGCATATATAAAAAAGATAAACATTGATTGAGCTGAATACCTCACTAAAACTTCCAAATAAATGAGTTGGTCTGAGATGATTATGGTGTGAGGAGTTATAAATGTGGAGTCAAACAGAACAATGATTCTACCATTAGGGTGAGCACTGAAATTTGAAATTTCTTTCCACTGAGCAGGTAAGTAAGACAACAAGTTGATACTATTTTGTTTCATTGAGTTTCTAAGATACTAGCTATTACCACTTTAAACTGCAAAATTATATTTCTAATTAGGATATGATATATGCTAAATTGACTATAACTATACATCCATATTTGATGTATTTTGCTTTATATTTAAATTTTTTTATATATTTGGTAAGTAATTTGGTCTAAGTGTATTCATAGGTGATAATTGCCTTTATGGACCAAAAGGAGAGGAATTTGGGTGAAATCATGGCACAAAACAAAGATTTCAACCAATTAAGAGATAAACAGTTGTCTAAGTCTCTCAAAATGTGTAAAGTCATGATTTTAAATATTTTTGGAGATACAAAGTCTCTTAAACAATTGGGTAAGTGCCTGTGTATGTTTCAAAAATCCTAAATTTTGCTATAAAAGGACTTGAATGGAGGCAAATAAAAAGGAACAAACTTTTAGAGTAGATTCCATATGTAAGCACTTCTCCGAGGCAATGATAAAACATCAAAGAAAAGGAAATCATGATGTTAACATCAAAGGAGATCCGATTAAAGGATACATCAATCTAAACTTACAAGAAGAATCAATAAATTAAAAGGGAGATTTAGAATTATGAACTTTTATTTTCTAATCATCTTTTTGCATGTTTATATTTGATTTCATTTTTTATTAACTATAACAAAACATTTTTTAGTGTCTAGGTGTGATGAACCCTAGTTTATGCTATAATATGTTTTAATTCTTTTATTTAATGCAATTGTATTGTTTAATTTATTGTGATTCAATTATATGTTTTATATATGTTTTAATAGATCTAGAATATTAATATATAATCTAATTTCATAATATAGAGATTGAGAATCCTATGTGTGAATAGATTTTCCATAATTAAAAGGATTGGATTGTAAACTTAGAGACAGGTCTACATAAATTCTTTGGATTAGGGTCAAACCTAATAGCGAAATTCATAAATCTAGAAAGAAATCTTGACAAATTTAACCTAAATGATTTTGGTTAATAAACCTATAGATTAGTTATTAGTAATCTTAAGAGAGTTATTAACATAAGATAGGAATTTTCATAGTCCAATAGTCAATAAAACAAAAGGTTATTTATCTAATGGTTTTAGAGGGATCCATTACCTAGACACTAACTCTTGATATTGATTTTTTTTCTAAGTAACTTCCTTTATTTTTATGTTCATTATTTTTCCAACTTTATTTAATTATTTAAGTTTTATTTTTAATTAAAAACCAAAATTAGGCTAGATAATAAAAGAAAGGTAATTACTAGTAATAATTGACATTTTAGGATCAACTCATATTTTCTTATGTTAGCTATAGCTACGCCTTAAACTTGCCCTTAAGTTTAGACCAATCAAGATCTTATTATAGGGAGGATTTGCTCCCCTCACATTCTAGGCTATAATATCCATGAGGTAGGATCCAAAAATGTAGTCTTTTTATTAGATTTTTTCCTGTGAAAATTTCATACTCATGCTTGGAGTTTCGTGGTTGCTCACAACTTGCAACTGGAGTTTCAGATATACTATTTTGCAAAGTTATTTGCTCAAAGTTCTTCTTCTTGCACATTGGAGTTGAGGGATCTACATTTCCCTTAGCTTCTTAGAGTTGTGAAGTGTTTTCACTTAAGTTGTTTACTTTTGCCTTTGTTAATGTGTCCTTATCCATAGGTGAGCAGTTAACCTATTTTAGATTATTGTTGGTTTGCTCTTGAGAATGATAATATGAACCCTTAATTCTTGGTAGCTACAAGCTGAAAAAGTCCTTCTAGTAGATTTCCAAACTCTCTTCTCAATAATTAAGGCTTCCATATGTAAAAGACTTTTAATTAACCCACAACAGGTTCAAGATCCTCATTCATTCTAATAAATGGGATCACTTTAGGAAAATTAGCTAGGGATTCAACTAAAATACATCTTATATTGTTAGACGTTTTGACCTCAATAGTGGCTTGGTCTATAGAGATAGGTTTTCCAATGTACTAGCAAAGTGGCTAAAACTATTTATGGTCTAATACTCCAAAGGAAAGTCATGTATGCAAATCCAAGTAGAAATGTTCTCTTGCTTAATCTCCTCGAGCTTTAGTCCAAGCCTCAGTAATTATAGTAGTGGTGGCTTATTACAAACGTGCCATGGACTAGCTTTGATTACTCTTTTTGTATCTTCAAGACATGCAAATTTAAAGAGGAATACATCCTCATTATTCACCAATACTTCTTACAAATCATGATGTTTCCAATTTTGAGGCCCATTGTTTCATAAATGGAAAGGAAATCCTTTTGTTAAGGAAAAAAAACTAAGGATGGTGGACTTCCATCTCTCTACACCAGTTCTAAAAAGTTCCAAATGTGGAGAAATTATTATGTGTTCAGATGCTTCATTTAGTGGCAATAACTAAACTTTATTTCAGATTTAGGATCACCAGTCACCTGTACATAAGATTTTTAAATTGGTGGTGAATTTAACTTCGAGGATTATGTATTGTTCAAAGAGTTTCTAGGAGTTCTTTTATGGAAGGAGCTTTATATTGTATAGCAATGTAATTTGAGTTTAAGGGCAGGAAAGAAGTAATGTCCATGGGAAAATGCTAGTGACTGTTGGGAAAGAATAATTAGGAGAAGAAAGGAGGAGAAGGTTGTAGAGTGATGAATGATAACCACATACTAGAAGTGATAAGTAGACTATGAATCATGAAAAGTGAAATATGCAAATCAGATGAAGAATGAGAGTATGGAGAAGACGTAAATAAGTAGGCTTAAGAAGCAAAGGAGAGGTATTGAGTGGCATTAAGAAATATAGGTTGTGGAGGCTAGAAATAAACTACACAAAATCATCCATTGCTTATGAGAATGGAAGATGCACAGTAACATGCACAATAGCTAGTGATAGAGAACTTCATAAAGAACTTTATATATTGAGGAGGGCTTTAGGCAATGCCAATTATTGTACAACTCAGTATAAAGGAAAATAAGGCATTAAATCAATATAATTTTTTACTTTGTCAGTAAGATACATCTCATACTTTCTATTCTAAAGAATCTCCATATTTACTAGTCTTCTCATCTCATGTTACCTAAGAAAATGTCTAACATTATAGAGAAGCATTTAAGGAAATTTTTATGGACTGGTGATGCTTATAAAAAACTATATTCAAAAACCAATTGGAAGAAAGTATGTTTACCTAATAAGGGGGTTGGGGGG
>JAOQMP010000005.1:33137215-33157555 GCA_027563575.1 Erythroxylum pedicellare
TTTTAAGCTTTAATTATGCATTTAATGAATAAAATGAAGATTGCAAAAATATTATGGATAATTCTCATTAATAAAGATTCTTTATGGTATAAATGTTTGTGTGGTATAAATGGTTGTGTGGACACTATCTAGAGAACAAAAACTCTAGAGAGATAAACTAAGAAGTGGTTCCTCTTAAATAATGATGTAACTACTTAACATAAAGGGAAAAAGGGAATCAAGTCTAAAATAGGGAATAAGTATAGTTTTGGTTTGATAATTAGAGTGAGATAGAGCCCCTTCTCAAAAGGCCATAAGTCAAAGAATTAATCAATGGGAATAAGTGGTGCTACAATACTAGAGGTTGTGCTCTTTACCTCGTTACACTCTTAATCCTAATCTGTTTGAAAAGGTATTTTGAAGGGGGCATTCTTCAAGGTACTTTACTAATAGATCCTGTAAGGACCTTTCACGGTTCATACTCCTAGACTTAATTGATATTAATTTTTTAGTCTAAATGTAACTCCCTAAAAGCTTCCCTTATTTATTAGCTTGTAATAAGGAAAAAAGTCAACACTTTGGATGATTATGGGCTTAAGTAACTTTAATCTAACATGCACGCTTTGTAAATTAGAACTTGAAACCATTAATCATTTCCTCTTTAAGTGTAGTATGATGGAGTTCTTTGGTTGGTCATTTAACAAGCTTGTAACCATTATTGTTGTAAAAATAATAGGAGAATTGTTCAATGGTTTTTATATCCTCACCACCTTTCCATAGATGACTATACCTTCTTTAAATTTGCTTTAAGTTATACCATTTACTCCGTATAGAGGGGAGGATATCCAAAAGTAATCAAAATTCAATCATAAAAAGATTAAGTCACCATATAAACGAAATCATAAAAAGCTTAAGTTAACATATAAAGGAATCAACCATTGATAAGGGAGACAACTATTATTAGATTTGGGGCTTAAACCTCTTTATAAGTAATAGATGGAACATTTAAGAGTAATTTGAATTTTTTTCTTTTGTGAATTCTAATTATTATACTAGTGCCAGATATAGTCTACAGTAGGAGTTGAGTTGTCATTACTAGTTGAGTTGTCATTACTTATAGTATAATTCCTTGTTTATTACTTATGTTTGTGATTATTTATTACTGGTGCTGTCTAATTACTTCCTTTAATTCTTAAAATTGTTCCTATTGGCTATTGGAAAATTTTAATGGCTTGACCACTTTCCCTTTTATAAATTCTATATATTCTTTAATTTCTAGAAAAATTTACAACTTAAGTGTGGGGGAGTGATTACCTTAAGCCTTAGTTTATTTATAAGCACTCAATTCACTAGAATTTAACTTGGTAAGTGAAAAATCTAGGAAATTAGTTGAGAAGATTAAGGTATTTGAGTCGATATATGAGAAGTTATGATATCTTGAGTGTTGATTGCATTAGGTTAATAAATATGAATATTAATGAGTGATCAAGTTATTGAAGCCCTTAAATTAATTATGATTCTCTAACTTCTTGTAATAGTTATGGAACCAACTAAAATGACCCAAAAGCATACTTATTGAGCCATCTTTTCAATGATCATACTCTATTGTCTTCATAGAGCAAGAAGAAGAAAAAGCTTAAAAGAAAAAAAGAAAAAATAGAGCATAAAAATGGAGATATGTGTAACATTTTGATTTAAAAAGGCCATAGCTATCACATGAATTACACCACTAAAAGAATTGGCCTAGCTGTCCATTTATCATATAATTTTAACATAGTTTTTATTATAAAGAGAATGATGTTACACCCAGGATTTTCGAGAGAAAAAATGATCACTCCCTAATTGTCTCACGGTTGTAATAATTAAATTGTTATAGTTATGATATCACGACTGTAACAATTTAAATGTTACAGCTGTAATGTGTATTGCAAGACAAAACAACTTATTACAATCATGACATGTATTACAAGATAAAACAAAAGGTCACCTGTCCATTCCAAACAAAAACCTAGCTTTTGTAAGATATAAAGGATACAAGATGTTGGTTGGGAGAAAAAAATAATGTGAGGGTTGAAGCAAAAAGTGAATATGAAGGCTGGAGAAAAAGAGTGAGTGGCCGGTTGGACAAAGTAGAGAATAAAAGATAGGAGAAGCTGGAAAAGAACCGAGAGAGAGTGGACAATATTTAATCATCTTATTCTTTTCTGTTTAGGTACCTATCCCATTCCTTTGAACTAGCATTCATTATAAATAGAATAACCTTGGTCTGTGATAAGAGAGCGAGGGCTAGAAGATTAATAGAGAAGGATGGATAGATGTGATAAACCTATGATTTTTCTTCATTTCTCTTCAGTTTTCCATGGAAAAAGTTGTTCTTGGCTGATGCTTGGAGACCCATGGAGAAGATGAAGGGCTAGAAGTCTCAACGCCGATTCAGAGGTGCAATCGACACCAAAGAGCACATTTAAGCATACGTCATTGTGTATCTTTTTTTTTGGTAAATCAGATATACTTTATACAAAATAATAGTTATGTACATAACTTGAGATTCTTATACATGAATCTCCATACTACCAAAAGGAAAGCCAATGTAACCTATTGCATTCTTACAACTTACTTTCGAGCTTCATAATACAACCATAAAATATTATACAATCTTTCTACTAAAACCTAATAGTACTAGTGAACTGGACAGAAGATCCAGCTGCAAAAGCAAACAAAAGGTAGCACATCTATTCAACAATCAACACAAAAGAAATCAGATTGGTGATCTTAGGAATTCCTAGTGAACTGCTAACTTGCCATCTCTTTCATTTCTACATTTGGAGGAGCTTGAATAATTCTTTCCTTCCATCCCTCGATATGGGTCCTTGATCTACTGCTAGGATTTATTGTTGTCTAATCCCCACCATTCTTTCCTTGCTTGCTGTACCGTGAGGTTCCTAATGCCACTCTGCTGTATCGAAGGGGTTTTGGAATCCTCTCTTGATCGTGTCCGAAAACTAACAACTTCATTTACAATTTTAACCTGTAATGAACCTGCATCTCTTCCCACTTTTTCTTTAAAGACTAAGAGCCTATTGACCTCAAATGACGAACTTGACAATAACAATATTAGTGAAAATAACTACTATGATTACCTCCTCACAGTGTTTAAGCTGAGATGTTCCATAACTTGAAAGATTGCTTTGGAGGCCAAACTGCCCACATACTTATCTTCAACTTTGAATGTACGTGTATTCCTCTCATACTAAAAAATGTAAGCAATAGTGGAAAGGAGACTTGGAAAAAGGTTATTGTCCGAAGTTTTGAAATTACGGTTAAACTAATTGAGAATGGACTGAAGGTTTGTAGGAGCACTAAAAAAAAGTGGTCAATAGTCTCATTTTCCGAGAAACACAAGGAGCAATGATTAGGGTTTTGGAGATAGTGACGTTTGTCTCGTGTTTGTAACTTTGAAGGAAAGCTAGCCATAATATAAAGGAACATCGAGGGCTATTGGTTTTGGACCAAACCAGTTTAAGCCAAGTAACATTTTGAATAGGTGGTCTCAAGAAATTAAAGGCTGACCTATTAGTGTACCTTTTTGAAAGGTGAGCTAACCATTCCAAACTGTCTGATATTGAACTATTAGGAGTATACTCGAGGGGCTCGAGGTAGCTAATAACCCCTATGGTAGCCTCTTGCCATCTCCACTCATCATTGCTGATAACTTCTGAGACTCTTGCTATCATTGGAAGATCTGAACCATTGATTTCTCTTGGAGAAGAAAAGTCCTTTAGTATTCCTCTTGGATGCCACGGATCTTACTACAAAAGAGTTTTAATTCCATTCCCTATCCTAAATCTGAATTGGTTCCTTAATTTATCCCTCACAAGTAGGATTTTCCTCCAACTCCAAGAACTACTATTGTTAGGTTAGGCACACCAGAAATTTTCCTTTCTCAATATGATGGTATGGACCCACTTAACCCATAGAGCTTCCTTATCAACAAACAAGTACCAAATCCTTTTTCACAATAGAACATAATTCCAAGTTGTCAAATGTTTAATCACTAAACCTCCTTCCTTTTTAGTTCTACAAATGTCACTCGATTTAACTTTGGAAAAAGAATTAGAATCCACCTTCCTTACCCACAGAAAATTTCTAAGCTTGGACTCTATATCCTTAAGGATGGAAGAGGGTAGGATGAAAAGGCTAGACCAATATACTTGGAAAGAAGACAGGACTGAAATGACCAATTGAAGTCTACCAGTATAGGATAGATTTTTATGAGTCCAATTGTCTATCCTCTTATCAATTTTTTCTAAAATGGGTAAGCAATCCCTCCTAGATAACCTTCCTGCCAAAAGGGGGACCCCTAAATAACGTATGGGAAGGGTAGCTTTTTTTATTCCAGAGATGACTTCCATTTGGTGAGTTATATAATTCACATCAGGAAATTAAAAAAATTGACTCTCAGAAGAATTGATTTCCATACCTGATAAATTAGAGAATGTAACCAAACAATCAAGTAAAGTTTGGGCTAAGTTCAAATCAGCATGGCAAAACATAAGGAGGTCGTCAGCAAATAATAGATGTGTGAGTTTTAGGGGTTTGCATCTCCAATGATATTTGAAGGAATGATTAGCAACTATGAAGTCGTTCAAACTTTGAGAGAAAACTTCCCTACAAATTATGAAAAGGAGTGGGGATAAGGGATCTCCTTGGCGAAGGTTTGATTTCCCTTTAAAAATTTTATGGGAGTTCCATTGATCAAAATAGAGTAAGAAGGGGTGGTAGTACATTCTTTGATCGAATCAATGAACTTAATGGGAAGACCCACAACTACTAACATATTAAGAAGGAAATCCCAATGAATGGAGTCATAGGCTTTTTGAAGGTCTACTTTGACGGCACCCCTCTTTTGGTTATTAGAAAGATGATAATTCTTGAAAATTTCTTGGTCCAAAAGAATGTTATCCCCAATTCTTCGATTCTTAGTGAAGGCACTCTGATTTAGGCTAACAACGTGAGGGAGAATCTCTCTAATCCTATTTTCTAGGATTTTAGCAATCACTTTATAAAGCATATTGCAACACGAGATAGGATTATAGTTAAGCACTGTAGAAGGGTGAGCTTTTTTAGGAATGAGTGAGATGAAAGTTGAATTTAGCTCTTTGAGGAGTTTTCCATGAAGGAAAAATTTTTTAATGACTTTGGTAACATCTTCTCCAATGATATGCCAGGTTTGTTTGAAAAAAAACCCCATTAAAACCATCTGGGCCTGGGGCCTTATTTGGGTTAAAAGAATTGAAAAACTCCTTTATCTCTTGGGTTGAAACTTCCGCAGTAAGAGAATTCATCAAATTGACTGGTAAAGAATGAGGGAAAAGGTTTTCCACATACTCTTTGGAAGAATGAAGGTTCTTCTTATCCCCAATTGAACCTAGGAAGAACTTAAAAAAATCAATTTGAATCTCTTATACCTTAACTATGTTGTTCCCATTATCCACTACTAAAGAATGTATGTGATTTCTGTTTCTGTGTGCAAGGAGAGAGTTATGGAAAAATTTGGTGTTTATATCTCCTTCTTTGAGCAATTTAATCCTGGAGGACTATTTAAAGAAAGACTCCTGATCTTCTAGAGCTTTTAGTAACCCGTTTATGGCCTCAAATTCCCTATCAAGTAGAAGGGAAGGCCTAGGAAAAATTCTCATTTGATCCTGAATGTTATTGAGGGTCACTTGACAATTTTCCTCTCTTACATTCACATCCCCTATCTAGCTAGAGTTCATCAATTTGAGGCCTTTTTTAACCTGCTTAAGCTTAGAAACTACACAAAACATTGGAGAACCCTGAACTTGAGAGGATCAAGCTTCCTCTATGGTCTGAAGGAAATTGGGCTGAGAAGCTAGAAAATTGAAGAACTGGAAAGGAACAACTCTCTTCTTCATATTTGCCAAAGCCCTAACCACTATCGGAGAATGATCTGAAATGTTTAGGTTCTGGATAACATAAAAGGAATAGGGGAACCTAGAGCTCCAAGCTGAGTTAATAAGGGCTCCATCTAATTTCCTAGCAATAAAGGAATCACCACTTTGTTTATTGTTCCAAGTAAAAATTGGACCATTGGAATTTAAATCAAACAAAGAATTGCCCTCAACACACTTTTGAAAATCACTAAGCCCATTCATAGCTGAGGGACTGCTTCAAAAGGAGAAAAAATAGCATTGAAGTCCCCAGCTACCATCTAAGGAAGGTTACCTACTGAGAGATTGATGGTAGATAGATCAGACCAAAAATTCTTCCTATGGTTGAGATTGTTGGACCCATAAACACAAGTCAGTAAGAGGGAAGAAGAGCAGTTCTTAAGGGACGTCTCTAAGTGGAGCAGCTGATCACTAGTTCTAAGAATAGAGTACAAAAACCTATTTGGGTTCCAGGCTATAACTATCCTAGCATTCGAAGCCTAGTTACCATTACTATATGAAATCCATCTCAGAAACATGGAGGAGTAGATAGAGTTCAAGTAAGAAAGAGACCTAATCCTAGATTCTATCAAAAAGACAAAATATACAGATAAACTCCTAAGATAAACTTTTACTGATAATTATTTTTTAGGACTGTTAAGTCCCCTAACATTCCAAAAAACCAGATCCATATCACAAAAACAGAAACCAGAAACACAACCTACTTCTGTTTCCTCCTAGATTTCCTAGTACTCTTCACAGTAAAAGCCCCCTCTTCCCCACCCTTAATACTAGACCTGTTAGGGACCAATTTAGACATAGGAGAGGAAGGAATACCTACCTGATTTGCAGTAAATGAGTTGGAGTCCTCAAGGTCTCCACACAATTCTTCTTACAATTGATGATCCTGGCTTTGAAGAGATGGAATCCCAGTACTACTTACATCTTTATCTTCTTGTATATTCATCTCATTCAGAAGAATCTTTTGTTATGAATTTTGGCCCTCACATTGCTCATTACAGATCTTTGCTGGTCTACTTTTCTTGTTGCTAGGAGTACCCTGCTCTAAGGTAAGTTCCTGTTCCACTTTATGTTGCTTAGGAGTGTTTAATTTCTGTTCCTTTCCCTTCTCTAGTTCATATTGTAGACCAGTCTCAAACCTTCTCCCTGTAGGAGCCCATTCCTCCTTCAATGCATTCTGCTCAGGTCTCCATTAATACTCAATTCTAATTTCCTTGAAAATTATTTCACCCTCCTCATAATAAATAGCCAATTGAAAGGAAGAGGGCTAACTCTTCTGCAGTTTAAGCTCCACATATCCGTGCATACACAATCCTATACATCCTAGCTGTCTATGTATCCATTAAAAGGGTGTCTCCCATTGTACTTACAATCCTCCTTAGTCCTTCGGTATTCTAATATTCAACTGGGATATTATGAAACCTAGCCCAAATTGGGGCATACTTGACCTCTTCTTGTTCCCCATCATTTAGACTCCACTTTTGAAGAAACAATGACTTCCCTTGGATATGTCAAGGTCCCTTTTCCAATACCATGTTCAATCTTACTTTTGAGTTAAACTTAAACAGAAAATTGTTTGAGCTAGTTATGAGGGTTTCTTTTAGTTTGAACTCTACCCAGGATTTAGCTAAAGCTCTCTGCACAATTGGAAAAGCTGGTCTTTTGCCTATGAAAACCAATCAGAGCTAACCTGAATTGTGTGGCTCCCTTTTTAGCTAGCTCCGAAGGGAGGATGACATATATCTGGGCCTCCTTGACCTCCAAGGGGTAGTAAGATAAAGATTTATCTGTTGTTGATTCCTTCATCCCTTCTAAAATGACTGCCTTCCAAGTTCTGGTGGTCCTCAAATTTTCATTTGCAAGAGATTGGCAGGAAGATTTGGGCACCTTCTCCAATTGTTTTATCACATCGATATGGAATACGGTTAGAGACTTGGGGTTTCTGAAGTGGTTCTTTGATATAGTTGGGTATAGAGGTGTTTGGGTTGGAATTTTGGTCTTGGGGGAAATTAGGGTTTTTATGGGAAAGAGGGTCAAAGGCAGGTAATGGTGTGAGAGGAGATCGAGGTTGGTTAGGGGACGAAGATGAAGCCCTAAAAGTAGAAGGAGATGAACCCACCTGAAATCTCTACAGTTATGGCGCTCTCGATGTTCGTCTCTCACTCGAAGCTCGTCTTTCACTCGACGCTCATCTCTCTTTTCCAACAATAGTTTTCATTTTGTGTATCATTTTATTTCCCTTTTTTGGGACTATTTACGTTATCTTAGGAGTAATGATTTGGTATTTTGTAAGAATGAATTTGATGCTCTATTGAATCGTTTTTCATAAAAACTCATTGCTAGAATTTGAATATGATACGTAATAGTTATGTTTGAAGTCGTATGTGGAAACTAACAATATTAAATCGTTAGGGATAACATAACATAAGTTAAATAATTCGAGCTTGTATGATTATTGCTTAGATTGGGTTGTTTTTTCTCAATTGTATTGTGGCTGTCCGATTAAACTTAGAAAGCTAATTTTAGATTATTTGATAGTTAAGGTTAATTAACGAGCTCTTCTTAATTAACTACAACCTAAGGAAAAACCAAAATTAGTAGAACTTATTGTTAGTTGACGATCAATAGTCTAAAGAGAGGTGTGAAGATAATTTAATGACATGTGTGAAATTATGCTTAGGCCAAAATTAAACCAAAGAATCAGATTTCAAATCATTAGTCAATTTTATCTCCTTATTATTGTTTAATATAGATTCAATTTTATTTTAATTTCTAATTTGCATTAAACCAAACCTCCTATTTTACTAATAAAGAGAATTTAGGAAAGTAATTGGAATTAATCTCTATGGAATCGACCTAGACTCACCACTGCTATGGTAGTAGGTCTAGTTTATTTTGGGTAGTGTTACGACAAACTATCGTTTTTTAGCACCATTATTGGGGGTTAATATCCTTTTCTTTTTTGAATTTTATTTGTTTTTATTTTATTTTTATTTGTGATTAATTTCTTTTTTTGTTTGGTTAGTTATAGTGCATGACATGATCTTCTCACTCTGGTGAATTGAAATTTGATCAAGAACTTGAAAGTACATTACGTAAAGCAAGAAGACAAGTTGCCCAAAGTTCCAAGGATTCTTCATCATCTGATAGGAAACTTGAATCATCACCAGGAATTCAAACAGTATTAGACTTGCTTTCTAATTCCCTTAGTGATTCCATTTCTAAAACTGGTTCTAACATAGCAAGTCAAAACAATGATCACACTCTTAAGTAGTTATCTGCTCCTAATTTTAATCATCAACCTTTATGCATTGATTTTCTAGCTATTGATGTTACTTTTGAGCTTAAATCTGGTCTAATTAATCTTTTGCCTACTTTTTGTCATATACTAGGTGAAGATCCTTATAAGCACCTTAAGGAGTTCCACATAGTTTGTTCTAGCATGAAGCCATCCGGGGTACAAGAAGAGTATATTAAGATGAGGGTATTCCCATTCTCGTTAGGAGAAACTGCCAAGGATTGGTTTTACTACTTACCATCTGGATCAATCACTAATTGGAATGAGAAGCAAAGACTTTTTTTGGAGAAGTACTTCCCTGCTTCTCAAGCTATGAATATTTAAAAGGAAATCTATGTAATTCGACAACATCATGTGGAGACATTATATGAATATTGAGAGTGTTTCAAGAGGTTATGTGCTAGCTGCCTAGACCATCAAATTAGTGAGCAACTTTTGATCCAATAATTTTATGAAGGGCTTCTACCATAAGAAAGAAGTATGATAGATGCAACAAGTAGAGGTGCATTTGTAGATAAGACCCTCATTGAATCCAAAAATCTGATTTCCAATATGGCTACTAACTCTCAATAGAGAGGACCCTCGACCATTGAGAGTCAGTGAAGCTAGTACTACTACATTGGAGTAATAGATGGTTAGGTTAACATCTTTAGTGAGGAAAATGGTGCTCAACAAGTCAAGGTTTTTATAATGGTAGGACATAATATGTATCTAACCTTGCAGAAGAATTCAACGGAATAAGTGAATGCTTTTATAAGCTTTCTGCGCCAACCACAAAGGAATCCTGGTTACCTCTATACACAAAACTTAGGATGGAAGAATTCTCCATTCAACACCTATAGGAAACAAGGACAAAAACAAGGCTTTTACTAACAACCATATCAAAGACAAATACAACCATCAAGTTCTGTACCTTTACTAGAAGAAATGATTGAAAAAACTGACTCAGAATAACACTTAGCTCCAAAATAATGCTATGCAATTCCAACAATAAACAACAACTAGCATTCAAAATATAGAGAATCAATTGAGTCATATTAGCTATTGTTGTGAGCTGATTGGAGAATCAGAATTCAGGTAAGCTTCTTGCTCAAATGATTGTGAACTCAAATGATAACGCAAGTGTTATCACCTTGAGAAGTGATAAAGAAATGGTGGCACCACATAAGGCTCCTATTGTTGGTGATGATGAAGAATCTAAAAGGGAACTTAAAGTGTCTCCAAAAGAAGTTGAAAAGGGAAATAAGGTAAATTCTTAATCTCCTATGAATAAAAATTTTACTAAAGTTTTGCCTCCTTTTCCTAGCAAGTTTGCTAAATCGAAGAAACAGGAGTAAGATAAGGAGATTTTGGAAATGTTCAAAAAGGTAGAGATGAACATACCTCTAATGGATGCCATAAAACAAGTTCCACGATATGCCAAATTCCTTAAGGAATTATGCAAGCCAAAAAGGAAACTAAGAGGAGACAAGAAAGTGAGTGTGAGGGAAAATGTGTCTATAGTCATTCAAAGAAAACTCCCACCAAAGTGTAAGGATCCAAGTACGTTTACAATTCCTTGCAAAATAGGTGATACTAGGTTTGAAAAAGCAATGCTAAATCTAGGAGCTTCAATTAATGTCAAGCCATATTCCATTTATACTTCATTGAATTTATGTTCGTCGAAAGAAACATGTGTTATAATTCAATAAGCTGACAGATCTACTACTTATCTTGAATGGGTTTTAGAGGATGTTTTAGTGAAGGATATCAAATTGGTTTTCCCAGCTGACTTTTATGTGTTAAACATGGAGGGAGAACCTTCGTCTAATTGCACCAATCCTACTAAGTTGACCATTTTTAAAGACATTAAAGACAAATATTGATGTGGATGCAGGAACATTGATTATGGAGTTTGACAGTGAAATTGTTCGCTTTAATATTTTTGAGGCTATGAGGTACCTTAGTGATGTTCATTATATTTTGTTAATTGATTTCATTGATTGTTTGTCACAAGAAGTTTTTGACAGGGATGGTAAAGATGAGTTGGAATTCATTCTTTGCAGGAATTTATAGGAAAAAACTTTACAAGGTTATAACTTGTTCATTATAGATGAAATGGAAGAAATTGTGGTAGCATTGCAATCATTGCAACCAATACTAAAAAGGTATGTAATTGTAAATATTGAATTCCAATAACTAATATGAAATCTTTACCATTGGTTATGTAAGCACCTGCAATTAAACTAAAACAATTACTGAAGCTCTTAAAATATGTGTTTTTGGGAGAAGGAGAAATACTTTGGTAATCATAGCAAGGAACTTAACCATGCTTCAAAGGAAAAGCTTATTCGAGTGCTTAAAGACCACGTCACAGCTATAGCGTGGACTATAGTCGGCATCAAGGGTATTAGCCCTTTGACATGTATGCACCAAATCCTTTTGGAAGAAGGATCCAAACCTTCAAAAGAATCACAATGAAGAATGAATCTTTCGATGATGGAAGTGGTAAAAACAGAGATCTTGAAGTTGCTTGATGTTATTATAATCTACCTAATTTCGGATAGTAAATGGGTAAGTCTAGTCCAAGTGGCATCAAAGAAGACTAGGATTACATTGGTGAAGAATGAGAATGATGAGTTTGTTCCTACAAGAATTTAAAATGGATGGCAAGTATACATCGATTACAGAAAGTTAAATGTTGTTAAACGTAAGGATCACTTTCCACTCCCATTCATTGATCAGATGCTTGAATGACTTATAAGATGATCTCACTATTGTTTTATTAATAGGTGTTTAGGTTATGACCAAATTGGGATTGCTCTAGAGGATCAAAAGAAAACAACCTTCACATGCCCATTTTGGTACATTTGCCTATGGAAGGATGCCATTTGGACTCTGTAATGCCCTAACCACCTTTAAAAAATGCACGATAATTATTTTCTTTAAGCATATGGGGTACATTATTGAGGTCTTTACGGATGATTTTACTATCTATGAGGATTCATTTGACACATGCTTGGATAATTTGAACTGTGTACTTGAACGATGCAATGAAACTAATCTTGTTCTAAATTTTGAAAAATGTCATTTAATGGTTAAACAAGGAATATTTTTGGGACATGTAATCTCGTCTAGAGGTATTGAGGTCGATAAAGCTAGGGTAGAAATTGTGTAAAACTTACCCTACCCCACAAATGTGTGGGAGGTTTGTTCTTTTCTTATACATTTAGGTTTTTATTATAGTTTTATCAATGACTTCTCATCTAGTGGTATTGAGGTCGATAAAGCTAAGGTAGAAATTGTGCGAAACTTACCCTACCCCACAAATGTCCGGGAGGTTTGTTCTTTTCTTAGACATGTAGGTTTTTATTATAGTTTTATCAATGACTTCATTAATACCTCAACAAAACTCTGTCAATTGTTACAAAAGGATGTGTCCTTTAAGTTTGATGAGGGATGTAAGCAAGCATTTGATAAATTGAAAAAGCTTTTGACTTCGACACCAATCATTCAACCACCGAACTAGAGTCAACAATTTGAGATTATGTTTGATGTGAGCAATTTTGCTGCGGGTGTTGTCTTTCGTCAAAAATGTGGCAAGATGACTCATTCCATTTACTATGCTTTAAGAACTGTCAGTCCATCATAATGCAACTACTCCACCATAGGAAAGGAACTTTTAACTATTGTGTTTGCTTTAGATAAATTTAGACCTTACTTTTTTGGTTCTAAAGTGTTGTATATTATGATCATACGACATCAAAGTATCTTTTATTGAAGAAGGAAGCGAAGCCAAGGCTTATTAGATGGATTCTCCTGCTCTAAGAGTTCAATTCAAAGATCAAAGACAATAAAGGTGTAAAGAATTCAGTCGCGAACCACTTGAGTCAATTTGTAAAGGAAGGGGATTCAATACCATTAGAAGAGCTATTTCTAGATGAGCAACTACTTACTCTTTAAGATAAGGTACCATAGTATGCTGATCTTGTGAACTATCTAGTGAACCATGAAATACCTAATGACTTGAGTAGAGCTAAATCAAACATAATAAAGAGTGAATTGAAATATTATATATGATTATCCTCAATTTTGTAAGTGTTGTTCTGACCAAGTGATTAGGAGATGTATGCCTAAATATGAATATAAATCAAATTTGAAAATTTGCCATTCGTATGCTTGTAGTGGTCATTTTGGGCCTAATAGAAATGCTAGGAAAATTCTTGAATGTGGTTTTTATTGGCCAAATATATTTCGAGATTCCTATATATTCTGCAAAGCATATGAATAATGCCAGAAACAAGGTAATTTATCCCATCAAGATCAAATGCCTTTTTCTCCAATTCTTGCATATGAAAAATTTAATGTATGGCAATTGATTTTATGGGACCATTTCCTTCTTCTTTTGGTTTTGTTTACATTTTGTTGGCTATGGATTATGTTTCTAAATGGGTGGAAGCTAAAGCCACCAGGACTGACGATTCTAAAGTTGTTGTAGAATTTGTCAAGTCTAGCATTTTTACTAGGTTTGGAACATCACAAGCATTAATTAATAACGTGGGTACTCATTTTTGCAACCGATTAGTGAGGAATCTTTTAAAGAAGTACATGTCAGTCATAAGGTGTCTACGACCTATCATCCATAAACGAACAGGCAAGTAGAGTTGTCAAATAGACAAATCAAGTCCATCCTTAAGAAAATAGTGAGCCCAAATCATAAAGATTGGAGCCAATGACTTGATGATGCTCTTTGGGCATATAGGACTACATATAAGACACCAATTGGCATGTCTCCATATTGATTGATTTATAGAAAGTCGTGTCATCTTCCAGTGGAAATTGAGCTTAAAGGCTTTTGTGCCATTAAGTAATGCAATATGAAGATGGACACGGTGGGTGAACGGAGGAAACTGCAACTGTAAGAATTGGAAGAACTTAGGCTTGAATATAATGAGAATGTAGAAATTTACAAGGAAAAGGCGAAACAATTTCATGATAAGGTGATTGTTAGGAAGAATTTTTTGATTGGACAAAAACCATTCGTGGCTTAAGCTTTTCCTAGGTACAATGCATTCCCGTGGATTGGACCTTTTGTTGTTACTAATGTATTTTCATAGTGTGCAATTGAAATTGAAAACTTACAGAAAAATAAGAAATTTAAAGTCAATGATCATCGACTGAAACCCTTCTATGAAGGATTCCAAATGGAGGATGTGGAAGTCACAGGGTTAGAAAACCCTCATTATTAAGACTGAGCAATGTGGAGTCGATCCAATGATGCTAAACAAAGGAGCTACTTGGGAGGCAACCCAAGTAAAGTTAATTTCTATCTTTTTACATTTTTGCAATTGTTATTTTCCTTAAATGCTCCATTTCTTGCATTTAATGTTACATAGTTTTAAGTGTAGCGGTGAGGCTCTTAGTTTGATGTGAGCTTTTATGCATGCTTTTGAGCTTAATTGTTGCTTATGTGACTTCTTAGGTGGTTTTCAAAATCAAACAAAAAAAATAAAAATTCTCATTTTCTATTGCTTTTAAGACTATGTAGTCATAATTAGAGTGTTAATTAACCCAAAAAATCCTTAGCAAATTTGCTCTTGTGATTGGTTAATTTGGATTATCTTTAGAAGAGTCATGACTAGTGGTAGACAAAAACCAGTGAGATTTTAATCCTTATTAGAATAACACATCCATATAAGTTTTATTGTCTTTTTTTTATAAGTGACCTTCATGAAATGTTCATCCTGATTTTGCTTGGATTTTCTATTCAAGACCACATTTTTATCACATGCATTAACATGGAAATGATTAACCATTCTTTGTTTGTACTAGCTACATTAGCCAAATATCCTACTGATTTATATGAATTTTGATTTTTTAACCCCCCCTTTAAGCTTTTTTAGCCTTTCTTTTTGCATTAACCACATTACATGCTTTAAACCTAACAAAATGTCTAACCTAAGCCTTAAAGCTAGTGAAGCAATTGTTGATTGTTGAGTTTGTGGATGTAAAAAATTAAAGTGTAGGGGTATGCATATATGTGGGATGGATATAATTGTTGGGATGACAATTTATGTCTTATAATTTAAATTCTCATGTTGATGTAGCGTCGTTTAATGTATAAAAAAGGAAAAGCAAAAAGAAAAAGAAAAGAAAAGAAAGAAATAAAATTATCAGAGAGGAAATGCATGTGTGTTGCAAAGTTATATATGATTAGTCTTTCCTCCCAAAGTTGTATTGAATGGGTTACTTGAGTATGTTGAATATGAGGCAGATGTTGCTTTCGATGGTCACTCCCTATAATTACAAAGTTTTATTCATGATCAACTTTTGAGATTGATTTGTGTTTTTTGTGGTTTGTGGTGAGAGAGCTTGAATTTGAGCTAAGAAACATATTTTTTGCATTTATTATAGTTAATGTACACAATTGTGAGTGAATGTTGGTTTTTGCACTTGATGGTATATTGATATATGCTTAATTGATTATGAATTTATTCTATAACACTTAGTGATTACTGCTATGAAAATGCTTAAGATGCACACTTTTACTCATGTGATTTTAGGCACAATTCAGTAGTAAAGAAGTTAAAATAAGTCAAAAGCATAATATTTGGGTCATTTTATAAAGATTAATATTCATTTGTCTTCATGGAGTAAAAAGAAGAAAATTAGAGCAAGAAGAAGACAAGAAAAGTTCTTCGAAATAACCTTTGTTGGATTAGAAGGAAATCTAAAAAATTCAGTCGAAAGGGAGTAGAAAACCCATGGCTATGCATGTTCCATACAAGAATGTGACGACCATAATGAGTGTGAATTTAGAAGGTGGCCAATGTAAGAAGAAAGCAAGCAACATGGGTGTTTCAATCACAAATGAAGAAGTAACACAATAGGTGAGCAAAACGCAATGTCTAAGGAGAATAAAACCGCAGACCAAAATGGTAGCATACAACTAAAGGAGAAACATAGTCATTGGGCAATAAATAACACGCAGACGTTTGGTATCAACTAGGAAGGAAACGACAATGCGCAACTAGAAAAGGAGAAAAGCAAAACACAACACAGAAGTAAGGAATATAAGAGATGTGAGAAACAAGGGTTTGAAGTGTGTTATATAAGCATTTCTTTTAAATAAAAATCATAATAAAGGTGTCCTTAAATAAAAATTAGAATTTTTGTAAAACCACGGCTAACTTTAAGAACTTAGCATACTTGGGCATATTTTGTAATGCATCCACCAAGGAAATTTTGATCTACAGTTTCTTCAGCTTATCTAAAAATTTTGAAAATTAGGCATCCACCTGATTTCGCTGCAGTCTCTATGGGTATGGTACTTTTGGCATGTAAGGAGGAGGTGGTACATATGGTTTTTCCTTTTGTTGTTCTTGTTGCTCCTTCTCCTTCTCTTCAATAATCACAAATTGATTACTTAATTGAATTTGTGTGGTTTCCATGCTAGATAACTCTCCCACTTCTTAGTTGTATTACTTTCAACTGCTCCTTACTTAACCCATGTAAGACTTCACTTTGTGTAATGTTATGATCATTTATGTGTGTTTGTGGTATTTGGATGCTCATGCTTAGTCTACATAGAGATATAGGGCTGAGAAATATGTTGTGAGTGTATGATGAGAGTGGGCATTCATGTAGGACATTCCATTTATCAAGTTACTTCATCATTTACATAGAGATATGGGATGTGATGTAACTATCCAAAATGGTAATCAATTCTAATTAACGATTAGTTTAGGAATGGAGATTAAGAGATTACATACTAGATTTTAATTATTATTTTTGGGATAATTCAGTCTAAGTATTCAGAGAGAAAGGGCTAAGACATTAGAAAATATCTAGGACTAAACATGATCATATTGACGAAAATTGAAAGATTTCCTACGGTAGTAAGGGAAATCCTAAAACAGCTTAGCAATCTATCAAAAATAACTCAATCATCATCAATACAGGTTCCAAACGTCTACCCATATGATAAGTCGATGTTCTTGATATATTTTAGCTCTATTTTGTCATTGTTTTTGTATTGAATGATGTTAAATTGCCTTTAGTTTTTGTGAATTTGGTACTGCTCCTTTATTCTTGGTATTTGCAGATATTTTGGGAAGATAATAAAGAAAACCCGAGGAATACACGGTTTACCCGTGTAAAAACACACAGCCCATGTAAAGTAGCAGTTCAAAGTAAAAAACCCAAAAGAAACATGGTCTGACCGTGTAGATTCACACGGACTGTGTGCTTCATAGCAAGAACACATAGCCAGACCCAAAAGAAACACGGTCTGACTGTGTAGATTCACACGGTTCATATATGGTGGTTTTTTTGACAGTTTTCAATGATCAAAAAGGAATTTTTGAGGGGAATTTCGGGGGGAACTTTTGGAGAGAGACTTTTGGCTGGAGATTTTCAAAGCTGAAGAACAAGAAGGAGGAGAAGGACAAAAAGAATCAAAGAAAAGGAAAGCTTGGAGATTGAGAAATTAAGATTAGAGAAGTAATTAGAGTTCCTTCTCCTCCTCTTTCCACTTATTATTATTTATCTGTAATATTCAAGTTTATGGTTTTGCATTTTAGTTAAATTTAGTTATGATTATGTAAATTCACTTATTCTGGGATGTTTGTTTCAACTTGGAATTTATGTTTTAAACCTTATGCCTTTACTTCTAAATTCAATGTTGACTTTAGTAAAGTGATTTAATTCATTTTGTGACGGCAAAGAGAGGAAAGAATAAGCATGTTTCAGTCGAGAGAAAAAAGAGGAGAAGGCATTTTCGGTTAGGCTGAATCATGAGGGGCCTTCGGGAGAGCACAAAGAGGGAGGTAAGCTCTTGATATGAGAAGAGTCACAGAGGAGTAACTTCCAGACCCTAGTTTAGAGGTGATTTCGACACCAACGACCTAGTTAAGCATTCCTTTCATATTTTTATTGTTTCTTTCTCTCTTATTAAATTGATTATGTTATCCTAGGCATATGGATTTTGTTTTGTGTATGAATGATTGTATTATCATATAATTTGGTTGTTAGTATGAACCTATAGTTAGAATTTCAATATAGTCTATAATTGTTATTTTTTAAATTCATTTGTAGTGACTAATGGTTCTTAATCATTGGGGATAACATAACCTAGGTTAAATGACACATTGTATTTAGTTGTTGCTTTGATTAATCAATTTTCCTAATTTGTGATGCGGTTACCTAATTGGATCTAGAGATCGTATCTTATGTTATTTAGTGGATAGTAAATACTGATTAATTTCATTTCATAAACTTTACACACACTCTCTATGGGATCGACCTAGACTCACCATTGCTACAGTAGTAAGTCTAGTTTAGTTTGACTAGTGTTACGACACATTGTCAATTTTGGCACCGTTGCTAGGCAATGCGGTGTTTTAGTTTTTGTTCTTGATTTTAATTAGTGTTTTGTACATATTTGTTTGTAATTAGTTTCTTTTTAGTTATTTCTTGATATTTTCACTTTTAGTTTCGTGTTAGTGACTTAAAATTTGAAAAAATATATAATCTTGGGCTGAAGTAATTTCTTTTGTAACTCATATCCCCAATCTTATAATTATGATTGGAGTGATCATACAAATTTTAATTATGGATGGGATAATTAACAAAATTACTTCTATGATAGTTTGCAGGACACATAGCAATTCCCGTATATACTAGAAGCTTCTTATTACGACTCAGGTATTCTCAAGACAACTTTATCAAAACCTCTACTACTAATGATCTTGAGCAATTTCAACAGAGTATGCTGCTACTTAATCAAAGTATGCAAGAGCTTAATAAGAGTATGATGCAATTTTATTAGAGTATGCAACAATAATTGCAACAGGGTTTACAGAAAATCCAACAAGAAAACAAAGCAAGCATATAGAACATGGAACGCCAAATGGGTCAAATAATGGAAACTCTCGATCTCCTAGAATCACAAATCAAATAGGAGTAGCCATATCAACCTGAGGTGTGCCCAATGGACATTAGTGCGGAAACTTTACAGAGTGATGAGGAGCTTGAGAATTTTGATAATCATGGAATTGCTAGTGTGGAAGAAGTAGAGAAGCAGGTTGAACCAAAAAAGACATTTTTTAGCTTAACAGTGAGTACTGAGTTTGTGATTATTTTTGACATTAACTCTTTACCTTTACCTAGTAGATTGGAGGAATTAAACTAGGAAGAAAAAAGTGAAGAGTCATTTGGAATACTTCCCAAGAGCATGGACTCAATAAAGATTAAGAATTTGAGGATAAGGCATATGTGAAATATAAAGGATTATCAACCAAGGCCTTATCTTAAAAAACCTCACTTAGAGAAAGCTCAAATTGTACTACCTGAAGATCATAATTTCGTCACTTGAGAAGAAAACATGGATTCGATCCAATGAACCTAAACAAAGGTGCTTCTTAGGAGGCAACCTAAGGGAAGTAAATTTCTTTTCTTTAAATTTTCACATTTTGTTTTTATATGCATGTGTATTTTTAGTTTGTTTGCTTTTACTTGTTTTAAGTTTTCAATCAAAATGAGAGAAAGAATAAAACAAATAAATAAACATTTTCTCTTTTACTATTGCCTCTAGGACTATATAGTCATGATTAGAGAATGAATTGGCTAGAAAATTTCATGGCAACTTTTTACTTTTGTGATTGGTCAATATGTCTTGTCTTTAAAAGAGTAGTGGCTAGTGGTAGACAAAATCGGTGGGTTTTGAGCTTTATAAGACTGACACATTCATATCAGTCTCATTGTCTTTGTTTATGTGTGACCAATATGGAGATGATTAGGCATTCTTTGCTTTTCCAAACTACATTAGCTAAATAGCCTACTTTATTAACATGATTTCTCCCTTATTAACCCCCTTTGAGCTTTATTAGCCTTTCTTTTTGTACAAACCATATTACATGCTTTTAAACTTAACCAAATGTCCTACCCAAGCCATAAAGCTAGTAGAGTATTTGTTAATTGTTGATAACTATGGATGTACAAAAATATTAAGGTAGGGGTGTGCATATTTGTGGGATGGTTGTTATTGTTTGGATGCCATTTTACATTTTATCAATTAAATTCCAATGTCGATATAGCTTCTTTCAATTTTTA
>JAOQMP010000005.1:33182247-33204641 GCA_027563575.1 Erythroxylum pedicellare
AAATGATGGAGGGAGCCAAATAAAACACCAATGGCTTTTAAGGGAGAGAGCATCGTGGAAGCCAACAAAAAGGGGGAGGCTTTTAATTAAAAAGGTCAGTGGGCTTAAGGCATTGTTTGTCAAGTAATGTTTATCACTTGCCACATGTCCAATTTCCAAAACAATTTATTAGTTCTTTCATTTAACTAGTCCCATCAATTTCAATTGTTACTCCAATTGTTCCCCAATTTTCAATGAAACTTGTCAATAAATCCTAAAGTTATTTTTCAAAATTTTCATCGCCATTGGACAGTAATTTCTACTATCATTTAACAATTGTTTTACCACTTGGCAATTTTCCTAGCTAAAATACTCAACAATTTGTAGAAATTTCTCCAAAATTTTCCAAAAATTTTAAATCAATTTATACACTCCCCAAATCAATTTTCAACATATAAAACCCACATTTCTCAATATGCTCACATTTATAAACAATTATGCCCGAAAAATGTCAAATGAGTGCATAAACAATTATTTTTATGTGCAAAAATTACTATTCACGTGTGTGTGTGTATGCTATATTATGCATGAGCACAAAATGCATTTTTCTCAATCTCTCTTTGATCTCACATGTACCAAATTTTAGGGTTCTAACCCTTAATATGGGAACGGGATGTTACAAGATCGATCCCACAAAGACTATGAATACTAGTAATTACCCTTCCCCTATTATCTAGCCTACGGATTGATTTTAGATTTTTAAGAAGAAGAAAATAAAAACTAAAACAATTAAAGAAATAGGAAATGATAATAAATGCAAAGATAGTAGAATTCACTTCGAAAACTATCATTATTAGAAATTAGTATCTAGGTTCGAATCCCCTTAAACCCTTAATAGATTGATCTTTTATCATACAATTGTTTTGTTGATGTATTGGAACATGGAGACTCCTATTATGTGCTAATAGCTAACCTTGAGTCTACTAACAACAAATCCTAAGGTCTCTAATTGAATTACTCAGGTTAAATCTTATAGGATTGTGTTATCGATTTATGATTCTCTCTATTCAGTTTGACCCTAATCGGGAAGATTTATGTCTTTCTATCTTTAGGGTTGCAATCAACTCCTTCTAATTATGTTAGATCTATTCACACTAAGATTTCTCAATCTCTATGTAAGAAATCAGATTATCAATAAAACATGTAATTAGATCACAATAATCAATCAACCCAATTGTATTAATAAAGCAGTCAAATCATATCAAAATATTAACACAAGGTTCATCTAACCTAAATACTAACTGGACATTTAGTTACATATTATCGAACACAAAATCAAACATAAATTGAAAAAAAATGAATTGAAAACAGTGGGTTCATAATTCTAAATCTCCATAATTGTCTTCTATCGAATCTTCTCGTGATGTGGAGGCTTGATCTTGTATTCTGATGGATCTTTCGATGAAATCTTCGTGTTTTCCATTTCTTTGGACCAAAACCATCCCTTCTAGAAATCTTCGTATCCAAAACGCTCCTCCTTCCTTTCTACCTACAAAACATCACTTTTATATTGATTCTGGGTTTTGGGTTATACATGCTCATGTGCACACTTGTGCACATGAACGTGCATAATTAGAGTACACCAGATATCACGAAAGTGCATGGGCGTGCAAAAGTGACCGACTATGCATTTTTTCCATATTGTTGTTTTTCCTATTTTAGTTGCGTTTTCATCCAGTTTCTTCTCCTTTAAGTGTGTTCCTTCTCTATGGGATCTTCTCCTACAAATCAATTGATTTAGCCAAAGGTTGTTACTTTTGATACTGGCTCCTTAAGATCTGATACTACATGCAATTCACTGCTACAAAAAAATATCATAATTGACAACTTTCTTAAGAGTCATCCTATTGTTCAAGCACACTTTAAGATAATGAGACATTTATACTTCTTACAAAATCATGATAACTGTTATATTGAAATTTCAAGCCTAGATTATTATTTTTTTCAAGGAGTTCATCCTCAAGCTATTCGTGTTTTGTACAACTTTGGAGTTATAAATGCTATTTATTTGACAAATTCAAAGTTTCTTGAAATCTCTATACTTTCCAGATGGATTTAGGTAGGAGTTAAGGATTGTCATTTGAATAATCCTACAATAACACCTAAAGATACTCTCTTATTAAAAATATTGTCTAGTAGCCTTGATTTTCATGAAGAAGAAAGATATGATGTTTATCATTTTATTATTGTAGGAAAAGTAGAAAATTTTCCTATCATGATAGACACGAAGTTAAGAAGTGAATTCTCTAAGTTCAGTGAGACTGATATCTATTATCGAACTGGAATCAAAATGAAAAATGTTATTTCTAGCATAGAGGCAACATTTAGAAAAAGATTCTGAGCTTATGCTGGAAAAAGTAAATTCTAGCACAGAGACAGCATCTAGAAAAGGATTTTGGGCCTATACTGGAAAAAGTAATTTTTCCTCTCTAATCATAGCCCCAACCAAGAAAACACTAGTGGCTACTAAAAATTTTGTCAAGATAAAGATTAGAATGATTGAACGAGGCAAAATTAGTTCTAATACAAAAGCTCAAAGATGATTTTGCCACCTCAAAAAGCATATCGAAATTATATGTCCAGCTTGTACAAGTGGTTTCAAATCTTTTAAAGCAAAAGAAAAGGATGAGACTTATGAAGTTTGCACTTATAATTATGATTCAGACTAGCCAATGAAACAAAAGATATGTTTCAAGATAAAGAAGATATGTTTCAAAATAAGATAAGTGGAACAATATCCCAGTCCAATAAAAATAGAGGAAATCTCTTATGGATAAGGATGGACATGAAAATGGATAAAAAATATATTTTAAGTTTGGATTTAACATCCTTTTGTATGTATAAATAAGCCCCTTTAGTAAAAGAGGGCATCAATTTTTGTAATATCTTCTCCCTCTTCCTTGTTCCCTTTACTATAAAATAAAAATCTCTTTCTGTAGATACAATTTATATTTCCATCTTAAACTCTTACTTTTCTCCTATATTATTTAGTTTATGCCTTAGTGTAGGAAATGAATTAAGGTTATGGTGGACTGTGCTGAACGAATTATCAACGATAATTAACTCTTAAGGTTTGAGCCAAAATACTCGACAAAAGACTCGACAAAAACTCAGTAAAGCTACGGTCAAAACACATATATTGGACCCTTTAAGTTTGGAATTATAATTTTGTTCTGCATATTATTAATAACTTCTTATTTTTCTAAAAAAATTTCTATCTGGATTAGATATAGATTCTATAAATTCTATAAATGAAATAACTGGTGCACTCTTAGTGGAGTGTAATATTACTCAAGCTTAAGAGTATGTCTTAAAATGAGATAAAATTGCTAGAGAAATATGGAATGATTATATTAATGAGAATTCTAATCGATTATATTCCTTTTTGTTATGATACTACTTTTATATTTTAAAGTATTGTAGCATGGTGAACATCTTCTATTATTTATTTTGGAACGAGCTAATATAGTTTTTATCTTTTATAGTCTCTTATTATATAAAATTGATATGTTAGTTTTTAAATTTATTATAATATTGATACTTTTTAATTTCTAATGATAACAAGAATTAAATAATTTAAGCATTTGATAAATTAAATTAAATATACTATTGACATATAATAGTATAATAAAATAAAATAAAAATAGGATGGTAAATTAAACTAGTTTTTGTTTTCATTTTTTTATAAAAATCAACCAACTAAGTTTTTATTTTTAGTTTTTTATTACAAATGTCAATAAAACATATTTGTATTTTTTAACAAACAATAGCAATAAAAATTTCAATAGGAAAATAGTTGAACCTAACAACTTAGTAGTTTGAGACTGTTAGCTTATTTGAATTTAAAATATATATTTAAATATGAATACTTCAACAATTAATTTATTTAATATGTTATTATAATTTGTATAATAGATTAAAATTTTAATATAAAACAATTTATTTTAAAATATATACATTAAAATTAAAATTAAATTTTTTAATGAAATTGTAAAAATGGGGCGAAGTAACTACTTTAATTCTAGTTTTGCATTTATGGCCTTGGAGATATTAGAGGCTTGTGCTTTGCGGGCTTTGACGTCAAAAAGTTTGTACCAAAGCCTTGGTCGTTCATGTTTAGCTAAAGATGTGAATTTACTAAGTGAGCCCTTATCATTATCTCTCAGTATTATTTGCACTCTGGCATTACTAAAATAATATTTATTGCACCCTAATATTACTAAAATAACATTATACTCTGAAAATAATAACAAAGATAGCAATATGATATGAAACTTTGACGTAAAAATCACACTTTTAATTGATATTTAAAGAAATCATTTTTATGATCAAGTTATCTAATTATAAAATAAAATAGGCTAAATCTATAACTCATATACTAAAAACTACTGAAAACTTAATTTTTTTAGAATTTGAAAATATTAAAATATAATGTAACGCTATAGATAATAGCACAGACTAACTTAGACTCTTTAGAAAACTTAAGGAGGTTGTACCATTTACCATTATGTTTTGGGGACTAAAATTTGTTTGCTAGTTTAGAGTTATGATTTCGATCAATATATTAACTACGAAAACTGGGTTCCGAAACTTCAACATATACATTATAGGTTGTTATTTTTACCGTAGCAGGCTTGACCGGCATCCCAAACTATATAAATTTACAAATTTCATGTTTCTCCATATTTTGCATCATCTATCTTGTCATTCATGGAAAGATCTATTTACCATTAAATCATCCTAAAACTATAGGATATTTATGTTCAAATAGATTATTAATAGACTTCATATCAATGTTATGAATATCGTACCGACCCTGGTACCGGTTTGAGTTTTGGTACAGTACTTTCTTGATATCAGTCAAATATCGGGTACTGTTTCGAGGCATTTTGTAAATTTATAAAATAGCCTATGAATTTTTTAAAAAAATTGCAAAATAACCCGTTAGTATATTATACTATATATTTTATAATTTTAGATAAACCCTATCTCCAAAAATCATAATAATAAAATTTTAAAATAAAATCAATTTATTTATTTTTATTAACAATAATTTTTAGATATTTCACATATAAATAATAACTACAATTAATATGAAAAAACAATCATCATAAAAATATAAAATTAAGAACAATACAAAATATTTAAAATACTACAATTTCATCATATAATAAATAATAATTACATCAAAATATCAAATAAAAAGAAAAATAAATATCCTTAACTCTTTAACTATTACAATTTAAAACAAGAGTTCCTGATAAGGAAATAACTAAGTAAAAGTAAAACCTGAAACAAAAACAATTACTATTACATTGCATATATAGAATTTAACATATATATTAAATATAAGTAAAACTAAAAGAAAAGGATAAACAAAAACATGGAACTTCATTCAATTATCTAGGGAGTTACCTACTATAACTGCACTTACTTCAATTATCATTTGATGCAAAATCCTCATAATTGAGAGGAGTCTTGTCATCATCATCATTCAAATTCAATGTACCAAATGACATGTCAATACTTTTCTATCCAAGATTATCTTCCAAGTCACTCACATCTATCAAACCTGGTTCCTCAAAAACTCAATTCGCCAAAAGATCGATATTATCAATGCAAATCAGATCTACTGAACTACTTGTTCTATTAAGAGTCCTAATAAACAATAAAATGTAATTATTAAAAAACTATAAGAAATTATATCCAAGTTAATAATGACAATAACATAATTTTTCCCAAGTTTTAAATTGTAACGAACAAAGACTAAGTCATCAATCTCTTCTACTCTAATATATTCCTTTTCTTGGAATTGATAAATTCAAATGTGCTCTAGTTTCTTTCACAACCTATTACACTTACACATTGACTTAAATTTTGAACTACAAACCTTTTCAATTATATAACATCAATTCCGAGTTGATCCCACGATGAAACTGTAAGTCGTAAGATAACAAAAGTAACGTTATAAATAAAATAAAATGATAATTAATTTTCAACAAGTAAGAAAAGGAAAAGAGCTAATACCTGGAGAAAGTTTTTATCTTTATTGAATAGCAATTGGCATTCTAAAATCTCCAAAAGACCTCTTATAAAATTATATTTTTGAGCTCAGGATATCTTGCATCCTCATATGGGCAACAACTGTTGTAATAGTTAATAACATTTCCTTATTAACTTTAGCTTTCTTTGTAAAACCTAATCTGAAATAGACATTAGAATTCAAAAATGCCCCAACCGTAAAAAAATAGAGAGTAAAATTGTCTTTCCCATATGTCATTAATGAATGCAACATAAGGTGTGTACAAAGAAGGCCTATTCGTCCAATTGACCTTCCTTCGCTTTATAAGGCGGCCCCAAACTATACCCTTGTAGGAATGTGTCATGTCCATGAAAGTGTATGTAATGAGTGTTAACAAATATGAAAATGACTGCTTCGTATTGGACATAATTGGTATTAATAGAATTATTGGGTGTAATTCGGTAATTTGCATTAATTGTGTTATACATGCATAAATATAAATTAATCATGGGTTAAAATGATAAATGAATTAAGATGGCATGCAATTATAAGGAATAAGAAAATGATGTGGCCAAATTGTAATTAATGAAAATTGAAAAGTATGAACCGATGGGAATTAGCCACTTGTCACTCTACACATCATAAGGTTTACATATAAATACGAAGAGGATGAGATGAGGTCGGCCCTAACACTCAAAATTAGTAATTTTGAGCTCCTCTCTACATCAAAATTCATACTAAATTTGATCTCTAAAGGGAGATTTTGAAAGAAACATAAGAAATTGGTGTATTTGAAGTCTAAGGCAAGTTAATTTCATGTATTGTTACGAAAATTAACTCCTTCCTCACCTCCTCTTCATCTAGAGTTTTTTTTTATTTGTATGTAATTGTTGAAGATGAGTTTTGAATAGGTGTGTTATGTGTAGAGGAGGAGAAGATCAAAGACAAAGTCAAAAGGAAGCAAGTGGAGTGAAGAAAAAGTGTTTTGATTACTCCTTCAAAGAGGTATGAGAATTTTGATATGTTTGCTTGAATTTAAGAGTGTGATGTGAGGAGAATTGGTAAAATAAGTATGAAATATGCAAATGGGATGTTTTTGGTTAAATTGGATGTGTTTTTGTTTTGCTCTAAATTGGATGTGTTTTTGTTTTGCTCTTACTTGATAAGACCGAAGTTCATTGATTTGGGATGTATACCTGGTTGAATGGATATGTTTCACTGAATAGACTTCTCTAATTTGGACATATCTTGGCCTGGACCTCCAAATTTAAGATTAAACTGGAGACATAAACCTAAAATTTTCATAAAGGAACTGAAATTTGATTCTGTTTCTAAGATTTTGGAATTCTAGCTTGAAGTTGAGTTATAGCTGTTGTCCCTATTTTAAAATAGCCTATAGTGTTTTGAGTATAACTCCTGGAATACTTAACCAAATTCTATGAAATTTATTTCAGTATAAAATTAAGACATTGAGGAACATTTTTCTAGAGACCATTTTTCCTAAAAACCCAACTTCTAGGTCAAAATGGCCATACAGAGTGATCTAGAAATCTATTCCGAGAAAAGCTGAAAATTAGCCATGCATGGCTGTGAGTGTGAGGGCGTAACTGTGCATAATACATTCTGCCCAAAAAAAATGCCATTTTGATTCAAAGTGCATGGCTATATATGAAAGTGGTGAAGTCGTGCATCACCCCATTTTATTCCAAACATGAATTTTCCTCACTTTAATGCTACCTAACTTCATCTGAACCTTTTCAGATGTCAATGAAACATAACAAACACATTTATAATGGTAATATGAGACTGATCATACATGTAATTTTTATATAGCTTAATGATTTTATTTTTGTATTATTGAAAAGGAATATGAACATAAAGCATATTAAATAAGATTAGGCATGATAAACGTTTTCAAAACATAATGTAATCATAAGGGAATAAGTTTGTATGATATAAATTTGTTACTCTATAATGTGATTCTGAAACGTAATTATAATGTTCTATTGATTAGTTTTAACTTACCAAGTCTTAGTTGTAGGTAAATAGACATGTCTAGAAGGGTCTACAGTTACTTATGTTCTGAGACACTACGATTTATTATGTTTTAGAGACTTATCTCTCTTTTATTTTAGAGACTTACGTCTCTTCTATTTTATAGGCTATTGCCCCTTCTGTAGATACCAATCATAGGTACTTCTATTTTGTTTCCCTTACCCATGTCTGAAGAAATTAGCAGGCAATTTTGTATATATTGTGATATTAGTTCTATCTTGATGCAAATTTATATTATGAATAATCTATAAATTTTATAGTCAAATATTGTTATGTTTATTAAGATATTTCATTACTTTTATTTTATAATTTACTTTCCATCACTTAAATGCCATGAATCATTTGCATATGAATGTTAGGTGACTGTTGTGAGTAGTCTCCATTTTACATCATTATTCACCACTAAGATATATACTTAGCACGGTAGTTTTTTCTCTATGTAGGTTATGATAACAAGGTTAATTTTGGGACAACCGCAACGGACAAAGAAGGACATGTAACATTTTAGAAGATTTTGTATCTAAACATTGTGTTGTGATCATAATGATTAAGAAGGAATTTTGTAGTAAATGCTTGTAAGACTTAAGAAGATTTCAATATGTAAATGGCCTATGCTAACTATAACTTATGATGAGATTTTCAATATATGGATATGATATATGTAATTTGCGATTTGTATAAACCACTGTGAAGTAAGTGAGCAAGTTTGTTAACACGGGCAACTATTTGAATTGTGACGTATATTTGTCCTATCTCTGGGAATTGTTGGATTGTCTAGGTCTATTTTGTGTGCATCCACATATCCTTATACGGGGTATTAGGGTGTAACACGCTCTCTCAATGACATCAAAAAAAATAACCTATTGTTGCCTTTTCATCACTATCAGCCAAACGAAGCATCCTCACTAAAGGCTCACAAACTTGGATTACAAATTGGCATTGCAACCAAAATTTAATATCTTTAAGTATAATTCTAGAAACCTCCAATCCAACGTTAGACTTAACATATTGAGATGCAACCCACTTATCACTTGTAAACATTTTTCTTAACTCTTTCTTCATCATAATAAAATACTGAAGTGATAAGAAATTTGTTGCAAATCTTGTCACAGCAAGACAACATAAATTCCTACCATTGGTAAAAGCCTTTCCCATTAAATTCAAGACCCATACACGATTATAGATGAACTTGGTCATCTTTTTGGTATTTTACACAATCTCATCAATAATAGGAAAATATCTAGCATCTCCTATATTTTCCAGCATTAAGTCAATATAATATGCTACATAAGGAATCCAAAAAAAGAATTATATGCAATATGCAACATAAGGAGTCCAAAAGAAAAGGAATTATACTTATTTTGTAACCTTCTTCCTGCCACTTTATAAGCGAAATCATTATCAATAATTAACTGAATAATTTTTTTTTGGCCTTACATCATTCACAACTTCATCAAATATCTCAAATCAGTATTCCTAATAAGGTTAGATGTATTAATAAACTTCAAAAACATGAAGCCATTAATAGAATAAAAAAATTAATAATAGGCTTATGTCTCCTATTTGTCCAACCATCACACATAATTGAACACCCATAAGTAGCTCAATACATTCTTCTTTCTCCTAAATAATTATTAATTTTAGAAACTAAGCAACTTAAAAGTTTACCTCTGTAGTCATCAAAAGAAGAAGCTTTGCATCCTGGACCGTAAGAGATTATAGCATCCATCATAGGCTGATAATAATAAGATTGGGAAGCATTGAATGTTGCACCTATATCATATCACCATCTAGTTATTGTCATATCTACATTGTGAGTCACATCTCTTGATATCATGACACTACAAATTGAAGGCTAGGCTCTAGGAGTTGTTCATGGTGTAAAAAAATTACTCATCTATCTTCTTTTTTTCCTAACATCAGATCCAGAATCAACATTCACTTATTGCTGGAAAGGAATACTACCACTATCACTACCACCTTCAACATTTCCACTATCGTCATGAACATTAGCAAATAAAATTTCAATACCAATTTAGTAATTCAATCTCTCCCTTCTATCTTTCTCGTGTTAATATTCTTCAAGCAAAGTTTTCATTTGTCACTTCACATCATGGCTTACTTTTTTATAGAGTTACACATCTCCTTTAACCTTTAAATACTTCTTTAATCAGGTGATTCCTCCACCTTTCAAATGCTTATTACAAAACAAGCAAATAGTATGGGTTCTCAAACCGGGGACCAATATCTCAAACCAAGGACTAATACAGCATGAGCCCAAGCTGGATCATTGTATCTTCTTGAAGTAATTTAATCGAGAGTACTTGAACTTCCTTCTATTTATCTGTAAAAACAAATGAAGACATATATCAAAATAAAGAACACCTAATTTTATTACATAATACGCATGTCCATCTTATATAATATAACTAATTTTGTATGATTACATCATACATAATTCAATTTCACCCAACATAATTCACCACAAGTCAAAAACTAATAATTCATGTATTCAACATACATAATTACAAAAGCATACAATAGTATTATGGTCTCCACATTTCTATCTACTTACATCACATATATGTTGTACCATCTAAGAGTTTTTTGCTTTAATTATATTGAAATATATGATTGATAAATATGAATGTATGGTGTAAGAATGAAATAATGAATCTATATATGCAGAGTAAATATATATCACTCCTATTGTACATTGGATGCAAAATAATAATAACTTGAATGTTTAATGCAATACTCTTTAAAAGAAGCATTAGATAGCACATTCCTCATTTGGTATAAAGTCATTATGTTATGTTAATTTTATAAACTCTTATTATAACAATAAACAAAGGTTATGTAGTGTCGTGAATACCGATACACATGAGAATATTATTAGGAATTAGTCATTTATTTATAATACTGAGGACTATTAGTGTGTGTATATATATATCCAAACGAATTAAGTGGAAAATATATATATATATTTATATTTAACAGGATTTACAAGACTTAGGACTTAATTAATATGATTATTGTGATGGTCCTAACCAGGTAACTTGATTGTGATATCTTAAATATAAGAGAAATTGTTAAAACTTAATTTCCAACAATTTCTAACAATTTCAATTCAACCATTACAAAACATACATAAACAATTTCCATTTCGAACAATTTCCATTTCCAATAATTTCAATCCAAGCATTACAAAAAATACATAAATAATTTTTATTTCCAACAATTTCAACCATCATAAAACATACATAAATAATTTTCATGTCCAAGAATTTCAATTCAACCATTATAAAACATACATAAACAAATTTCTTTTCCAACAATTTTCACTTCCAATAATTTTGAACAATTTGATTTCAAACATCACAAAACATACATAAATAATTTATATTTCCAACAATTTCAACTATCACAAAATATACATAAACAATTTTCATTTCCAACAATATCAATTCAACCATTATAAAACATACATAAACAATTTACATTTTTAACAATTTTGAACAATTTCAATTCAAACATCACAAAACATACAACAAAAGTTTTCATTTCCAATAATTTTCATTTCCAAATTCCAGCAATTTCAATTCAACCATCACAAAACATAAATAACCAATTTCCATTTCAAAAAATTTCTACTTCCAACAATTTCGAACAATTTCAATTTAAACATCATAAAACATACATAAACAATTTCTAATTCCAACAATTTCATTTCAAACAATTTCTAATAGTTTTAATTCACCCATCACAAAACATACTTAAATAATTAAATATAATGCAATTGTTTTTCAAATTTCAGAGGAAAAAACACACCTAAAAAATCAAGAATCCAATTTATGTCGAGTCATGTCGGGTTTGGATCTAAATTTATTTCAAATATAGCAATTCAAATGTTACCAAAGATCAATGGTGTCAACGGTGGATGACTAGAAGGTGGTAGCATGGTGCAGTGGCGTCACCAGTGTCGAGGGGACCCGAGACTCCAAGAGTATTGACTGCCTGATTGGTGCAATGGTAAGCTGGTGGCATCAGACATCGCTGGAGAGGGAGTGGGGGCAACGGTGAGCGAGAGAGAGAGTGAAAGTTAACCGATATTTTGAATACCGTCGATACCGTAACATATTCTTTCGTACCCTTTTCTGGTAGTACATCAGTACGATACAAAATTAATAACGTTGCTCCATACACTACTCGAACCTAAGGTGCCGTACGATTGCTAAAATCGAATACTACAAATATAAATTTGAAACAGAAAATAAAAACTAGAAATATAAATTGAGAAATCGGCATATGAACTTGGTTTTCAACGTGCGTTGGGTTATAATGTGAATGGAAATAAGAATTTTATAAAAAAAATCTTCCATTTCATTACAGGTAACCAAATGAGACCATAGTCGGTTGACATCTGGGACGGCCGATTTAATAATGACAAAGTTTAAAGTTATCATTCAAATCTTGTATATAAAGAAGTTGATAATAATAACAAAATTTAGTATCATCAGAGATTCAAGATTTTTATGCAACGTAACGGCCAGCAACTCTGATATTCAGAGTTGGAACACGGTTTGCACGCATACAAGTGTTAACTGCTGAAAAATACTTCAGGAAGCTCTATCATTACGTATGACATAATATGACGTTCCTTTCCGTCAATATATCAAAAGTCACCTCATCAACCGATGTCTATAAATGCCTTCATATGTGTATACGTAAATAATGAAAAAGAAAATTGCCATAAAACCTACATCTAAGTTGAAGATTCAAAGTTCTTATCTACAAAGCTACCACAAATGCCCAAATGGGCAGCGTGAAACATTATAAATGTCGAAAAGCAAGGCCATAAGAAGTTGGTAGAAGTAAATGAATTAAGTGGAAGCAGTCTGATTCGCACAATTCACAAATTATCATCATTCCAGCGAGATTTTTGCTGCCACTCCAAGCACAAGTTAGATTTCTCAGTAACTGAAATTTTTTTCCTTTTTCAACTTTCTTACAATGACTACCAGCAAAGAACCTGAAAATAGAAAAATAACCTCTTCATCTCTTGTACCTCTCAACACATTCCCTCAAAATCTGGATGGAGAACTCTCTAAACTGATTTAGTAGTTTATTCTCAGTCTATTTATTCGTTCGCTCCACAACTCAAGGACTGCAAAGGTTTTTAAGATCCTCCTCTTTTGCATACCAGCTGGGAATAATTTTTGATACGTGGGGATAAAGATCCTTGTAGGAATTTCTAATTGTACCTTCAGCAACTCCAGTAGCCAGCGAGATATCTGCATCATTCACATCCTTAACATCAAATCAAAACACACGGATCCCAACTTTTTATCTAGAGATATTAGTAACAATATTGACATTCATTTTCCAAATGTGAAGTAGTCCTTATATTTCACAACAGGATTTTCAATGAAAGGACTTGATCCTCATTACAGACTTCGAGAATTGAAGACAGAACAAAATCCCCCCCTTCATCACCGAAGACCAGATAGATGTCATGTCAGTCAAAACTCTGAATGCATAAGAAAATAATTGATTTCGTGCCAAAAACCAAAAGCTAATAACTACAAATCCCCATTGACTTAAATGCTTGATAGTTAAAAGATGCTACCATGGTCAAATTCAAAAGATGCACAGCTTCTCTGCAGGGAATTTTGAGTAGAGAAGTTTAGCAAATCCATGAGACCTTTTTCTGTTAGAGTACGGATGACAGAGTTGTAGTGACCTTATAATGTTCTATGGCCACTTTATAACAAGGTTCATGATCAGAATTAGCTTATACACGGTAATCTAAAGACTAAAATGCTAAGAGTTAGTATCTGGATGACTAATATGTAAATTGTTTTAACATGAAATTTTCTATAAGCCTCAGGCTTAGCAAGGATCTCGCTCAACTCAATTCACCATTGTCTCAAGTTGCACCCTAACAGAGACAAGGACTTACATGCCAGGATTTTTCAGCTACTTTTTTCCTATTCTGTTATTAGGAGATAAAGCAATAATCTCTGGCAGAAATCAGTAACTAGATATAGCACCTAAATGAAGCAACTGCAATCTTAATTTCAAATATTATTTTCATCCAATCAATTAATTTTCCCGATAGACAGTCACAGAATATAGAATCATCAAACCTCGGAGGAGCTTCTTATCATCTGAAAGCTGAGTTATAATATATATTACTGCTGCTGCAATTGAGATAGGGCTCCTCCTGCAAATTGAGCCAACCAAAAAAGTTTTTATAGAAATTCCAAAGAACAAGTGAAAAGACTGTTCAAGTAAGTTATTCATATTTTAAACATATCAATATAAACAGTATCAGCATAGATAAAAATCAATGTTGAAGGACTTGCCCAAAAAAACAAAATTTGAGCATTACTACTTCCTCACTCCTTTCCCCCATCTCCTCACCTACATCCCTTTCCAAGGATCAAAAGAACATTTTAGCAAGAATGTCAATAGATCAGTTTCCGCTCTGCATTTCATGTTTGATACTCCAGTCAACTAAACCCTCTGAATTCTCAATTTGAGACATGTTCAACGAATTCCTAGGCAGTGAATTCATACCATCCACTACTGCTTGCCTTTAAATGTTCTCCAACATTTCAGCTTATCTCATACGTGTCACACTCTATACATCCTAATTGTTATTAACCATATAGGGAAAGAGAAAAGAACCTGCCACTAACAGTGGGTCAAATCCACATCACAGGCAACTATTTATGTCTTCATTCAATAAACAATTACACTTTTCAAAATTGAGGGAAGTATGATAAAAAAAAACCATATGAGACATTATATATACCTTATATCAAACTCTTCTGACTTCTGGACAGCTTCTTGGGCAGCTTTAACTGCCTGATTGTTCATACCAAGATTGGAACAGAACCGCCTCTACAAATGATTTTGGCCAAACATCAGAAATACACTAATAAGCATTTCCCTCAATAAACATTTATGTGTTATGGATAAGAAAACTAAAGGCATAAACTCAAATATATTGTATACAGATAAATGTGAACCCACCATGAAATCCCCAGCATGTATTGTTCCCATCTCAACTGACTGACCAGTTTCCAACCCCAGTTGTTTAACTATGTATTCTTTTGCTCGGCCAATTTCCTTCTTTGTGGCTCCATTGGCGACAGAGCAAATTTCTAGTTAAAGTTCACAGGTTCAGGAAGCTCAAATACAAAGCCAAACATAAATCAGGAAGCAAACAGATGTTAAAAGAATCTTAGGCTGTACCCTTAACAGTGCGTGGCTTGTCCTCTTGTCGACAAGCAATATAGAGACAAGCAGCCAATAAAGCATCCTGATTTCTGCCTCTACTGGACTTTTGATCTTCAACTTTCTTATAAATCTCATTAGCTCGATCCTTCAATTATGTCAAACAGATTATTAAGGAAATACAGAGTTGTCAGAAGAAGCTGAACTATATTATGGTAGGCACGACGAAGTTCCACAAAAGAATGATTAAAACAAAGAATGGCTAAATATTTGGCATTTTCTAAAAGTATTTTTGGGGTTTCAAGACATAGAATGAATTTTGAACCCAATTCCATTTGCTATTTCTGTTCCATATCGGTATGGTTAACCGATACCATTTTATTTTATTAGACTTCTCCAATGAGAAGATATTTATACTCAATTATTAATCAATTTAAAGACCAAAATATAAAATGCTTTATTATGTTCAAACAAAGCCGAAAATCCTTCTTTCTTACGACAAAGAATAGAAACAAAGATGTATCTCATCCATGATGATACATAATTGATCATCACAACCACACAATATTCCGAACCCAATAGAAGTAGGTAGAAGAATTGAGAACTATAATAAAATTTATCTTTACACAATTTGACCATCTTCTACATTCTAGTTCAGTGCAAATCTGATGTCGAAAATTCACTATATTTTGACATCCAAGTGAAACAATATTCAGAATTTGCTTGCCTTCCAATCTAAAAATAGTTGTAACTTGGAAGGTAAAAATTAATAAGGATTATGCAGCCAAGAGTGATCTGAAAGAACTATTATTTAGCATTTATTCAAAAAGATCTCATTGATTAATGGAAATTCAATAGTAAAATTAAGCTGGCAGTGGCAATAATCGTAATTGCCAATTACAAATTCTATATATTATTTATATCATGGCATTCATTAGCAAATGGTATTTTCCACTTTAAATTCCTAGAGACCACATCTGTAGAAATAAACATAAAACAGCAAGCAGCATACCTTGATCGTTGCAACAAGGCCCAGCCTGTAACACAAATTTCACAAAATTAACCGCGAATTTTCAACAGCGTAACTCTCAAATACTTCATGTGCATCAGAACCGATATAAGCATTAAACAATATTAAATATTGTATTATCAATCACTAGAGTTTATAGATTACAGTCATCATAACTTACCCACTCTTAATAACATACAGCATATAAATGCCAACAAAAAAAACTAAAGATACAGGTTTTAGATCAGAAATCAACTAATTGACTCAAGTCAAGTTGAAGAAGAAAAGCAGCTTAGGCTCATCTCAGAACACCAGATTTGACAGACGCAAGAGAAACAGGCAGGAATTTGGAGTATGTCTTGATTCAAAGGGGAATATAAACTTTGCAATGTACTGAAATTGCCAAATATAAACCGCCCTCTACAAGTTGGTTCAACTTTTTATCATCATTTCAAAGACCATGAATTTCAATCACATAAAAATAACCCAAGGTTGAAATAACCAGTTAGCAACAAGTCATTATAGGTATTCATACACCTACCAGATCTCCGGATGAAACTAAAACTACCAACCTTATCTTCCACATCTGAGTATTTCCACACTCATTCCAAACATAATGTAACAAATGAAACTAAGGAACTAAACCCAGCCCATTGGACAAAGACAATAATTTCATTCAAGCATTTTCCCCTGACTATCTTCAATCCATCACCCAGGATTCTGCCTTCCAAGTTTGGCAGTAATCAAATAGCATCCAATTTCTCAATGCACACAACAATCAACCAAATAAAGGGCGATACCGCAAATCAACCAAAACCCACATCACGAAAGGCCAGAAACAAGCACCTGTCAGACATAGTGGCAATAGTTTTAAAAGCTAAAATCAAGCCTCGATCAGGATTTGAGCCACGATTCTGCCAGCGACCCAAGGAAGACGAAAGGAACTCTCCTGATGCGCCGTTGGGTTTGGCAATAACGGTGGTAAGACCACCGTCCGTAAGAAGAGGGTTGGAAGGGCCGCCAACACGAACGGGATCATTATCGCCACTCTCGTTGGCGAAAGTTCTCCACTCAGATGTCTCATCGATGGAGTGTGATTCCAACACCAACCCACACTCCGAACAGACCATATCACCGGCCGAGTGATCAAACACCACCTCGGTTTGCCGCTTGCAATCCGAACAATACGCGTCCGACATGGCCAAGACAACCACGAATTATCTAAAAAATATTGATATTATTATGCGAGTGCGGATAAAAATTGTATCTTTCTTAGATTTAGGGTTCCAGGTTCTTTCCTTTGACAATATTTTGAAGTTACTCTTGCTCTCCTACTGTATTTGCTCTCTGTTTATGCTAATGTAGGTGCGTGATGCGTCGCTTACTTGCCGTTTCAAGGAAGGTTTTTATGATCCTAAGAGAGTCGGAGTTGGTGAGAGAAGGACGGAAGAGGAGCCAAGGGAACAGAAGGGGCAAAAATAAACAATTATGCCAGGAATTGGATACCGACAGCTTTAATTTTAGGGTTTCCTAATTCAAAGTAGGAATGGGGATGCCAACGAACCGGTAACGAAATTCGACCAGAATTCGGACAGTATCCGGATCCAACTGCTTATTTAATTTTCTTTTTTTTCACTTCCAATTAAAAGCAACTAACTATATTCTAAACATAAACCACTACAAAAAAACTTGACCAAATTTGTACAACATTGCTAGAGTCAGGCATCTCTAAAAATTAATATATATATATATATATATATATGAATGCTAATTGGGAGAACAAAACATCATTACATTTAGTGCATCATAATTTACATACACATGAACTCTTTTTTATATTGTCAGGAAATACTAATTTAAGAGTAATCACTTTTGATATTTTTTAAGAATATATATTCCTTGAGAGAGAGAATTTTTTCACTATATATATATATATATATCCTTATTGCTTCGTGGTGGTCAGATGTACCCAATTGCAAATTACGAAGTATAGAATTGGGAATATGAAAAATACATTGATCGGCTCTGTTGGTAATCTCTGGATTGGGCTTAGCAGATTTCTGGTTTCTGGCTTTGTTGGACCTATTTTAAGTTGTAACCACATTGACCGTGGGCCATATTAATTCAATTAATTTTACCTGGTAAATAATCACATCAAAGATAGAATTTTAGGGGGAAACTAGTGGCATTGAACGTTATACAATCAAGATAATATGTGCCTTCTATTGAAGATAGAGAGTTATTAATAACTTATTACAACCAGTTGCAATGCACACCTTAAACCATTTGTTCCAATAGGTTCTCACATATATGAAATGATATATTGCCCATCGATAAACAACTGTTATGCTATATTTTTATGCTGATATTGAGTGTGTTTTACTTGTTATTTGACAATTTTACATTATTTTTTGTACTAATTTTGTTTTAAGTGTATTTTCAAGTCTCAATTTCCTTTAAGAATCAAAAGGAGAAGAATTCAAGAGAAATCGTGACATAAAATGAAAAAATTAGAGTTATTTTGGAGACACATACTAATATGAGTAATATATGTGACTATGTGTAGGGACCGTATAAGAGACTGTAAACGTATAAGGCTTCGAAGACACTATTTTTGTCCTTGTGAAGATACACGTCAATGCGAGTAACATACAATTGTGTCCTTTAACCCTATAAGCTCCTGTGAACGTGTAAAATTGCGATTTTGAATTATTATTAAGATACATGATCACTCACACAACTATGTGACTGACCATATGTAATCTAGAATCGTAGTTTCACAAGATAAAATACAATTATGATAAGGAGAAGAAAAAGGAAGTCCTTAGAGTCAAAAGTTATTACAAAAGTTATACTAGAAGACAAGATTTTGAACTTGGGATGAGAAAAACAAGAAGATTACTTCAAGAGATTTGATAAAGAGCAACCTTTCATCAAAGATTCAAGGAGGTTTTAACAGAGAGAAGTGGGATATACATATCTATGGATTCTTTTCTTTTAATGCTTCTTTTGAACTCTTCATTTTTGTCTTTTTTTTTCTATATTTAGGAACTAAGTTTGTTTAGTGCCTAAGGAGGATGAACCATAAGTTGGGATGGATACCATGATTTGATCCTTTATTTAATGCAATTTAATTGATTGATTCATTGAGATTCAATTATATGTTTAAATTCTTGAATTAGTACGTCCAAGATATTAGTTCAATGTCTGATTTCATATGACTGAAATTGAAAAATCCTCTTGTATGAGTAGATTTATTATAATTGAAAGAAGTTGCATATAAACCTAGAGATAAGCAAACATAAATCCTCTAGATTAAGGTCAAACCTAACAGAGAAATTCAAGAATCGAAGTAATACGATAGTAGAGGTTTTAACTAGAAAGGGGTTTCAGTTAATCAACCGATGGTTACTTATTAATAGTCTTAACAAAGATATTAACATAAGACAAGAATTTTCATGATCCGATGATCAACAATTGAATTGCATGATAAATGGCTAACACTTAAGAGATCTTAGGAGGATTAATTGCCTAGGTACTAGTTATTTGATATTAAATTAGTCTTTATGATTGATAGATACATACATCATATTTATACCTCATACTTATTGCATTTTCACTTGATATTTTATAATTTTGTTGTGTATTTGGTAGTAATTCACTCCAAGTGTATTTTTTATGAATATCTTATCATCATTAAAACTTAAACAAATTTTAGATAATTATACTAAAGGAAATGTGATGACTATACTTTAATATCAACAACTATTCGTACATTGGTAACTTATCAATTTCTCTATTTTTTTGTAAAGAAAAAATAAAATATTGAAGAACATAATAACAGTTTAAAATTTATATTCAATTATTAATCATATATGAGAAAATAAGGCAAATAAGAGGAGTTAATGGTTTGGAAATTTTTAGTTTCTTACCTTATTGAAACTTATATGTGAGTGAGGATATATAAATTTTATGGGATTATTATCAAATTAGGGAACAATAAAACTATTTATGACAAACACACTTTTAATACTTCAATTTAATAATGTTTTCTATTTTAATTTCCTAATTATTAAATATTTTAATTTAATATTCCAATTAAAACTATCTTAAAATAGATACAATATTATCTAGAAAGGTGCATTAAAATTTCCAACCACTTAACAAAATTGATTCAAAGTCTAAAGTCTTAGACCTCCATTATGAATTGAATTTTTTAAAATAAATACCCTAGTATTTTAAACTTTAGTAAAAAATACTCCATATGGTAATGGAATTGCTAGTTGAATTCTTTATATTAATACTTTGTCTGTAATTGTTTCAAATAACACCACATGGCCCGCATTACCATGTATGGCATTCCAACTGTGCAACCCACTCAATGATAACATAACTCACTTTCTCGTAACTAGACTTACCGATACTAGTCTATCTATCCATTTATTGCTTAAGATAAAAAGACCCTAACCTTAAAGTTAAAGGTAAAATCCCTAAATTGTCGTACAATACAAAAGTGAAATCATACGTATAAAGAACAACATTCTCTTAAATCTAAAGAAAACAAAAAACAAAAACGTTCATCCTCAATTTTAATATGTTAGAATTTAATCGTGATCGAATCATGTGTGTAACAGAAAACAAAACTTTTTACAGATTTCGAGCGGATCCCGATAATTAATTAACTTGAATAAAATAAAATAAAACAAAATTGTACCTTGTTCGTGTTCCTATTGAAAATGTTTGAAACTTTTTCCAATTTGTCAACGACTAGCTATTCAAACGTTCAGCTTCTAATGGTACCCACAGAGCAATTTCTGAAGACTCTTTTGAGAGAGAACAAAAGTGTTAGTTTCTAAACCTTCTTCTTATTAGTAGAGAAATCATTCGAATTTTTAATTTTTATTTAAATTAAATTCTTTAAATAAAATTAAAACCAAATTCGAATTCTTATTAATTTAATTTAATTTTAATAAAATCAAATATCTCATATTTGATCCATAAAGTTTTTAAAACTTTATAATTAAGTCCAACTTAATTAAATTGATTTTTCTTTCACATATTACTCTTTGATGTGTGACTTATTAAGTTTTTAATATATTAACAATGCTTATAAATTATAACTCTAATTTACAATTAGAATTAGATCAATTAAAACTCCTTTAAATTTATCTTTAATTCTCTAATTAAATAATTTATAATCATAGGTCAAGATTAATGTCTAGCAACATGTCACGACCACTCAAATATCAAGAATGTCAAAGTGGTTTGCCTGTTCATACATGATTATGATGTATAATTTAATACTTTCGTTATCCAATACTCCAATTGGACAAAGTATAGATATAATGTCTACTCTTTTAGTCCAATTCTGTTCGTTCATACTAATTAGTAAATGATTTAAAATTGAAATTTGAAAGTGTCTTTTCAAATGTTAATGCACTCTGGTCAGAAAATTCTATAAATCATTACTAATCAAGAACAGTAAATATATTCTCTCTAATTACTTTAGAGTGATGAATCTTTTATTGACTTACTCAACTATCTCTGTGTGGTTCATACTGCATCAAAGTACTATCGATTGAATTATCCTAAGACAATTCATAAGTAGTGTAAAAATACAATAATTCTCACACGAGATACCTTGGTAGATCTCAAGTCTAAGGATCAATTGTACAACCATCATTATAAAGAAATCCACAGACATATATGTAATATTCCATTTGGGATTCTCATAGTCGAGTCAGTTCAGTGACTTATTCTCTAATAATTACCCGCACATTAGTTTAAGTGTCTTTATACTTTAATTTATAAGATTAATTACTTTCTTTATAAAAAGAAACATAATGTGTGCTAGTTTTGCCATTTCAACAGTATCCCATCTTGATGAAACTATAACTAGGAATATTTAGAAATAATATATAAATGTAAATTGAATCTCACAATTATAATCTCATTATAATTTCAATTATGATCTGAATTTAGGGATCAAATAGGAAGAATGATACATTGTGATTGAAATAAAAA
>JAOQMP010000005.1:33217146-33235860 GCA_027563575.1 Erythroxylum pedicellare
AAGATATTTGTTTGGTGATTCGTCCTCCTTTTGCTTCAAGTAGCCGTGGGTAACTTTTCTGCCGGCAAGTGAAAAAGTGAAGAAGTCACATAACGTGTTTGGTGCAAGCAACTGAATGATTATATCAAAAAGAAAGCTTTTTCAAAAAGAGAAAAGACACATTTATGTAGGAAATAGTAACGTACCAAAAAATATATATAATGATGCAACATTTAGAACGATTGTCTTGTTACAGATATTCAATTTAACTTAACATAGTATTTTGGGATTTTTTTAAAATTCAAATCGAGTTAACAATTTATTGATAGTTAATGCTTAGATATTATTTTTATAAGAATTGGATTCAATAAAAAATCACAAGCAAATGCACGCCCAAGACCTTCCTTTTTTGTTTTTTGTTTTTAAACAGCAATCCGATTACTTACTGCTTGTGGAAGCGTCACAATAGTCGTGTATCTTAAAGTGGGTGCACCTGGACCACACTGTCATGCACATATCATTCATCTTCACACGTAGCTCCAAGCAGCTGCTAAGTCTCTCTCTCTCTCTTGTCACAGTTACAGTTACGGTTGAAGAAAAGTAGATAGTTCACAGAATAAGGTAAAGCCAAAAAGCTGAACATGGAAAGGCTTCTAGAGGATTTTAAAGTGGAGCACAAGAACCCGTCCGAGGAGGCCTTGATTAGATGGCGGAGAGCAGTGTCCATCGTCAAGAATCCTCGCCGCCGATTCCGTCACGTCGCCGATCTCGTCAAGCGGAACGAGGCCGAGAAGAAAAAACGCAGCATTCAGGTTCCCCTTCCTTCCCTCTTAACTTTCTTTCTAAACAAGTTTCCCACCCGACCCGGTTTCGTAGATCTTAGAATCCCAAGATCTTCGTGCAATGGAATCCACCTAATGCGCATCTTAACAAAGTTTCTTTTGTTAAGGGTAACGCACGCTATTAACGGTATTCCGGAATGTTAGGGTACGAAATATACTCTTATTACAACATTCAGTTAATTGGTTTAAACTTTTAGTTTCCATCTATATGAAATGAGTAAAGAGAAATTCAACTTATTTACCGATTAAGTAAACGCAGTGATAAACGGGTAGTTATCAGTATGAATCAAATTTATGTTATTATCTTCGCTAATTATAGAACAATTTTTCTTAAATATAGAGAATGATCTTCTTACCTTTTATATATGTTTGGTGGAATTTGGATCTAATGTCTGGTTGGAGTCTGATGCATCGTACGACACTTTTACAAGACGCGGAATCAAACATCCATCTATAATTAATCACAGATCTAATTATGTTCAAAGGTAAAAATTCAATGTTATGGTGTACGAATTAAGATTGCTGAACCCGAATACAGTTATTTAGCAATTACTTTTACCAATACCAGTGTATTATAGTTTTAATTATCACCAAAAGAGTTGAAATGCTTTTAATTTAGGAATCAAACAAACAGTAATGCCCAAGAAAATCATGAGTTTGGAATTAGCAAGGTAGATAGTACCAACATAATGATCATTCTCCTGTGGTGGATAGCCGATTAGGGTTCCTGATAGATATGCTTCTCTATTTTTGGAGTGGAAAAATGATCCACCTTTTGACTTGTAGCATTTAATTTAAAAGTGACGGAGGAAACTTCCTCGAAATTTCCGCGGTTTATTTTTTAACTTTTGAAAAGCAGGACTGCTTTTGATAGTGATGTTTAAGACTTACAGGACCTCTTGCCCATCGTCATTGTACTTTTTATTAATGCTGAATTCATTATTAGAATTTTAGAGTCGGTAGTTTCTGTCCCACCCAAACTCAATTTCCAATCGAGGCATGTGGTTGCCGTGTTGGTGCTGTTGCTGTTAGCCCTTTCTAATTTGCATAGCCATTTACCTTAAAATGGAAGTTGGCAAGGGGCTATTTTGGTTTAAGTGAGGTCGTAGGTTTGAACCCCCTCATGTATGCAGTTGTTTAAAATTTAAAGTCAGAGTTGTGCCTCCCGCGAGGGACCTACCCGGCTAGAGCGACGATTAGTCTGGAAGTGGATGACTTAAAAGTGCCTTTTTATAGTTGAGACTACACCTCGTGGGTCAAAAAAAAAAAAAAAACCTAACCAATATTAAATAGTACCAACAACAGGTAGTAGAAATTTGATTTAAACCATTTGCAATGCAACTTCCATGTGGAACGTTTCCATCAATACGACGAAATTGTTCCAGGGTTCATTCAGAGCTGGTTACCTGTTTACACTTTTGTCGTTATTCTTATTGTTTTAATCCTAATATTTTGCATATGGAAGGCAAAGATAATCAAGCTACTCCAGATTTCAATTACCGTAAGACAAATTCATTCCATCACATGAATCACTAACTCGGTCTTTGTACTTGCTAATCTATCCTCTCTTTTTTTTAAGATTAAGCTTTTGAGTATATAAAAGTCAACTTTCAAGAATGACCTTGTTGTGAGATTATAAATTTTCTTTGTGTGCTCAACTCTCCGAAATCTGAGCAGGTAAGGTAATTTTTTTTTTAATCCCTTAAATATTGTAGCCTAAGACTTGTTCCTTGCTTGCCTATATTTATTTAGGGACTATTATTAGGTCATCTTGAGAAAGTATCATCCATAATGAGAGCTCATTCCATGTTATCTTCATAGAAAGCAGTTGATTCCATCATTCCAGGTACAAATATTAAGAGGATTACTTATCACCCTTAGTATAATGTTGTAATTGAAAAGATTAAAGGGACAAATTCCTCCATACGTTTTCATAAAATTTGAACCCCTAATGTTAACCTTCGCTATATTAATAAGTTTCATATAAATAAAGATTGTTTTTATAAAGGCTTTTAAAGTATTTATTTAAATTTAATAACAATCTTAAAGTTCAACTCACAAATTTTGTCGTGAGTTTTGAAAATAATGTCAGTATTAATCAATTAGTCTTAATACAAAATGTATAATAAGATATGTAGACAAAGACATCAAATTAGATAAGACTTTTGATGGTAAATTGAAACCACATTTAAAAAAGATAATAGTTTTAGTTGCAATGTAATTCACTCCCCCTAAAAAATGAGTTAAATTCTCTCCATTTGCATTCTTTCCTATAAGCTTACCAAAAATTCTAAGTTGGTATCTTCTTTATAAACTCACAAAACATTCTGAGTTGGATTTTGTTCGAACCTTATAGCATAATGATCGATGATTGGCTTTAGGATGATAATCTAATCATAATTGGAGCTCATGAACTTGATTTTAGTCTCCATGAAAGGAATTAAAAGAGAAAAAAACTATTAATATCAATTTTTAAGTAGTTTTAATAATTAATTTTACATCTATAAGTGAATTATGACAGTAAAACTTATAATAATTAAAAATTTTGAGTTTTAATAAATTTAATACTTAAATGAATTTATTAATATTTTAAAAATTTTCCATAGATAATTTATCAATAATATAACAAATAGTAAGAATTCAGTCTTGCAAATTAATTACAATGTGAGGAATATGACATTTGAACAAAATATATCAACGTAAAGAAAATAGTGAGTCAAAGTTCGTTTATATTTTTAAGGGGTGTCTCAATTATTTCTGAAATGGGAAAACTTTATTCCTCCATGAAACCATTTGTGTTACTTTTGTAGCGCTTCTTCTAGAGTTAAAATTAGAAGAAAGTTAACCTCTCCTCTATTTTGTTTTATTTGTTTGCATCTTGCAATGTTTTGGTATCTTGAAGAGGTTCATCAGAAAGGGAAGCTAGTTATACAAAAGTTCGTTGACGTTTGATAGAGTGCAATAGGGTGCGTAATGCAATAAAAAATATATATATTTTTAATTTTTGTACTAAATTGTGATATAGTTGAGTATTTTAATTTTCTCATTATTGTGTATATATTTACGTCCAACCAAAACAAGTCTAATGTTTTAAGAATGCTGGAAATGCAGCTGAATTGTGAGAGAAGTTTAATGGACGGCTGAATATTCTACATAAATAGCACAGCTGCAAAGAAGTTGATCCTTTGTTTATTATATGATAAACTGTAGCATTTTGTTTTTATTCATTTTCTTCATCCTTTTGCTTGCACATGTTTAGCTAGACAGTCAGTTTCCATTAACTTCTCTTATACTTCTTGGATACGTGTGAGGAACTGAGGATTGGCAAATTGTAATGTATGTCCGAAGTTGGCATCTCATTAACTCATGTAACCATCATTTTCTCATCACCAGGCAGCAAGAGGTTGTAAGAGAATGTCTCGTGACATTGATGTCTTTGTTTCCTTTCGTTCCAAAGCAGAAGTAACTGGCATACAAAAACTGATTTTATTAGACAAATAACCAACACTTTTTTTGCGTCCTTTTTCCCTACATTATATATTTCCTTTTCAAACCTTTTGCACTCTTTAGATTAGAAAGCTGAGCATATGCCTACTTACATTACAACGATACAAATCATTTAGGGAGCAAACAAACGGTGGGCACTTTTTGACCTGAACACAAATGATAAATGTTGCAAAACCAAGGACCCTGCTGCCAAATGTCTTGAATACAAGAGTAGCAGCTTCAGAGGGGATTAAAATATGTCAAACTTCCTGGTATTAAAGCAGTATGGCATTTGTTTCTGTTAGTGACTTATTTCTGTCTCTTTCTTTTGGAGCCAGGAAAAAATACGTGTTGCCCTTTATGTTAAAAAGGCTGCTCTGAAGTTTGTTGATGGTACTCACTCAATTTATATTTCATGCACACTTCAAATTTCTGTTTGCTTTCTTTTCTCACTTAATCTTTATATGGTGCAGCTGGTGCTGCAGTTGGTTTAGACGTTGAACACAAGGTTTCAGAAGAGGTGAAAAAAGAAGGCTTTCAAATTGACCCTGATGTCCTGGCCACTATTGCTCGTGAACATGATCTTAAGACTTTGAAAGTCTATGGTGGGGCTGAAGGAATTGCAAGGACAGTTTGTGTCGCACTGAACGAAGGTGTCCAAAGTAGTGATGTATCTAAGAGGCAAAACATTTATGGCTATAACAGTTATCCAGAAAAACCTTCAAGAACCTTCTTCATGTTTGTGTGGGAAGCACTGCAAGACTTGACACTGATCATTCTTATGATTTGTGCTGCTGTTTCTATAGGTGTAGGAATTGCCACTGAAGGATGGCCAAAGGGCATGTATGATGGACTAGGAATCATGTTAAGTATCATTTTAGTTGTCATGGTTACTGCAATTAGTGACTACAGGCAGTCGTTGCAGTTCAGAGACTTGGATACTGAGAAGAAAAAGATTTTTATGCAGGTGATGAGGGATGGACGCAAACAAGTAGTCTCCATTTATGATTTGGTTGTTGGAGATGTAGTCCAACTGTCTGTTGGTGACATAGTTCCAGCTGATGGGATTTATGTGTCAGGATATGATTTACTTATAGATGAATCAAGTTTGTCTGGAGAGAGCGAACCTGTCAATGTGAATGAAGAAAAGCCTTTTCTTCTTTCGGGAACCAAAGTGCAAGATGGGTCTGCAAACATGCTAGTTACAGCAGTTGGCATGAGAACTGAATGGGGAAAATTGATGGAAACTCTAAATGAAGGTGGAGAGGATGAGACGCCATTGCAGGTAAAATTGAATGGTGTTGCCACGATTATTGGAAAAATTGGTTTGGCTTTTGCTGTGCTAACATTCCTCGTGTTAACTGCAAGATTTCTGATAGATAAAGCAAAACACAAGGAATTATCGCATTGGTCTTCAAGTGATGCCTTAACGCTTCTGAACTATTTTGCTATTGCTGTTACCATAATCGTTGTGGCTGTCCCTGAAGGCTTGCCTTTGGCAGTGACTTTGAGTCTTGCCTTTGCAATGAAAAAGCTAATGAATGACAAGGCACTTGTTAGGCACCTGTCTGCTTGTGAGACAATGGGATCTGCTAGTTGCATCTGCACCGATAAAACAGGGACCCTAACCACTAATCACATGGTAGTTGACAGGATATGGATATGTGGAGAAGCTAAAGTTACAAACAGGGAAAACAGCATGGGGAATTTAGATATCAATGCTTCAAAAGAAGTGTTAAGCTTCCTTTTTCAAGTTGTTTATCGCAATACTGGTTGTGAAATGACTAAGGATGAAGATGGAAATGACAAAATTTTGGGAACATCAACAGACAAAGCATTGTTTGAGTTTGGCTTGCATTTGGGTGGTGTTTACCATTTATATCGGAGAGATTTTCAAATCCTAAAAGTTGAGCCTTTCAATTCAATTAGAAAGAAGATGTCCACACTTGTGCTTTGTCCTGAAGGAGGGCAACGAGCTTTCTGCAAAGGTGCATCAGAAATAGTACTACAAATGTGTGACAAGGTCCTTGATGACAGTGGGGAACCTGTTCCTCTGTCTGTAGAAGAGGTAAGAAATATCTCGGATGTCATAAATGGTTTTGCTTCTGAGGCGTTGAGAACTCTTTGCTTGGCTTATAAAGACATAGATGGCACTGTCAACGGACATGATATCCCTGATTCTGGCTACACATTAATAGCAGTGGTTGGAATTAAAGATCCTGTTCGCCCTGAAGTTAAAGATGCTGTTCAGACTTGTTTAGAGGCTGGAATTACTGTTCGTATGGTTACTGGTGATAACATAAATACTGCTAAAGCTATTGCAAAGGAATGTGGCATACTTACTGAGGATGGCTTGGCCATAGAAGGACCAGAGTTTCGTAGTAAGACATATGAGGAGATGAGGGAAGTTATTCCAAAAATTCAGGTATTTGTATGACTTCCCAGCAAAGTGATCCTTTTGCACTTTAAGATTTGTAACTTGTATCAATTGCTTGTGACAAATAGGTTATGGCTCGTTCTTTGCCTTTGGACAAACACACCTTGGTGACAAATTTGAGGAATTTGTTTAAGGAGGTTGTGGCAGTTACTGGGGATGGAACCAACGATGCTCCTGCTTTGCATGAAGCAGATATTGGACTTGCTATGGGCATAACTGGGACAGAGGTTTGCATATGTTTCTTACTTTCATGCTGTTCTTTTTGATCATTTGTCTATCTGTTGCGTGTCTGCATTTATGGTTTAGTATCATCATAGTTGTGACTTTAGTCCACAATAATTCGTTTACTTCCAGGAACAATGTAAAACACTGATGAATTTGTTTCTAATTCTTGTATCTTCAAATTTGATTGACATGTGAAAGTCGTAAATTTCAAATGCAAAGCGTACAGGAAACTCGTGGACAATCAAGCTTCTTTTGTTCCTAGACCCATTATAGTATCAGGATATTCCACAAGCAAAGCACTTAAAGCCAAGTTTTATCCATGATAATGATGTTGCTATAATTTTGATAACGCCTATTGCATGTCCTTATTTTATTTTCTGACATTAGAGCTTTCCATGAAATATTAAAATTAGAATAAATATTTCTGGTTGTATATAATCTCTCGAATATGTAACTGGTTTGAGTGTTCAGGTCTTTGAGAATACAAAATTAATGACTGCAAGATCAACTTTTAACATTTAACTTCAAATGATTTGATCTTAGCAATTATATTTTTGAAATACAAATTTTGGAGTATGTCCAACAAAAAATTTTGTGATGTTAAAATTGGTATTCATTTATTTGAAGTTCTATTCAATTTCCTTGGCCTTATTATAGAATATGAGAAAGGAGGTTAGCAGGTTTAATTGTAAAGTAGTCAGATAATAAAATTGATAGTCATTTCTTTTTATTCAATTTCTTTGACATTATTATAGTATATGTGAAAGGAGGTTAGCAGGTTAATTGGAAAGTAGTTGGCAAAGCTCTTTTCTCCTTGAGCTTTGGCTCAAAGGTTGACTGCTTGCATATATTTTCAATTTGTCAACCCATGATATTACCGCCACAAATATCTATTTTGCAGGTTGCTAAAGAAAATGCTGATGTAATTATAATGGATGACAACTTTTCAACTATTGTTAATGTTGCTAAATGGGGTCGTGCAGTTTATATCAACATTCAAAAGTTTGTCCAGTTCCAGCTTACAGTTAATGTTGTTGCTCTTATGATCAACTTTGTTTCCGCTTGCTTCACAGGTGCTTTGACTTTTCAAGCTTGCTGTTAGATTTGTAACATTATTTTCTAATGCAGAATATTATGTTACCTATTGTCATTTTAATCTTGCACATGATATTTTCAGGTTCTGCTCCTTTAACCGCTGTGCAGTTGCTTTGGGTCAACATGATCATGGACACTCTTGGTGCATTGGCATTGGCTACAGAACCTCCAAATGATGGATTGATGAAAAGGCCTCCCGTGGGGAGGGGCGCAAGTTTCATTACAATGGCCATGTGGAGAAACATACTTGGTCAGAGTGTGTATCAACTAATTGTGCTTGGAGTTCTCAATTTTGGTGGGAAGCGCCTTTTAGGATTAAGTGGCTCAGATGCTACTAGTGTTTTGAAAACTTTGATATTTAACTCTTTTGTTTTCTGCCAGGTAAGACCTATAGTGATTGAGCCTACTGTTTTGATAGCTGTCTCATCTTCATCCATATGATTGCACTCGAATACCTGTATAAAAAAAGTTCTTTTAATATTACTTAGCTTCTAGGACAAAATCTGCAGCCAAAAAATATACAAGTTTTCTAATGACTCTTACGTATCCTTAACGATGAAGTATTTAATTTGCACTACGAAGTATATCTTTTATTAGATGAACGTTAGAAACAAAAATGTTTATTGTCATCTTGTATAAGTTGTTGATGAGGTTAGCCCTTTCTTTCCAGGTGTTTAATGAAGTAAACAGTCGTGATATAGAGAAGATAAACGTATTCCAAGGAATGTTTGACAGCTGGGTGTTCTTAGGTGTTATGGCAACAACTGTGACGTTTCAAGTGATCATAGTCGAATTCCTGGGGACCTTTGCAAACACCGTCCCATTAAGCTGGGAATTATGGGTGCTAAGCATTGCAATAGGAGCAGTAAGCCTGCCAATAGGAGCTGTGCTGAAGTGCATCCCCGTGGAAAAAGGTACACCAAAGCAACATGACGGGTATGATGCTCTCCCTGGTGATCCAGAAATTTCTTGAGAGGTAAAATGGCATACTTACACCAATCGCAGAACATAAAAGATAGGGAAAGGCCTTTTTTGCTTCGTTGTTTTTCCCGGAATTTGAAGGAAGCCTCAATTGATGTTGGTTGAATTTTCAGAATGTAACCTCAAACCCTTTTGAAGGGAGCTGAAAATCACTGATTTTGATGCTAAGACAAATTTCGCGTGTCTCTTAAGTGTTAGGCAGAAGCTGGAGTTGGTAATCCTGCGGAATCAAACTTTTCGCCCTTAGAACTTAATAACTCAGGAGGTTTCAAGTTATCATCACAAATTTCAGCTTTAAAGAATAAAAACACTAATCAATTTGACTCTGTACATGCAATTAGGAGAGCTTTGTTTGTCCATTTCTGTTATTCCTTTTTGTTCTGTAAGACTGTTTTTGTTTTAAAGTTTAGGATCTTCGCACCATGAATGGTACCAAAAGTTTGGACTCGTCTTTTCGTCTGTTTTGTTGTGTCGATGTGCTTGAAATTACTGGAAGGAAAATTAGGTAAGTCATCGTGGTAGCAATTATGTGAATTCAAGTAAGTATTTGCTAAGCCAAGAAGGTCGAACGTGTTCTTCAGCAGAATCCGAAGTTCCTAATGTGATTAACATGCAGAGTACATGGGAGCTGTTGGGATTATGTAGTCTAGTTGAGTACGTGGGAGATGTTGGTGTGCTGATTGTTGGCTAATTGAATAGGTCTTAGCTATTGATTTGCTAGTAGTGCTAGCAGTTGTTGGAGTCCTTATTTTTAGTAGTTAAGGTCCTGAGCTTAGGAGATGGTAGTTTTCCTTCTGTATTCAAGCTATTCCAGTATGTAGCAATAAAAATAAGTTCATTCACAAATCCAAATGGTGTGATTCATTCTTGCCCAAAGAAGAATTCGAATTATTATCATTGTCAGCTTTGATTGGGACCTATCATTGGCATAGAGCTAGGTTATAATGGGAACTAACTAGGTTATAATGGGAACTAACAAGGAAAGAATCGAGCAATTGGAGGCTGGGCTAGGAGCACTTCAAAACGGTATAAACCAGATGGAGCTTGGGTTAAATTACAAGTTGCATCAAATGCAGGAAACCATAAACACGTTATCAGAAGCTTAACTCTCCAACAATGGAGTATCCAGCCGCAACGCCAATGACCATAATAGATGTTTTCGCAATTATAGTGACGACTCCAAAGATCATACAGAAGGGACCCGACCGATGTTCTCATCCAAATTGACAAAGCTTAAATTTCCTAGTATTAAAGAGACGATCCAACGTACTGGTTCAACAGAGTAGCCAAATTCTTTGAATTCCACGACACCCGGACAGCACAAAAAGTGTCATTGGCAGTCATTCGACCTTGACAGTGAAGCTAATCATAGCGATCCTACAAAGAAGAAAGGAGATAAGTGATGTGGGTATATTTTGAAGAACTCTGGGCTTGTTTCGAACCTACGAAGTGTGAAGATTTTGATGAGGCTTTGTCAAAGGTGAAACAGGTGGGCTCATTACGAGACTGTCGGAGAGAGCTTGAAAAAGCTAAGAAATCGAGTGCGAGGATGGACACCAAAGGTGTTGGTTGGAACGTTTATGGGAGGCCTTAAATCAGAAATTGAACATGACATTCGAATTTTTAAACCAAAATCATTAAAAGAAGCAATCAGTCTAGCGCGAATGAGAAATGACCAGCTAAATCATTAACGAAGATTGACACGGCCACTACAACTTGGTCGGTCGCAACTTGACTTTGTCTACCTAGACGAAATCCAAATTAGCACCGCCTATGGATCGCCTTACTTTGGGAAGAAATGCAAAAAGGGCGAGAACAAGGCCTTTGTTTCAATTGTGATGACAAATTTACCATAGGCTATAACTATCGAGGACCTTATCTCTTGCTATTAGAAAGGAATTTTAGTACAACATATGAAGAGGAAAAGGTTGAAGGGAAGAAGAAGCTGTTGTCAATGTTCAAAATGAACCGAAAATCTCCTTCCATGCTCTAACCAGATGGTTAACTTCTAAAACCCTGCGAATTACAGCTAAGATCGGGCATCACGAGACAATTGTCCTCATTGATAGTGGTTCTACACACAACTTTATTAGTGAGAAGATAGCCATTATGCTACACTTACCAGCAGTTCCAACCAAGTCGTTCAATGTCACGATAGCCAATGTAAAACCGTTTATATGCCAATGGAGGTTTGAGAATGTGTACGTATTATTTTAGGGAATTCCTTTCTCTCTTACTCTCTACTCTTTGCCACTAACCGGGTTGGACTTGGTGTTAGGCGTACAATGGCTAGAACAATTAGGAACTGTGGCATGTAATTGGAAAAATATGAAAATGGAGCTCAGATGGAGACATCAAACTCACAAGCTACAAGGAATAGATGCACAACCCATTCAAGTTGCATCTTTGTAGGCTGTTTCAAAGGAATTATGGCAAGGATGCTCTATGTTTGCGGTCTGCCTACAATACACAACAAATAAAACACAATAGGATATCTATCTAGACATGCAACAACTAATTAAAACATTTAAGGAAAATTTTCAAGAGCCAAATCAAATACCTTCAGCAAAAAAAATTGACCATCGAATCACTTTGAAAGAAGGAACCGAGCCGATCAATGTGAGACCCTACAGGTATGTCTATTTTCAAAAAACTGAAATTGAAAAACAAGTTTATGACATGTTAAAATTGGGGCTTATAAGATCAAGTACTAGTCCTTTTTCATCTCTTCTTTTATTGGTTAAAAAGAAAGATGAAATATGGAGCTTTTGTACGGACTATAGAGCTCTTAATGCTGTAATCATCAAAGATAGATTTCCAATTCCTACAGTTGATGATATGTTATATGAGCTCAGGGGGCAACTTACTTGACTAAGCTCGATGTAAGAGCTAGCTACCACCAGGTATGGGTACCCTTCAGATATTCCTAAAACTGCTTTCCGTACTCACAATAGTCATTACAAATATTTAGTCGTGCCTATTGGTCTTTGTAATGCGTCGTTTACTTTTCAAGCAATTATGAATTCTATATTTCGACCTTATCTTCGCAAATTTGTGTTAGTCTTTTTTAACAACATTCTGATCTATAGTCCCAATTGGAACATGCATCTTGAACATGTTAAACAAGCTTTTGAAATATTAAGGCAACACCAATTTTTCATTAAAATTATCAAGTGTGCATTCGGTCAATAGGAGTTGGAATATTTGGGTCATATTGTTACTCCTCAAGGTGTAAGAGTATATCAAAGTAGAATTGAAGCAATGCTGAATTGGCCAAGGCTTACTAATATTTCTGAATTGTGTCTATTCTTAGGCCTTATAGGTTTCTATAGGAAGTTTGTTCTTAATTGCGACATCATTGCTCAGCCCCTTACCAACTTGCTGAAAAGGGACAATACGCATGGGCAGAGGATGTTGAAGTAGCTTTCCAAGCACTCAAACAAGTTATGACTTCAACTCCTACACTTGCTATGCAAAATTTTAATGAACCTTTTGTCGTTGAATATGATTCTTCAGGAGATGGAATTGGTGTCATTCTAACTCAGCAAGGGAAACCGATAGCCTGCATGAGTCGAGCCTTAGGAGTGTCTAAACAATCATGGTCCATCTATGCCTGAGAAATGTTGTCTATTGTTTACACCATCCAAACTTAGAGGCCATACTCGTTGGGACGAAAATTCTATATCCAAACAGATCAAAGAAGCCTCAAATATTTGCTAGAGCAACGAATAGCAACACCGGAGGAGCAAAAATAGGTGGCAAAATTACTAGGATATGATTATGAAATCATTTACAAACCAAGATGGGAGCACTTAGCAGCAGATGCACAATCAAGAGTGTTAGGTAGTCCTAGTCTTCATGGTTTGTTTGCTTCTTATGCTTCTCTATGGGATGAAATCAAACCTGAGGCTATTGGACATCCATACAAGGAAAAAATTGGCAAATTGGCTACTGAAACACCAAGTGATCCTTACATATGGAGAAATGTGTTAGTGTACTATAAAAATAAGGTGGTGGTTCCTCCAAATTCTCAAATAATCAAACAACTCTTACAAGAATTCCATGATTCTCAAATTGGTGGCCACTAAGGGGTGTTATGAACCTACAAAAGGATTGTTCAACGATTCTATTAGCCATTAATGTTTCAGGTAGTGCAAGACTATGTCTTTTCTTGTGATGTATATCAACAAGTTAAAACTAAAACACTAGTACCAATAGGACTCTTACAACCATTGCCTATTCTGTGTCAAGTTTGGGACAACATTACTATGAACTTCATAGAGAGACTGCCAACTTCCAACAGTAAAAATGCAATCCTTATTATAGTCGATTGATAGTAGCGTGTCGTTACACAACTCAAAATAAATTAGACCTACAGCTGTAGTAGTGGTGAGTCTAGGTTAATCCTGCAAAGAATGTATGTAAAGCTTTTGAAATGAAAATAATTGGTGTTTAGGTTTAAAGGGAGGTTTTGGTTGATTTTCTAATAAGAAAATAAAATGAAATTAAGCTAACGAAAACATACAAAAATGATGAAAGTGATGAATTCGTTAGGAACCCGATTATTTGGTTCAATCTCAGCCTACACCCAATTAGCCATATTTCATTGAATTGTTGTTTTTATACCTCTCATAGCAATTATTAATTGTAGATTAACAACAAGCTCTATTAACTCTAGTTTTCCCTTATATCGTGTTTAGTTAAGAGATGCTTGTTAATTAAACCTAGTTATCGAATAACCTAGGATACAATCTCTAGATTTAATTGGACAGTCGCATTACGAATTAGGAAAACATATTAATCAAGAAAACAATCACATAAGCTTGAGTTATTTAGTCTAGGTATGTTATCTCTAATGATTAAAAGTCATTAGTCGCCATAAACAAATCTCAACATAATAATTATGGATTATATTGAAATTCTAGTAATAGGTTCTTACATAAAAATAATCAAATAGAGCATTCAATCATTCTCACATAACACCCAAATATTAAATATAGGATAACATAATCAATCCTTAAAAGAAAGCACAACAAACAATGGGAGAAATGCTTAACTTGGTCGTCGGCATCAATCTCACCTTCGAATCGGTGTCAGAATGTCTAGCTCTCCATTGGTCTCTAAAGGATCAGAGGTTTGTCCCTCTTCATTCACCCAAAACCTTTCTTTCAACTCTTCAAACTTCTCTTAGACGAAAAACATATCATTGCCATCACAAAAATGATGATTTGATACTAAAAAGTAGGGTTCGGGTGAGCTGGCAGAGCAGTCACAAGTTTGATTGCTCTCTAACAACCGTGAGAGGTGTCTCATGGCTATGAGAAGTGTCTCACAGTTATGAGATTACTCACGGCTATGACAAGTTTGTTGTTTGGCCGTGAGCCCTCCTGCAGTGTCCCTTTTTGTATTTTCAAAATATAATCATCATCTTCGTGCATTTTCTTGTCTTAACTTGCTTTAATCTGTCTCATTCTTGCTCTATGAAGACAAAGGATTGTGAATCCCTGAAAAACAACTCAAATATGGTACTTTCGACTCACTTCAGCTCTTTTGCTTTCGAATTGAACCTAAAACCATATATGAACTAAAGTGAGTATATTAAGCATTTTCGTATCATTAATCACTAAGTTTTATTGAATAAATCTATAATCAATTAAGCACATATCATCCATCTCTTAAGAAAATCAACACATTTCTTAGCCTTAACCCATCCTTTCATTGTAAAAATGGTAGCTGAAAAGTTTGATAAGGGGGTAGTAAAACTTCACAGCATGCCTAAGTCTATCATTAGTGATTGGGATCCAGTGTTTATTGGCATTTCTGGCATGAGTTCTTCAAGTTATTAGGCACACAATTGAAATTGAGTTCATCATACCACCTGCAAATGGATGGGCAGTCAGAAGTAGTCAACATATGTGTCGAACAATGTCTTTGCTGATTTGTTCATCAACAAACACGAAAATGTAGCTCTTTCCTTCCATGGGCAGAATTCTAATACAACACCACTTACTACACATCAACAGGAATGACACCATTTCAAGCTTTATATGGACGTCTGCCTCTAAACATCCCATATTATGTGGTGGGCACATCTTTAGTTCATGGAGTCGACCAAAATCTCGCTTCAAGGGATGTTGTATTAGTCCAGCTTACAACCATTTTGCATGCAGCTACCAATCATATAAAACAAATAGCTTACTCCAAATGGCAAGACGTTGAATATCAGGTAAGTGATATAGTCTTCCTTAAACTACACCCTTATCGGCAATAAACGGTATTTTGTAGAGCTTCTAAAAAATTAGCAAGTCAATTTTATGGTCCTTATTAGATTGAGCAATGTATTGGGAAGGTAACATATAAATTAAAGCTCCTAGAAGGATCCAAAATTCACCTCATCTTTCATGTTTCGCTGCTTCAAAAGAAAGTGGGGAAGCCTCGTGATACTACAGTTGACTTACCTTTTACTGATGATGATGGAGCAATTATCATATAACCTGAAGCCATCTTAGATACTTGTTGGGTTAAAAAAGGATCACTTTTTGTTGAGGGAAGCCTTGTTAAATGAAAATGCCTACCTTTGGAAGAAGTTATGTAGGAGCCATTTGAGAGTTACAGGACCATTTCATATAAAATCTTAAAATTCTATTTTAAATACCACTTAAGTAGTTAAGTTAGATCATCATAAAAATGTTTTGAGTTAAAATTATTCATACTATCACTAATTATTCAAGAAATGAAACTATACTATACTTTATTTTAGAATATTGGTCGGTGCTATTATTGAAATTTAGAAGAACCTTTAAATTGTTTAAACTCTTAAATATTTTAAAGGAAGTTGAGTGCTTAAGGTAGGAAAAGGAAAATAATTAGTTTGATATTCTAATATAAAAATAAACAAGTCAACTTTTGACCTTCTTTACATGTTGATTCTTCTACGCCATGATTTGCGAAACTTGTTGGTGCTGGATTCCTTCAAAAATTTTATTCTTCTTGTTAAATTTGAATAATCAAAGTTTTCGACAATATGAAAATTTATTTTTATCAAATTAAGAATTATAATTATCTCCTATTAGGACTTTTGTCAAATATTCATTTGCTCCGCAAAATTTGAAATAACCTGGAAGTTTAGTATAATAGGAAATGACCAACTGGGAAAAATTATAGTAGATAGTAACTTATAAAAAGAAACATTCTTTAAATATGATTGAAAATATGATAAATAAAAAGAATACCAGATAGTAACTTAATTGAATTTGAGCTTAAAATACCCAATTTCTTATTTTGGAATTACTATATCTTTTAAAAGACCCCTTACTAATGAGTTCTGCCATTTGATAGAAAGGATTAGAAAAGGATTTCCATCTAGTGTAACTTAAAATTTATCTATAACTATAAGAGAAATTGATAAATTCATTAGTTAATAGCTTGCATATCTATTGGTCCTCACATGTTTTTATCCTCATAAACATAGCAAAGACAATATAAAGGCTAATTAGACAATTTCTATAAGCAATGGATAGCTCTAAATTTGCTCTAGCCAAGGTGAAATGGAGGTAGCTTTACTTACCTAGTGATGAAGGGAGATTGGAAATTATCTCAATCATAATATGCTCGTAATGAAGAGGGCATAGAGAATACTTAAGAAAGCAATATGGCTAAAGTAAGTACGTTCACATCATTTGAACAAGGCAAGCTTTTGGAAAACTTAACCAAGATATTACTCTTCTTGGACTATGGTGAAAAATTGACAGACAATGTTAGATGGAGTATCTTCTCTAAGGTAGGCAATGGACATTCACCTTCTTCTAGCATGATAATTAATCAATTGTAGGGCCTCTTAGTAGCATTCCAGAACTTGAACCCTTGAAAACATAGTTCTAGATAATGCTTTAGTGAGCCAAATCCTTAGTAATGCTTATATGAATCAACAAATGCTTCTCATATCAAGTACTAAAGAACTTAGTTTTAATTTAATCCTTAACTAGGAAGATACTATAAAATGGAGTATTCACTTTTTGGTGTTTTTATTAACTCTTCTTACATAGGTATGTTAAAAAGTCAAGCTCCCAAGATAAGATGGCATAAGCTAGCTTAGATGAAACATGCTAGCTCTTGAGCCTCCTTCATTCTCTGGTTAGTATTGAGAGGAAGACTAAGCACCACTATCGGGCTTAAGAACTTCATTAGTCTCCTATCACTTGTGTTTTATAAACTAAGGAACCAAAATCTATTGATCACCTCTTTTTCAAGTGTAAAATTTCTTACAACATATGAAAGCAGATCCAGGTCCTTTACAACATACATCTCTCTAGAATTTGCTTAGATGACATAACTACTTGGTTCTCTATAGGTAACAACTTCAAGGAGGAGGACTGTAGGATACTGAAGATTTTGGGTACTCAATGTATATATTATGGAATGAAAGAAATAAAAGAATCTTTTAAGGACAAGCCATACAAGATCTCCTTTTACAAGAGCTGATAAAGCAGGTAAAAATGCATATAATGGCTCATCATCTTTATTGAGGATATAACGATTCCCTACTTTTTAGATGGTGCTTACTTGAGTGATTATTGAGGATGAATTTGCTTAGCTTTTGTTTTGGAAACTACCGAATGTTAATGTATAAATAACTAGCTTAATGTAAAATGATTATTACTAGTTGGTATAGGTGATTACTCTTATGTTACTTACATCTCTTGCACTTTTAAGATTTCAATCTTAGATTGCTTTTTGTATTCTCTAATGCATAAAGAACTCACCTGGTTGGTTACTCTTTACTAAGTTGGCATCCTTGCTTCTTAGCTTTTTTTTAAAATTTTTTTGAATAAGATTTGAATTAATTATAGCAAAGCTATCTCAACATTACAATGAGTTCACAATGAAATAAATTACAAAGTCAAATACAAAAACAACATGTAAAGGCAAATGAAATTTAACAATAATTGTTACAAATTCCATCTGGTCTTCATTCCTATGGATATACTTACTTCTTAATTGTTACTTGTAAGTAAATGTGTGAACTTCACTTTTATAAGGTTTTAATGACATTCTTTGCTTAAAAAAATTTGCAATCTCATACAAATAATTAGACTAAAATATATCATGTGCTAAAAAAATTTAATGATATGTTATTTTATGAAATAAGCTAATTATGTAAAGTGAAAATAAATGTATCAAATATTCTAGTTACTTGTTTACTGAAAAAAAAAGAACATCAATCTTTTTCTATTTAACTTATTGAATAAGGAAAATACGAATAATGCTCTTCTAAAAAAGTGAGGAAATAGCGTAATTAAAAAAAACGTCTATTTATATTAAAAATAAAGTAAAATTAATATGTTATTTATTTATTTAATAATATTTAATTTAAATTTAAAATTTATTATTGCATAATATGGAAAAGAAGAACATATATGAATTTATTTTTCTTATTTTTAATGACATTGTGTGTCAATTTTTTTTTATTTTTATGAGTTTGTGCTATAACTATTTGTGATTAGGGAAAATGAGAATAAGGCATTGCATGTGAATATGTTCTTATTCCTTTTCATGACCTGTTATGTTGATTTTTTTTAATTTTTTGTGAGTTGTCATATTTATTACTTAATTAAAACTTAATGCACTTTTTAATTTGTAAAAACTTTATAATTGGAAAAGATAAATGAG
>JAOQMP010000005.1:33256979-33271131 GCA_027563575.1 Erythroxylum pedicellare
CTAGAAAAGGTTGATGAATGTATGATTGATGAATTTAGAGTAATCAAACTTACTCAAGGTATAAACCTGAATGCAAAATAGTAATATACAAGGTATAATAATTGAATGGTCAAGACTTGCGAATAAGAATACATACCCGGAAAGGTCAATTGAGCATGTATTAAACATGACACAAATACATGTGCATGATTGTATATCCATATAATTGAACAAATTAGTGATTGTGAACTATGTGTGTCTAAACAGTGCTGCCTGCGTGTTTACACTCATAAACTTGCCCATTTTCCCCTGTTTCTTCTTTTCCACTAAAATTTGGTTAGACTGCCGGAAAAAGAGTTGGATTTTTCTGCATTTTGAGATAGTTCCAAGTGACTGTCCATTGTTTTCAAAGTACATGTCGGTGTAGCGAGAGATTCTTAAACTAGGTTTTTTGAGTTTTCAAGCAATGCTTTTTTTTAATAAATTTTTTCCTAGCTTCCTTCCCTCTTTTTCTTCCGAAATTATGAATCTTTTGACCTTTCTTGCGAAGTGTTGTTGCTACATTCTATATTTGTTTCAGTAGTTAAAGAAGCGGGTACAATGATCGTGATTATTTTATTGTGGGAATTTAATTGTGTTCTAAGTGAAAAGTTACTCTGTAACTGAAGCAAATTATTGAGTTGTTAGATGCATTGCTTGATGCAATATGTGACCGACATCTGTTTCATTAAATCCCTTTTCTGCTCTATTTCTCGGCTTGTTTCGTATAGCTTTGATTTGTTCTAGCAGATTTTGTGCTTGTGTGAGTAGATGGGAAATCGTCAATTTCACTGGGGGTTTCATCCTTTTTGGCTTGAATTACATAAAATTACCTACAAGTTATCGTCTTTAATTGATTTGTGGTGTCTTTGTTTTCGCGGATGATTATCGAGATTGAGCTAGGGTAATACATGTAAAGTTCAATTCTTTAAAGGATCAGGTATAGTGTCTGTTTTTTATTTCTTTAGCTTCCCCAACCCTTGACCCATTTTTCCTCTAGAGAAATCCCAGATCTGAGAAAAACAAAAAGGTATAAAAGTCGTATGTGATTGTGATCTCTAGTTTGCATTTTGAGTTTTGTTTTTGTTGTTGCATTTATGCGTTGAATAAGATCAACCCAGATCTGGATGCAAAACCCAGATCTGTGACTCTGTGATCTGGTTGTGAATGTATGCTTATGTGTGTGTGGTTTCTGGTTGTTTTGTGGATTATGTGAGTTGTTGTTGCCGAAGTAGCGTCTTGGGATGGCGTGAATGGAGAAAACGCAAAGGTTAGCTGCTGGAAAAACGTTTGGCTAAAGAAGCTCTCGGCAACGGCGGCAAACAGAGGTAGTCTGGAGGTTTGAATAGTAGACAGCACAAAGAGGATGTGAAACGTGAGCGCGTCATTGGCACGCTCCTTGGCTCCATCTTACCCAACGACACCGTTGATATCTGTAATTCTTAGGCCATTCCCCACAATGAGTTTTCCGATCAGTCAGGTGGGGTCTTTTGGGATAGCTACTCTTTAATTCCAACCGGAAGCTTAGTAGGTATTTGTAAGTCTAGTCATCATTAGGTATATCTCTTCGTTATCTCAACGTTACCTTCCCATTTACGTTTCTGTCTTGCATGCTTGAATTGTTCACTACTGATGATATTGTCACTATTGTCGGGTACTAGTTTTTTTATTTATTATTATTATTATTATTATTATTTATCGATTATATTGTTTTTTATCTCCTATTTATTTATTAACTTGATCTTTTCTTTTATCAATATTTTCACTATTATTTTTATTATTATTGTCATTGTTATTATTAATCCACTACTTTTATCCTTTTATTGATTTTCATATTACCTTTTTTGTCTTGTATTGTTATTATATTTTCTTAATTTTCTCTCTCTGCATCATTCTTATTATTGTATCCTTTGCATGTGGGTCCACCAGAAATAGCCTCTCTATTATGTAGGGGTAAGGCTGCGTACTATCGGACCTCCCTAGATACCGCTTCATTGCGGGATTTCAGACTGGTGATGATGGATGATGGATGATGGAACTATGTGTGTATTGCTTGACTATAGACGCACAAGTTGATCACCAATACCCAGACATTGCCAGATCATCAAGGCAATAGATTTTTGGAGTGTATTGTGAGTTAATCTAGAAGTGTAAACTTAATTATATGTGCTTCTGTTGAATTGTATATGTAATATGGAATGTATGAACAATTGAATGATGAATACCAGACTTAGATCTGAAGAATTTGATATATGACATGAGCACATTGAATAAAAAGTACTAAAAACATAACATGTGAATTGATGCATCTTATTACATTGAAATGCATGATCAGATAAAGGAGTTATGACTGGAGTAGCCAATATGTGAAAAAGAGCTTTAAGCTTAGGATTGTGCGCAGAGAGCCACAGGCTCAGATAATACTGAGCCTAGTATCCACAATAGATACAGGACAGTATATGAAGTGAACCTGATATCCATAACAGATACGGGACAGTAAATTGGGTTGATAAATGCTCGGCCATAACAAAGCAAAATAAGAAAGAAATCACATGTGCATTTGCATATACAATTATACATGTATCATATTATTGATTGTGATGATTTATCAAATTGTTCTGAAATAGTGATACACAATTTTGGTATACAATACTTGTTGAAATATGACAAAATGTGATATGGTATTCGACACTAGATTTTATAATATACTTGCTGAATTAAGTTATTGAATTTATTTTGGTGTTCTGACTTGATTCAACACATCGATGGTGGTTCACTCACTAAGTTTTCAAACTCATCAAAATTGCAAATGTTGATTTTCAGGTTCAAAGAAGTTTTAGCTACTGAGGTTATATAGTAAAAGTACTTGCATTTTAGGGCCAAGAAGGACTTAAAGGTCCGGTCAGCTGATATCTAAGGAGTCTAGTTTAGAATGTTTTTAGTTAGCATCCCATTTCATATTGAACATTTTGTATGGAGTATTGAACACTCAAATGTTATGCACTGTATATACATGGATTATGAATTGTAATGATACAATGTAAGTTTGATGTTAGTGAATGAAATGGGAAGAATCAATCATTTGAAATTCTTGTGATATATGTGATGCCTTTTAGTTAATACGATTGTTCTAACGTACCCTTTCTGTAGAGTATATTCTCGACTATCTGTGGATATATTCGGGCATATGCATTATGAGAGTGGTATGTTACATTTTTATAACTAAGATATGGCCATTACTTATTTTTCTTGTTAATAAATAATCTTTGAAATGTTCATGGGATTTAATCTTCTAGTAGCATTACAATTTAGAGAGACCTAATTCTATCCGATAAAGTCAAAACCTTTGGTTCATTTAAATTAGCTTATCTACCTCCATCAACATCAATTGAATTCTCTTACCTAAGTAACTATGTTGATTTACCATTACGATTAGAATAAACAAGTAATTACAAATTTTTTATCCTAAATTGTTGGCCCCCAAATTTTTTGCATTGAAGTTAAGCATGATTAAATTAATTATGAGATCTTTATGGAATTTTGTGAAGTTAATTATTATGTTAATTTTAGAAAGATTATATAATATATGTTAATTGAATTAAAGTGTTAAGATTATAGGAATGTTCAAAGGTGTTTTTGGTAGGACACTTAAGGTTAAAAGAATATAAGCCTATAAGGAAGGGTAAAATGGACTTTTTGGACTCATTAAGGGTAGAATTGGAAGAAGAAATTGTGGTCTTGCATTTTAAGAAGAAAGAAGAACGAAAATTGAAGAGAAAAAGAGAGAGTGTCATGACGAAGAGAGAGAAATACGAAGAGAAGAAGAGAAGGAGAGAAAGAAGAGAAAACAAGCTAGGGTTTCAATTTTCTTAGCCTTCAAGAGAGATTTTGAAGTGGTTCAAGAAGAGAAAAAGGTAGAGGAAGAGAAGAGCTTCCATTTGAGCCAAATATCTCTTTAGTTGGTGAAGAATCAAAGTAAGATCATTTTGAATCTTTTGAATTTTTGAAAGGATTTTAATTCATGGAGTTAGAAAATGCATGGGTTTAAGTATTCTAGATCCAATTTTAGTGATTGTGCTTTATGGGATTTTCAATTGAAAATCCTATTGAGTTGAGATTTGAGGGTTTAATGAAGCCAATTTGGTAGCTGAATGGTTATACTCTGGACTTTCCAAGTTGTACAGTGCAAATTTCAAGTCTTCCATAGGGGTAAATTTCGTGTTCTAACTTCTGGAGAAAAATTGCATTAATTTAGGCTAAATTGGACAAACTTGTCTTCTAAAAAGTTTTAGTTTATTTTTCTAGCTTTCCAACAGTATATAGTATGAAATTTTTGAACATCGGAATCGAAAGTTATGATCTTAATACGTGAAGATGCTCTAGAGAGTGTAGTTTATTTAGAACTTTTGGTGATGTGAGGAAGACTCTGTAGACTGAACCATCTTCTTATGCACTGTTGAAACCTTCTATATCTTCTTATGTTGACCTTCTATATCTTCTTAGGTTGACCTTTTGCTTCTTCTTAGGTTGACCGAAACATCTTCTTAAGTTGACCTTCTACTTCTTCTTAGGTTAACCTTCTGCTTCTTCTTTGTTGACCTTCTGTATCTTATTAGGTTGACTTTCTATATCTTCTTAGGCTGACCTTCTGTATCTTCTTAGTTTGACCTTCTACTTCTTCTTAGGTTGACCTTTTGGTTCTTCTTAGGTTGACCTTCTATATCTTCTTAAGTTGACCTTCTGATCCTTCTTATATTGACTGAAGCTTCTTCTGGGTACTGTTCATCTTACATCTTTTAGTCTAAGTTTGACCCTCTAGATGATAGAATCTATCTTCAAAGTCTTAATAAAAGTTGTAGATCTTGAAGTTATTTTTCAAACCATCTAAGAATAACCTAGATCTGATATCTCTAGAGAAAGTTATACTAATTGTTAAACATCTTCTATGCACTGTTCATAAACTTCTTTTGGGTACTGTTTATCTTACATCTTCTGGTCCAAGTTTGACCCACTAGATAATAGAATCTATCTTCAAAGATTTCATAAAAGTTGTAGATCTTGAAGTCCTCTTTCAAAATATCTAAGAATGATCTTGATCTGATTTCTTTAGAGAAAGTTATGATAATTGTTAAACATCTTCTATGCACTATTCATAAACTTCTTCTAGGTACTATTCATCTTACATATTTTGGTCCAAGTTTGACCTTCTAGATGATAGAATCTATCTTCAAGGTCATCATAAAAGTTGTATATCTATATGTACTCTTTCAAACTGTTAAAGAGTAACCTTGATCTTATACCTATAGAGAAAGTTATGCTAATTGTCCTGAAACAGGTTCAATATGATTGAGGGCAATACCTTGTTTGATTCTCTCGGCTATAACTTTGTTATCTGACCTCCAAAAGAAGTGATTCTTAGACCAATATATTCCTAGAACATTTCTTTCTACCTCTCCATGAAATTTTAAGGCTTTTTATGTTGGTTTGAAAAAATATTGATTGAATCAAATTAAGGGCATTAGATGGAAGAGTATGAACTGTGATTTTAATGGTTTTACTGAGGTATAAGCCTAAGTATAAATTATACTTAGATGAGTGTTGATATGGGACTGATTTTGTGACGACACTAGTGGATAAATACCCAGGATTATCATGATCATGCATTGTACATATTTTATTACATACATATGCACTGTTAAACACTTATACTTGTGCAAATTGTGATATATATGTATGTGTTATTTGATCTAGAGGAGCAACTGGAACGTCAACCTCCAGATGTTGCCAGAACTTCTAAGTATTAGCTTTAGGAGAAACTTGTGAGTAGACCCAGATGGTCTTCCTTTATTGTTTGTTTTGTTTATATTATGAATTGAATGATTATGTTTTGTGAAAGTGAATTGAATTGGGTTGATTTTCGAGCAGAAGGTCTCATGATTATGAAATGTGAATGAAATATTGAAGTGCTCATTGAATGTGAATTGGACAGAATAACTGTTTTCTCAACTTAAATGTTGAATTTCAGACTAAGGTTCGATGATAATGTGAATGAGAATGTGATAGTGAATATAATTGTGTGATATTGAGCACTTTCAATTGAATGAATATATGTGATGCATTTCATTGCATGAATGCAAAAAAGATAAAGGCAGTTATGACCGGAGTAGCCAACGAAAAAGGGCTTAATGCTCAGCATGTGAAAAAGAGCCTAGAGGTCAGAAAATTTATAAGAGCTAAAGGTTCACTAGGTAAAATGAGCCCGGTATCCCCAACAAATACGGGATAGTCATCAATGAGCCCGATACAGGACAATTATCAATGAACCCGATATGAGACATTTATCAATGACCCTGGTATCCACAATGGATACGGGATAGTTAGTCACTTGGCCACAACAAAGTTATAAATTGAAAGTGAGTCTCATATGCACTGCATATGCATGATGTGAATAATTGTAATGTGTTGAATATGAAATTTGAATTGAATGATCAAGTGATATATGATTAAGTGAATGTGTAATGTATGTGACTTGATATGATGAATTGTATATGTTATGTGATTGAGTGAGCCATCGAGGATGGTCACTCACTGAGTTCACAAAAACTCACCCAAAATTTTGCAATGTTTTTCAGGCTCAGAAGAGTACCTCGTTAGGCAAATGGGAGTATAGTCACTGTATATCCGTGAAAGATAGAGGTCGGGATTAGTTAGCGTCTGCATTTATATTTCCTTATTTTTGTATCAAATTGAGTCTTCTAAAATTGTTGTAACTTGTGTATTTGAGTATTTCTGTTTGCAATAACTTTCCAAGTTGGAAAGGTTTGTAAATGACTTTGAAATGTAATGAAATTATGACTACAAGTATTTTTGTATTTGTAATGGGCCCAAATGGCTATCGAAATTATGATGATTGTACTACTGTGATTGAAAATGTTTATGTAATAAAAAAATTTGTAATGAGTTTTGAGTGTCTGAGTATCTGAATGAGTATTTTGTAAGGAAATTTTACTGACTGACTGTGTTAGCATGCCACCCTCATGGGGCAAATACTCTATTATCACTCAAGATGTCGAGTATGTGTCTTGCAGGAGTGGGGTGCTACACATGTAATTAAATTGCAATACATCAATCAAACCAATTGCATTAACAAAAGAATGAAATCATATTAAAGTATCAACATATGGTTCATCTAACCTAAATACTAACAAGAAGTTTAGTTACATATAATCAAACATGAAATCAGACATAAATAGAAAGAAAAATTAATTGAAGATATTGGGGTTATAATTCTAAATCTCCCTGGTTGTCTTCTATTGAGAATTCTTGTAATGCACAGGTTTGATCTTGTATTTCAATGGATCTTGCATTGAATTTTTCATCTTTTCCCACTTCTTTGGATCAAAATCGCCCATTGATCTGCCTATGAGAGTTTCAGAATGCCTTTATACATATACTTCCTTAATTTGCCTCCAAAAATGTCATTTATAGTAAATTATAGGGTTTTGGCTAATGCACGGGTTCATGCAAACCAAAATCTTTGAAAATCTTGAATCTACACGGCCTGGGAGAAGTGCACAAGCTAATGCACGTTTATGCATCCCTTCTATGCTTCAAATATTCGTTTTATGTCATGTTTTCTCTCGAATTCTTCTCCTTTAAGTTTGTGAAGGCAATTGTACTCTGTAAACACATTTGGAGCCAATTAAGTATCAAATATATGATAAAATTATAATTTATCAAGCAAAAATACATTGAACATGAGGTATAAATATGATCAATTATAGATCTATCATAAATTATATGAATTTTTAATAGAATTTAAAATATTAATATATTTTAAAGAATAAATAATAGTATCATAAGGAGATCTTGTGCAATTTTTGAATACATTTAAATCAAATTTTACAAATCTCTTTTTTTAAGAAGAAGGAGGAGAAATGCATAATGAAAGAAAGATTACAACTAGTGTAAAAAACCAAAATGCAACAAGTCAGTGCCTATAAAAACTCAAAAAATCAAGAATATTTAAACTTTAATTTGCTAACCAAAGTCAAGAAGACTAGTTTAAGGTTAAAATAAAAAACTAATAAAATTGGAGTAGCTAACATGTTCAGAGACATACATATTCAGAAAACTACAATACATTAACACCCTATTAGTAAGAAATATCTACACTCATCTTTCCTTGGATATCTTGGATAAAGATCATTATCCTAATCCAATTTAAGGTGTTTTTAGTGAACTTTTGGAGAGTTATATGCTTTGTAACATTTTGATATTCCTCACCTTCCAAAATATATTGGTCTCATAAGTGAACACAAGTTTTTATACAGCTTGATTTCTTTATTGTGTGAACCTTACATTCTCATCCTTAGTGATAAATTGGAGCTAGCCCCTTTCATAAAAGTTGAGCTTGTAGGCTTTATCTTAAAACATGATAGAGAAGCAATAGGATAAATTGATCCTTTGTGCCTTCAACTCTAGTGATCATCTATTGCTTATGCTTTTTTAGGTGATTCGTTAGTTAGTGGTGAACAAAGATCAATTCAAACTCAATATTCATCACGTAATAAAAACAAAAACACATCATAGATATAACAAGAAGCTTGAAGAGACCAGAAACTTAGGTTTAATTACACAAATCAATAACATGCAACAAAGACCTTAATTTCATTATTATAAGTGAATGAAAAAACTTAGGTTTTAGCATTCATCAAAACAAGCTAGAGAGACCAAAAGATTAAAGAGAAGGTTTGTACATAACATACCCAAAAATAGACAAAGATAGAAGAAGATGGACGAGGGAGTTGCTGGATAAAACATGCTACTAAAGACAGACAAGGGAGCTATTGGAGAAAACATGCTACTAGAGAAAATAAATGAGGGAGCTACTGGAAGACAAAGAAAGATGGAAAAAAGAGGTAGGAGTGTTTTTAGGTTATCAAAACGATGTTGTTTTCATTATTCTTCTTTTTTTGCTACGAAAATCTTTTTAACTATGAAATTCATTTTCGTAGCTAATAATTAAGGAACTTGTGTGTTTTTTAATGAAATGTTTTAAACAATTAAAAAACGTCACCAAACATTATTAACTAAAAAAATAAGTTTATACTTAAAAAACGTCACCAAATCTTTTTAGCTATAAAATATTGTTTGTATTTAAAAACCTTTCGCCACGAAACAGATCTCACAGTATAAAAAATGTCACCAAATGTTTTTAGCTACGAATATAAAATGTAGCCTATTCTAAACATAGCTAATATTTTTAAATAACCTACAAATTGTTAGAAGTTCGAGTAAAATTATTTAAAATCATAGCCAAAGACTAGCTTTTAGCTACGAATTTCAATTTGTAGCCAAAAAGACATAGCCAATTCAATAGTTTTTTGGTGAGAAGAACTTAGAGAATAGGAAGATACACGATTGTGCATGAGCAGTTGGTGTATGGATGAGCCTGTGTCATGGTCATGCATCCCATGCACAATCGTGACAATGAGCATGAATAGGATGCATGATCATGCACAACTTTTCTAGCATGCAAAATTTTTGTATTTATGATATTTTGAGGCTATTTTTGAACCAAATAAAGTGAAAAAAATCCTAGAAAAACCTAGAAACCTTATGAATTATTTAAGGCAAAGAGAAATAACAAAAAGGAGGTTGCACATCATAATCAAAGTGATCAAAGTGGAGACATTAAGATCAACTCCAGAATTTCCATATCAAGACACAAAGTTGTTTTCTTTCAATCTCTTTTTATATTTTCATTTTCTTTGATGTTAATTTGGATTATTAGGATGTTGAAAATGGTTATGGATTTCTAAATCCATATTATGGATTATTCATGATCTATTTTGTTAAACTTTATTCTTGTTAAATTTAATATATATTAGTGCTCCGTAATATTTGTTATGCTTATATTTGATAATAAATTGAGAGATTGAATCAAGTTATTTCTGTTAAGGAACGTAATAAGAATCAGTAACTTAATAGAACTGCAAATATTAGCTTAATAAACAATTGAAGAGAGAACTTAATTGTGAGTTAAATATCCTTAGGATTGCTTTACATCCAATTGACTAGTTAGGAGTAGTTTTGTGAATTGAGAGATTGTAATTCTATTATTTTCTATTTCAATTGGGATTACTTAATTAGATCTTAAGAGAGCGTAATCAAAACCTTAGGATATCTAGGATTAAGCATAATTGAATTAACAAATAAAGGGAAAACAAAACAAGGATAGAATAACCCATAAGTTTTCATTATTAATTAAGTTCATTCTTATTCCTAGTTTCAATTATTCAATTGTTTAGTTTTATTAGTTTATTTCAATTTTAGTTAATTTATTTTAGTTCAATTCATTCGATCTTTTATCACCATGCATAAAGTGCATTCATGTTATTAGGTGACTAATCAATCTTCATGAGAATGATACCTTTTATACTACAATTTAAAATTTGTATACTTGCAGCACAAATTTTTTTATATAAAACTATCAACATATGTCAACACATATTTGCTAAAAAATTAGTATTTATAGGTATGAAAAACCTAGAATAAGAAGGCTTTTTTGTTTTTTGTTTTTAATTTTTAGAGATAAGATTAGTAGCTAGGAGAAGAAACACCTTAGAGATATATTTGGTAACCATTTTCACTGAATAAGAGGATTGAAATCATCCCAATGTATTAGAGTAATAGCCTTACCCCTACTTAATAGCCTTACCCCTACTTAATAGAGGTGTTGTTTTCGATAGAACTATATAAAAATATGTATATATATATAATTAATTAATAAAAGATACCTATTATAATAATAAAGTAATATAAAATAGAAATAAAGATAATAATAATAAAATAAATAAATAAAACTAAATAACTAACTATGAATAAAAATATAATAATAAGTAATACAATAAATACAAAACAAGGTAAAGATTAAAAATAAAAGATAAAATACATGAATAAATACACCAAAAAGAAAGAATATAAGTAAATAAACAAAACAAATAAGTCATTACAAGAAAATGTTTAGGTTAATAAATATCGAGATCACATCTAGAAATTTTCTCTTTTGATTTATTTTATTCCATTTTTTTATATTTGTTAGTGTAAAGATGATGGATGGTTAATCTTCATATTTAAGGACTAGCGTTATTTTGTTATGAATTGATTTAATTTACTATGAAGGATTTTATTTTAAGAAATATATTTGTTTTCTCTTAAAACCTGATTTAATTTATGCTAGTAGTTGGATTAGATAATAATTTTCATGTGGTCAATTCGAGAGAATTTGCATTTGAGTGGATCATGAAATTGATATGAAGAGTTACATGAGGTGCTAGAGATAAGCCTACGTAAATCTTCTAGTGTTAAGTTTAAACCTTTCATGAAAATTTACATAACTTAATGCATTTTATGAAGATTTAATGATGATAGAAATATCAATTAATCAACTTGATAATGGTTGGTTGTAACTCAAGAAAGATAACTTTATAAGCTAGGAAATTTCACTAGTCTAGCTTAAAAATTTTTAGAATTTCTTAAATCATAAATATAAAGATAATGGTCGAGGGAGTTCCTATATAATCATTATTCATATATGATTTGGTACTTTGATTAATTACTTTTTTTTCTTGTGGCTTTCTTTTATACTTAGATATAACTTTATTTTGTTATTAAATATCAATTAACAAATATAAATCCCTTTATTTAATTGATTAGGTAGTAGTAAAAGAGTGTACTAAATCTTTATGGCTTCCCCATTGTATCACATCTTATTCACTATTATGTTACTAGTAAACAACAAGTTTACTTATCTTAAGTTTTTGTGTAATAATATTGCGATAAGAGAAAATTTGAGCTTCAAATGATCATAATAATTTTTTGGCACCATTGTCGGTAAAGCAATTAATGTTTAGGAGACTCTATAATGATTGTTCTAGTAATTTTATTTCTTTATTTTTATTTAATTTAAGTTTTTCTATTTTTGTGTTTGATCTATTTTGGTTTTAGACGTGGTGTTTGGTGTGAAAAGGAGTAGAACTTCCAAATTTTTTGAAGAGGACACATAAATTAAGAAGACAATTCATCAGATGCTCATATAATGGAAAAAGTTACAACTTAAGACTCACACCTTGATACAATTGAAGAAGAGCACAAAAAAAGTAAAGCCATCTTTATGGATATGCAATTCAGTATCCTTAGATCAATAATCAACATAAACTACTTTGATATTAAATGAAATGTCATCCAAATGTTATAACTATGTGTGCAGTTTGACAAATTACTATAATAAGATCCCAACACATATATCATCAAATTATTGGAGATATTTGACACATTCAAGATTAATAGAGCAATCAACAATGATACAAAGTTGAGGATATTCTCGTTCTCACTAAAGGATCGAGTAAAGAAATTATTGAATTCACTACACACAACTTTTATCAACACATGAGGCAATTTAGTAGACACGTTTCCAACCAAGTACTAGCTTTTAATCAAGACTACCAAGTTGAGAGGAGACATCTTTGCCTACACAAATATGATAATGAAACATGATATGAATTGTAGGAAAGATATGAGGATTTTGTGAGAAAATGTCTACATCGTGACCTTCCTATATAAGTATAAGTTTAGACATCCTATAATAGTTTGAGTCTTATAATGAAATAAATGATCCACATATTTGTTAGTAGAAATAAAGTAATAAAACTCCATAAGCCACTTATATACTTATTGAAGAGATAGTCATGAATAAGTACAAAAGAAGACCAGGCAAGTGAGAATAAGAAAGCAAGCAAGCATGTATACACCATATGGAAGTTGATACCATATTGACAACTTCAGTGGAAACTAAAAAAATTGATAGCAAGAGTGTACCTATACGACCAACTCTAGTATTATATTGCAAACTATGTAGGAAATGACACAAAATAGTAAATATTAAGGTGAAAACCCTATGGTTGAGCAAGTTAATAAAAAATTGTAGGGTAACCCTTATAGTAACACCCATAATAAAGGGTAAAAATTCATCTAGAATTTCATAGATTAATCAGACAACCTATTAGCCATCTCTATTTGGATATTATATATAATAAAAGTGTGAGAAGAAATCAAGCATATAAAAATTGTTGAATTTTTATTAAAATTTTAAAAATTAGTTTCAAAATCAAGATAATAAAGTCAATACACACACCAAATAGCAGCTAAACAAGTGCTCATATGAACTTGAATACTATGAGCTAGTATAATTAGTCTTATCCAACTAAATGTGTTTTATGTTAAAGCTTGGTGATCTTGATATTTTTCTAGAAAAATGCATATGTTCCTTTCTCTCTAGAGAAAAAGTACCATAATTAAAGACTAGTTTGAAGACCTTAGAGTCTATTTAATGATTGAAATGCATTTGTTATGCCTATTGTAAAAAAACTAAACCAAATTATAATATAATATCGAGCCCTACACAACAAAAAATATGGAGCTAGAAAAATATTGCACTAATTTCTACTCCTTTCAACCTGTCAAAGGTTCTAAACTTATTTTAAATGGAAGGCTAGAGAATGAACAAAGTTTTGGGAGAATTTACATTGATGCATACTAGCTTCAAACAGAAAGCTATTTGACTAGGCATCTTTAAAAGATATAAATAAGATTTATTGGAAAATCTATTAGAACTTTGAACCATCCATATTACTTTACCCTTAGCTTCTACATCAAGATTATAGTTTGACACATGATCCAATATGTGATTGAAACCTTTAAACTTACAACTCTATAATCCATCGACAATAATGAAGTTTACTTTGGCTTTTAGGAATATTAAAAGCTTGAGATTACTTTTCCTTTAAATAGTGGATAAGAGTCCTAACCCATTAAAGTTATTAAACAAAAAATGAGTGCTATTTCCATTTCTACTAATAGTCTTCACAAGTTGATGCATTGTGCCCTTTAATTTTAAAATCTAACTGAGAATCCAAGAATTGCATTTTTTAAGGCTTGATACTCCATAAACTATATTCTCTTATGATATATGAGTGTACCTATGTGACCCAAACAAATTCCTTTTCCATAAGAGGCTTCTAAATATTTGATGAATTTATACCCAATCCTCCTTCTTTCAAAGAGAAAACCC
>JAOQMP010000005.1:33277799-33291436 GCA_027563575.1 Erythroxylum pedicellare
AACTTGAGTTGAGGATTTTGGAACATAAATCGTTGATATATATATATATATATATTTATGTATTTGTAAGCGAGATTCTATGGAAAGGAAGATAGGAATTATAACTAATTAGATGTAGTTGAAGGTGATGAGACAAATGAGTTTAGATTTGAGAGTTTAATGAAATCATTTTGGTAGCTGAATGGTTATGCTGAGAACAGTCCAAGTTTGCATAGTGCAAAATTTCAAGTCTTCCATAAGGGAAAAATTCGTGTTCTGAATTTAGGGAGAAATTTAGATTGATCTAAGATAAATTTGACAAGTTGACTTTATGGAAGTTGTAGCTTGTTTTTCTAGCTTTCCAACGCTATAAAGTGTGAAATTTTTGGACATCGAAGTCAAAAGTTATGGTCCTTATAATTGGAGATGCTCAAGAGTATAGGATGTATCGTTTAGTGATGACGTATCGTCTGGTAATGACGTGTCATCTGGTAAGGACGCATCATATAGTGAAGACGTATCATCTGATAAAGATGCATCTTCTCGTAAAGACGCATCATTTGGTGAAGACATATCGTCTGATAAAGATGCATCGTCTGGTAAAGACGTATCGTCTCAGGACGCTTTGTCTTGTGAGGACACTTCATCTTGAGAGGACGTATCATCTTGTAAGGATGCTTCATCTTGATAGGACGCTTCTTTTTACAAGGACGCTTCGTTTGGTGAGGACGTATTGTCTTGTGAGGACGCTTCGTCTGATGATGTCGTTATATCGTCTGGTGCACTATTCATTTGATCCTATCGTCTTGTCACATTTTTTGACCCTGTAGACAATCGAATTTCACTTTGAAGTCTTCATAAAAGTTGTAGATATAGAATTTTTCTTTCAGACCGTCTAATAATGACCCCAATCTGAGGTTTGCAGAGAAAGTTATGCCAATTCTCCCAAGAGAGGTACAATATGATTGAAGACATAAACATACTTGATTCTTTTGGCCATAACTTCATCACTCGATCTCCAAATGAAGTGATTCTTGAAGGAATAGACTCCTTCTACCTCTCCTTAAAAATTGGTAGCTTTTGATGTATATTTGAAAAATATTGATGGAAAGAAAATGAGGGATTGGTTGGAAGAGCATAACCGGGTTATGAACGTACTTGAATTTTTAGGCATATCTTGAGCTATAGAGCTCCGAATGAGGTGGTTCTTATTTCAAAATAAACTAGAGGCATAGAGCTACAATAGTTTTGAAGAAGTCAAATTTTGATTTGGTGTTTAATTAGAGTGGGCACATCACCCTTATGGGATGATGGATAATGAGGCTTCATTGAAATAACCCTATAAGGAAACCTAATTACGCTTTATGACTCTGGACTGTTGGGCTCCGAAAACTACAGGGTATTAGGCTCACGTTCTCACGACTTAGATATTGGGCTCCAAAAGCGGGGTCCAAAATAAATGGAGTGACCTTACTAGATCGAAAAAGGAAAGAGGTTAAGGATTAAGCATTTGCCAACCTGGAACCTTGTATTGTTAGGAAAGAGGATTTGATACCTATTCTATGATAGAGAGGCTATATGGGTTAAATGGGTGCACACGATCATTTTGAGAAGGAAAATTTTTTGGAGTGCATAACTTACCAATAATAGGTCCTAAAGTTGGAGGAAAATCTTAAGTGTGAGGGATAAATTAGGGAATCAATTCAAATTTAGGATAGGTAATGGACAGTCCACACTCTTATGGCAGGATCCTTAGCATCCGAGGGGAATCCTAAGGAACTTCTTATCACCAAGAGAGATAAATAGGTCAGGCTTTCCTATGACAACAAAAGTTTCCGATATTATTAGTAATAATGTGTAGAGGTGGCAGGATTTTCCTATGGAGCTCATTGATCATTTTGAACCCATTCAGTACCAACCGAATAGTTCTCCGAATTATTTGGAATGGTTACCTAGCCCTTCAAAAACATACACCAATGGTTCAACTTATAAACTCTTGAGACCTTCAACCCAACAAGTAGCTTGGTACAATCTGGTTTGGTTCAAAAATAACAGCCCAAGGTTTGCATTCATTCTTTAGTTAGTAGTCCTCAACAAACTTCCAACAAGGGATAAACTTCACTTTCTATATACTGCTAACCATTGTTCCCTTTGTATTTCAGACATTGAATCCAATGAGCATCTGTTTTTTAATTGCTCTTTCTCGAATTCCGTATGGGAACATTGCCTCAACTACTTCCAAATCCCCATTCCTAACTCATCAATCCTTCAATCTATCCTAACTTGGTTTCATTAAACACCTCTACAGAATAACCTTTTCCCTATTCTATTATCCATGACTGTATATAATATTTGGTCTGAAAGGAACTCAAGAACCTTCAAGGATGTAGCTATGGAGGTGGAGAGCTTACAAGTCAGGGTAATCTTCCAAGTTCTGGAGCATCTCGGCCTAAACACATTGAGAGGTAATTAGATCAATTATGCACTAACATTGTGATGTAGATTGCTGTTCATATAGGGTACCACACTCCTTACAACACCTTTTCTTCATGGAGGGGCACATATTAAAAGGCAAAGCAGGCTATCCAAATGCACCTTAGGTAACATGGAGCTTTGATAGACAATGGTTTGGCACAGAAAATCATTGCCTATGGAAGCTCCTACTAGAATGACTGACTTTAATAAGACAAATTAGTAGTTTTAAGATGAATACTTAATCTGTTACTTGAATGGACTATGAGTTTGGTCTTGTACGTATATATATATGCTGACATGTTGCGACTTTTGTTATGCTTATATCTGATTGTGCACAAATGTTGGAAAGCTACTGTTTTAAAGTGTAATGTAGGACGTAGGAGAGGAGTTTGATGGTAGGGTAGTAGTTTTATACTACATTATGTATTTTGAGTGTTAAGAGATTACCTATAGTATCTCTTGTGTTGTACATAACTTTTATTTCTTTATAAAGTTACTGATTTACCAAAACAAAACAATTATCACCATTCCCTCTTTGTAAAGATAAATGGATGAACAAAACAAAACAAAAAAGAGTTTACTATGCAACACTAAATAGTCGAGCAAAAACTAGCTAACTAAAGAAGTTAAACTAAGTTGGCCTTCATCTTGTGAATAGCATATTAGGCCCAAATATCCTTAAAGTATAGTAACCAAAGATAACATAAGAAATGGAAATTGGTTAATAATATGAACAAGAGTGAGCTTGGATTGTACTCTCGTCTAAACTAACTTTATGCCCTTCTTAAAGTGACTAACAATTACAAAATATAATATGAGAAGTTTGCAAACCATTTTTCATCTATATAGCCCAAAAACATGATTGAATATACACAAAGGCTAAAAAATGCAAATTCTTACCATTAATTCTTGAATAATTGTACCGTATATATATATATATATACACATACCACAATTTTTATAATTTATGAAATTTCAAAATCAAGCATGGATTATAGGATTAAGTCACAAACAATACATGCATCTTATATATGTAATTATCATCTCATGAATTTTACTTTGTAATTTCACTCACATTTTTCATTTTTCAATTCATATGTCTAATGAAACATCACATATCAAGCTCTTAACTAAGACTATAGGAGTGACCCTTTCATCACAATATCATTTAACAACTTTCTCATTGATTGTTTCCTTTTCTCTTTTCTTTTTCACTTTTTTATGCAACCATTCGTAATGATATACGATTCATTTATCAAAAGACCACTCAATTCATTTTCCTTAAAACATAAATATATACAAATATCTTTACTTCTAAACGTATATAAAAAGCTTTCATGTCTCATTTTTATTTAGTAACTAATATTGTATTTACAAAAAAAATCCATGATATGTAATTTCAGTAATTAATCAACAATAATCATCCTCAATAATGCCACCCAAATTTTATAAAGGGATAAGTAGTGGTTGTAGCTTTCTTACTAGCTTTTGATGTTCAATATGTACTCTTTGACAAGTTAGACAATTATGTTTTAACTACAACCATACGACATAGCCATAACTAGCATATGTGAGTATGAGTTCATCCCATAAGGACTAGAATTACTAGAATTAACCATCTTTTTATTATTTAATCTAACATAAATGAGTTAAATTAATCTAAACAATAAAAAAGAGTTAATCATACAAGGAAATAGCAATCAATACATAAAATAGACTTAGATCTATAATCATCCTATAACTTCTTTATGCTTAAGCTTATCTTTTGATTTAATGAACAGTTCTAATTTCTTAGACTGATAAGAATTCCTAAGTTACAAATTTTTCTCTTTAGAGACATATAACTCATGTCCTTAGATTAGTAAATTAAAATTCCTTTCAAATCAAGACAACATAAAAATGAATTAATTCACTATGTAAACTTCTTAATAGTTTTTACCCTATCCTAAGAAGACCTTGTAGCTTTCGCTCAAATAGTTCACGCTAAACCCTCTTTTTCCATATTGTGAGCTATTCATGCATCTCTCCTCTTGAATCTCGATACATGAATTAAATAATTGAATCTTCTACCTTCACTCCTTTAATTCAATTAATCATAAAAACATGGATAAGCCATAAGAAAACAGGATATTCATTAAATCAAAGATCAAATCAAAACATAAATCTTAGGGTTCATCACATCTAAATCTATATCCCAATTTAGTTTATAACAAAATAAAGAAAACAAGGAATAATAAAGAAAAAAGAGATAAGAATGAGCTTATGGTTCTTGATCTTGATTCTTCTTGCTTTCCTCTAATATCATTTCTCCTTAATGTGCTCTTTGAGAATCTTTGGCCTTAGGATTAATTTTTGGCCCTCCTAAACATCTCTCATTTTTCCTTCTCCTTTTCATCCTTTTATTTCATAAAACCCTAGAATTTAAGTTGAACACGAGCCAAAACATAACCCCATGTTATTTTCCTATTGTTTCATATAGCTTTTTGCTTCTTCTTTTTTTTTTAAGAATGACTACTAATATAGTTCAAGGATAGCTCTACCACACCCTTTATTGGTCCTATATTGATCTTGTGTTGCTTTGACTAGCAACAAGAAGAAACATAATAAAACAACATTGAACACAATCTAAACAAAGGGTTTACACACCCCTTTATTGATCCCCTTATTCATAACACCCCGTCATATAGCCCCATGTAAGTTGTCCAATTGGGGTTATGTTCTGATTCCTTCCTCTAAAGTTATCCCTAAATCATTCTAAATCAAATTAAACTTCCACAAAATTCATTCATTCTTCATTAGAGAGCCAAAAAAAGACATGTAAGCAAAATGTAAAGCAATTTAAGTACCATATCCCATATAAATCATTAAAACACAAGATAAATGCTCTTTAAATCACAATAAAAATATGTTGTATAACACTTATCAAGGCCCCCTATACTAAGAGTTTGCTTGTCCTTAAGCAAATCAATTTTATTACTTTTAACTTAATAAGGAATAACTCTAAGAAAACATTAAACACATCAAATATATCATGTTTCTTTATTATTAATTCAACTGCAAATTCATTAAATTGTTAAGCACTTGGTTATTTGCATTAAATCATAAATTAATCTAATTTACTCTATAATTCTTCAAACTTCAACTCAATTCACACCATTCCATTTAATGCATAAAGTGAACATACATAAGAAAAAAATGCTTCAACCTTTAAATATTTTCATATCCCTTATTTAAAATAAAACACCAAATTTAATCATAACACAAAACCATTTAAAACTTGTTTGAAAAGTCTCCTAGCCTTATGATACAAGAGTAAAAACTTTGAAATGAATACTCCTAATTACCCAACCAAGTCACTATCTCAAATAACTACTAGCACCACTCTTAACTTTTAACTTTTTTACTTTGGTTTAATTCCTGACACCTTCTATCCCTTAATTTCCACTCGCCTTTCTTGTTTAGAGGCAAGAACTATGGTCAACTACCAAATCCTTAATTGAGTGTTTTGGCATCCTATAAATTAGACAACGCAATAGAAGGTTGCAAAAAGAACCTCCAAAGCACCAATATCACACTAATTGGCATTTTCAAGCTTATTCCAAACCCTATTTATTGTATAGAGTGTGAGACTTTAGCTTCTTTATCCAATTCATACAACTATCATACACATTATTCACATCAAACTCCAATTTATTAACGTATCCTTAACTTTAACAACACCTCTATATTACGAATCAATAAGAATAATAAAGACACAGTTTTAATTCTCAAAAAAGGTTAATCTACTTAAGTTTTTTGAACCACCTATAGATATTTTCCTTTTTGTTTATTCATATAAAGAACAAGTCTAAACTTAAACCTTATTTTCATAATTGTTATCATGATGTTTTTGAATTTTGCACAAGTTAAATACTATGATCCACATTGCATAAAATCATAAAAATACATATGTCATAAATACCCATCCTTTTAGTTTTGTATACATGAAAATAACATGAGTTGAGTGATAAAATTTGAAGGATATATAAAATCAAAGAAAGCTTTGAGTCTAACTTTAGTGTCATAACCTATATGAATGAAAATAAGGACTTGATGTGGAATATTACCAATAAATACGTTAATTAGAGATGGTTTATATTTGTTTTGAATAAGTTTTTCTAAAACATGTCCCAAGAGCTCACCTAATTTTTTGGGCTTTAATTTGAGAGAATTTATGGCTTTTTTTTTGTCTTTATGAATTATGTTGTAACCCTAAAACTAACATCAGTGTTGATAAACGTAGTTTCATAAAAAATATTTTTCAATATCTATTTAGGTTTAATTAGAACTATCTACTTATTGTTGTCTTAAATCATTTGATAAAAATCTTTATGATATTGATATATCACTCAATTTTAAGCAATGAAGTGCGCAATGCAAGAAGAGTTTTATATTATGTACAATACAATATCGATGGACCAAATTTAACCTTTATGAGATTTAGCTAATGGCATTTTGTCACCCTATATTATGTTTTTTCCTTTTTCTATTTTTTTTCTCTTTGTTTCTATATTTCCATTACTAAGACTCAAAACTATTAAAACAAAATAAATCAATAGTAGTATAATTGTTTACTTTCCACGTACATCTTTTTTGTTTTATTATTTACTATTGATCAAATCTATTGTTTCCATTGGATATGCTCTTTTGGTTACTAACCAAATATAAATTTGTTACCTACAAGCAAAGAAGAGGTGGACTATAAAATCTATTGTATGATACAATTTAAAACTTTACTGAAGCAATTTAAGATATCATATAAATTGAATCAATTAAGAAATATCAACTTTACTATCAAGAATGCCCATTAAATTATAGACTTGGTCCAAAAATTTTTAGATTCTAATCCCATATCTTGAAAATTTTCTCCTTAAAAATAAATAATTAGAATTAACTAATTAATTTTTTAGGATAAACTAAATAAAATTTCTTAAATTTCCATAATATTATATATTAGAATTCTTCGTTATTAGTTCATAAATTTATGACTTCTAACTGTAGATCTTATGTTTTAATTCCTTGTAAAAATTTCGCTACTTATTAAATCATAATCAATATACATATAAACTCTACCAAAAAATAGGAAGCATATATTATATAGAAGTACAAGCCAACAAGAACTCACTCAAGCTACCTAAAAGAGTACAAAACAAATATTTATTAAGAAAATTATGAAAAACAAATAGAAAAATAAAGGAAATGTGACTTAAAGTTGAAATTTTGACTATTGCAAATGATAAAAGCCAACAAATGTAGGCTAATGCTAAGATATGCATAAATACATACATACTATAATCTTAAGCATCTTATGATAATAGTCAAACTAACTAGGTATAACTAGCGATCATTAGGAAAAGACTCACCTGATCTAAGGAGAAATCCAACTAGTAGGAAAGCTAATTTTAGGAAAGTTGTTTGCCAATGGTCAAAGAGATTGTTTGCTTGCAAGCATAACTGCATAAAGCCTATCATGTTCACTATTACTTGTAACCATATGAAAGAATATGTAAATCATATATAACGACCCTTTTTTCTTTATTATTGGGATTGAAATAAATACCATAGAGAACATACTAGAAAATCTTATTTTTTATACTATCACTAATGGATTAAGGAACAAAAAATAATATAAACACACATGAGGTTATATTGATTGATGGAAAATAGAACACTTAAACTCGGTGTAGCTATGGAAATATTCAAATGCCTTTCCTTCGTTTTTGTCTGCAACTAAACTAAGGAGAGGTTAAGGAAGAGGAGAAATAAACCTATACAAAGAAATGAGGAATGAAGAAATAGAAATGAAGGAACCTAAAGGACAAAAGCAAACCCATATTTATTAACAAAATTGGGGAAGGAATATATAAAGAATGAATAAAGAAAAGAGAGAGATCATGAGAAATTAAAAAAATATGGATCCAAAAGAAATGATATTCATCATTTTGAAAACCAATTGTAACAACTGATAAAAATAAGAAATTTATGTGTTGATAAAAGTGTTGTAGTCTTTTTTTCTTAATTTTTGGAAACAAGAAATTTCAGTACTATAAAAACAAATGTGCTTCATTAGTCTATTTCCTTCCTTTTGAAAACTACAATAAAGAATGTGATGAAAACATAAACAAAACCTTAAAGTTATTAGTATATTTATTTTTCTCCTATTTCTTCCTTTTGATCTTATTAGATGTATAAGAGTTAGTTTTAAACTATTTTATGCATCTAAAGTTTATGAAAAGCCCACAATTGGATTAGATGTTTAAGTAAGGCAATGAGCTTTGAAAAACCAGTTAAGCTACATGACTTATTGATAAATAGTTGTTAAATAACCCCAAATTTATGTCTGTAACTAAATCCTATGATAAATTATCCTATCGATAGCGTGCCTAAAGTACACATATTTCATATTAGTTCCCTAAGTTTTGATTGATATAATGCTTTAAATTATGGATTACAATAATATATTTTGTGTTTTATGGAGTAGAACGGAGATTTGGATCAAAATGAGCTTGGAATGGAGATTTAGCAAGTGAATAAAGATGAAAATTTTCAAATACAATAAAAGCTTACAAAGAAAAGTTTAAAAAATGGTTTGAGCATAAGGCATGCCCAAGCCTTAATCAATATAATAGCTCTAGCAAATAAATGTGATTAAATAAAATAGGCCTTTTTAGAGTCACTAGAACTTGCTATTTTTACCCATGTTATTTTTAGGAATATTAGGTAGGTTTTGAGATTATATAATGGATGCAGGAGCATAAGTAGTCTTCCATCTGCTCTCCTCTTTATTTTTTTTAACATTCTTTATTTTTTGAGTATTGTCTTTGGGGGTCATGTGCAACTAAACTATCTTTTTCTATTCAAAAGGTAACTAAAGTTTGATTATTTAAGAGTTATGAGATATAATTGTTGTTCTTACTCTTTTCTTCTTTTGTATTTATATATCTTTTGTGATTATTAATATTATTGTTTTATTATATTGATACAAAAGGCCTATTTTTTAATTATTAAAACAATATATTGCCAATTACAATGATTAGATATGTAATTGTTTGATTATTCTAATGGCTAGTGGTAAAATAACATAGTTGAATATATAATAGCCTACTCATATTATGTGGTTATATAATCTAGTCTAAATAAGCTGAGTTTGTATGTTGGTTGGCTAGAATTGGTGGTTTCTTTAGTTTCTATCGCTCTCAATAGATTAAAATTTAAGAGCTTATTTAAGGTTATTTGTTGATAAGAGCATTAATTAAAGAGCTTGTTTTAGTTAACGAGCAAGTAAGAAGACATAGGTTGTTAGGTTGTTAGTTTGTTAATGACCATAACCAATTTATCATGGATAAAAATGTTTATCTTTACATTAATAATAAATTCAAAAAATAAAAACTAAAATTATATTTTATCAGGATATTCGTTGTCATTTGATTTTATTAAATTGTGTTTTTATTTGTTTTTCGATTTTTATTTTAATATATTTCAATTTTGACCTTAAAACTCCCTCCCCTTCATTTTTTATTAATTTTGTAAAAAAGATAAGTTTTACAAGTCTATGTGAATTCATCCCTACTCATCACTATATATAATTTATTTGTAATTAGTGTAGAATTATATTTAATAGATTCTATGTCCACCATTTATTATAAGTTGTAATAAGTTCCTCTTTACTTATGACAAAGAAAGAGTTTGTGCTAGACTTTTTTTCACCTTTGAAGAATAAGAAGGTGGTGAGAAGTCCCAAATAAAATTAATGAATGGACATATACAAGGGTTATTTTTCAAACCATTATAAATTTCTTTGCACTCTCTTTCCCTTAATTTATCTCCCTCTCTCTCTCTCTCTCTCTCTCTCTCTTTGTGTGTGTGTATGTGTGTTTGTGTGTGTGTGTCTAAATTGATCATATTGAGATTGTCATATTTGTAGTTGACATTTTCATTACACAACTTGTCATATTCTCAATTTGCTTAAAAAATTAAAAGTAAAAAAAAACTCAATTTATCTCCCTTTGGTTGCCATAAGAGATTAAAACATTGCTTAAAAATGGCATGGAATTATTAAGTTTGATTTGAGGGTTCAAATGAATTAAAAATATTTAACATTAAAAATAGTCTAAAATAAATAAATTAATTTAAAAAATGAATACATTAACAAAAATAGTAATAAAGTAAAAAAAATGATTTATATAATTCGATTATAAGTCCACTAACCGCTCGTCGTAGCACAAGTCAAAATAAAATAACTAAACTATTACTGTAATAATGGTGAGTCTAGTTCGATCTCACAAAGAGTATGTGTAAAGTTTCCAAAATGAAAGTAATTGGTGTTTAGGTTTAGGGGGTTTTGGTTTTAGAAATAAGAAAATAAAATGAAACTTGACTAATAAAAACAAATTAAATAAAACTTGCCAAAAATGATAAAAGTGGGGAATTCAGTAGGAATTTGGTTCTTTAATTCAATCTCAACCTAAACCTTAATTAGACATATTTCATTTATTTGTTGTTCTCAAACCTCTCCTACCAACTATTAATCATGGGTTAATAATTAACCCGAGTTTTCCCTTAGGTAGTGTTTAATCAAGATATAATCGTTAATTAAACCTAATTATCGAATAACCTAGGATATTATCTCTATATTTAATTAGCTAGCAGCATTAAAAATTAAAAAAACTGATTAATCAAGGTAACAACCACATACGATGCGTCATTTAACTAGCATAACATTTACGGATTATATCAAAATGCTAGCAATGGGTTTGCAAATAAACGATTCAATGAACGCATTAAAGTCATCTTTTCACAATACCCCATAGGTTCTTTCGCAAATAATTAACAATAAAACAACCATTCATACATAAAACCTAAATCAATACATATAGGATAATACAATCAATTTCTAAAAAGAGAAAGAAACAACAAAAGTAGTTAAATTCACTTAACCTAGGTTGTCGACATTGATGTCGCCTCCGAACCAAAATTGGGAAGCTATCACTCCATGGGTCTATCTAAAAAAATACTTCAGCCGACTATTCTCAACTAATCCACGATACTATTCTTCAGCTTCACACTATCTTTTATTTATTTTGACGCCCCTGCTCCAAAACAAAGACGATGCTACCCACTTCTATTTTTATTAAAGACAACCCTTTAAAATCTAATGCTCTTATGACAACATTTTAGCCCATGTGTTGCTTAAGTTTATGTTGTGGGATGTGTCGTTTACGTGAACAATGTTTGCATGAAATGCTACTACACACGCTACCATTTTCTGCTGCTCCTTCCTCTATGCACCTGCTGCAGTTGTTTTCTTCTTATGCTTCTGTCATTTTGGGCTATTAGTTATCCACCTACTATAGCGCTTTACTCTTGGCCATTTGCGTTTTAGTTTATCTGCTCACCATTTGCTGCAATGTTACTTCAACGTTTTAAGTCCAACATTACATGCAAAACCACGTTACTTTCTTCTTCTTACTCCATGAAGACAAGTAAAAATTAATCTCCAAAAAATGCCTAAAATATAGAGCTTTCGACTCACTTTAACTTATTTGTTTTTGAATTGTGTCTAAAATCACATACAAGTCAAAGTGAGTATCTTAAGCAATTTCATGTCAATAATTGCTAAGTATTATGGAATAATTTTATAATCAATTAAGCACCTATCAATTTTTCCCACGTTTAGCTTTTAGCCATCCTCAGGCAAAACATTAAAATTAAGCTTAAAGACTAAAAAACATTGACTTATTTCCTATATGTTCCAAAAATACATAATCATTAACAAAGATGAATGACTTTTAAGAATCATAGTAAGAAGTCAACATTCCAAGCTTTTACTCATGATCAATCAACATTCTTCATCTTCAAAAACTGAGCAGACTGTGAAAATGTGTTTAACTAAAATATATCCATAGGTACATTCAACACCATTCATGATCATATCATTCCATAACTTTGCATATCATTTCATTTCTCCACCACTAATGTTCATATGGAAAATCATGAATCAAAGAACTTTTTAGGGTTGTAATGTGGGAAAAGGTAACGTGTGATGTATTTGGGTCAAGTAGTATGAAAGTCATTAAAGTTAGTGAAACAATTGCAACACTCAATATGACATCAAGTGCACAAGTTCATACTCATACAAAACTAGATATCATCAGCTATGACGAATGCAACATTTATATTTCACAACTTATTTCAACTCTAACACACAAACCACATGAAGTATATACCAATTCGAAGGAATTACTCATACAATTTATGCCAACAATACATTGAAACCACAATAGTGAACCTTCTAAGCCAACATCTATCTCATATTCAACATACTCAAATAACACCTAAATTACAACTTTAGGAAGATGCATTAATTATGAATAACTTTGCATACTCATCTGCATTTCCTTCTTGATAAATTTATTTAAACATTTTTTCATTATTTTTCTTTTTCTTTCATTTACATTTTCATTTCTTTTTTTCTTGTGCTTTTCTCTTTTCTTTATTTCTTTCTTTTACTTTTTTTAAACATTAAAAGAGACTACATTAACATGAGAATTTCAATGATAAGACATAACAAAACATCCCAATATTAACAAACCCATACATATAGACACCCCGACACTCACACTTTTACACATCCACAAACTCACCAATCACAAATGCTCCACTAGCTTTATGACATGGGTAAGATTTTTGGTGAAGTTTAAAAGCATAAAATGTGGTTTATACGAAAAGAAAGGTATAAATCTCAAAGGGGGTTAACAATGGAAAAACCATATCAATAGGGTAGGCTATTTGGCTAATATAGTTCGGAAAAAAAAGAATGCCTTATCATTTCCATGTTAATGCATGTGATAAAATGTGGTCTCGAATAGAAATTTAAAACACAATTAGAATGTACATGTCATAAAGGTCACACATTATCAAAAGACAATGAGACTGAAATGAAGGTGTCAGTATAATAAGTCTCAAAATCTCACTGGCTTTGTCTACCACTAGTCAATACTCTTCTAACGATAATGCATATCAACCAATCACAAGAGTACAAATACATGCTAAAGTTGCTATGAAATTCTCTAGTTAATTTATTATCTTCTTATGACTATATAATTGTTAGACCCTGATTTTTCTTCTAAATTCTTACTAATTGT
>JAOQMP010000005.1:33291536-33302190 GCA_027563575.1 Erythroxylum pedicellare
TAACTTAATTTTAATCCTTCCATCAATTTCTAATCTCTATTTATGCCACTAAATCAAAGACTACATTCAAAATTAATAAAAAATAGAATAATCAACCAAAACCTTAATAAAAAGCTATATGACATATCACAAAAAAATTGGAAAAATTTTTGGGGCTAACAATTCCCCTCCAAGAATTTCGTCCTCGAAATTCTTACTTGAGTCCACCAAAAGGTCTGGATACTTCTCCCTCATTGCTTCCAAAGGCTCCCATGTTGACTCCTCCGTCGAATAATTATAACTTCAGAGAGAGTAATCAACCCTAGGATAATCTAGAACCAACAATCTGATAATTTATAATCAATTAGGTTGGTATTAAGAATAGGTAAAATTTCCTTTCTCTCAATTTCTTTTGGTTTATTCTTAGGTATATTGCAATTACTTGGTAATTAGTATTTTTTTGTTTGATTTTTAATTTGGTTGATTGAATTAAATTCTCATTTTTAGTTTTATTGCATCTTGAATTTCTTTTATTTTTTTCTGACCTTAAATTTTAGGATTAAATTAGTTCCATCCTCGTGGGATCAACACCTTTATTACTATGCTAACTTCCACACTTAGCTTTTGACCATCCTCAGGCAAGACATCAAAATTAAGCTTAAAGACCCCAAAAAATTTACTTAATTCCCATATGTTCTGAGAATATATAATCATAAGCAAAGATGAATGACTTTCAAAAATCATAGCAAGAAGTCAACATTCCAAACTTTTACTTATGATCAATCAACATTCATCATCTTCAAAAACTGAGCAATCTAATGGTAAACTCGAAAAATGTGCTTAACTAAAATATATCCATAGGTATACTCAACAACATTTATGATTATGACAATCTACAACTTTACATATCATTTCATTTCTCCACCACTAATGTTCACAGGTAAAATCATGAATCAAAGGACTTTTCAAGGTTTTAATGTACGTAAAGGTAAGGTGAGTTATAATTAGGTCAAGTAGCATAAAAGCCATCAAAGCTAGTGAAACAAAAGTAGAACTCAATTATATCACCAAGTGCACAAGTTAATACTCATCAAAAACTAGGTATCGTTAGCTATGATTAATGCAACATTTATATTTCTTAACCTAATTTAGCTCTCACACACAAACCTTATGAAGCATATACCAATCTAAAGCCATCACTTATACAATTTATGACAATACATTGAAACCAGAAAAAGAGTTAACCTTCTAAACGAACATCTACCTCATTTTCAACATACACCAATAACACATTCATTACAACTTTAGGAGGATGTATTAAGTATGAATAACCTTGTCAACCTCATATGCACTACCTCCTTGATAAAGTTTAACAAAATAAATTTCATTCTTTTTTATTTTTCTTTTCTTTCTTTTTCATTTTCTTTTCTTTTCTCTTTATCTTTTCTCTTTTCTTTTTCTCTTTTCTTTCTTTCTTTTCCTTATAAAAATTAAAATAAATTACATCATGGGAATTTCAATGATAAGACATAACAAAACATCCATTTATTAACTCACATATATGTACACCCCTACGCTTACATTTTTGTATATCCACAAACTCACTAATCACAAATGTTCCACTAGTTTTATGGCTTGGCTAGGACATTTGGTTAAATATAAAGCATGTAATATGGTTGATACAAAAAGAAAGGTATAAAGCTCAATAGGGGTTAACAAGGGAAAAACCATGTTAAAAAGGTAGGATGCTTGGCTCGGAAAAACAAAGAATGCCTAATCATTTTCATGATAATGCATGTGATAAAAATGTGGTCTCGAATAGAAATTCAATGCAAAATTGGGAGGTACATGTCATAAAGGTCAAACATTATCAAAGACAATGAGATTGATATGGATGTTCCAGTCTAATAAGGCTCAAAATCGCACCAGCTTTGTCTACCAATAGTCACTATTCTTCTAAAGATAATGCACATTAACTAATCACAAGAGCAAAAGTTCATGCCAAAGTTGCTATAAAATTCTCTAGTCAATTCACACTCTAATCATGACTATATAATCCTAAAAGCAACAGAAAATGTTTGTTTTGTTTGTTTTATTCTTTCTCTCATTTTAATTGAAAACTTAAAACAAGCAAAAAATAAACCAACATAGAACACACGTGTATAATATAACTAGTACGAAAAAATAAAAGAAAAGAAATTTACTTCCCTTGAGTTACCTCCCAAAAAGCACCTTAGTTTAGGTTCACTAACTCGACTCCATTTTTCCTCCTCATGGAACAAAATTGTAATCTTCAAGTTTCACATGTGTCTCCTCCATGTGAGATTCTTCAGGATAGGGTCTCAATTGATGGTCTGTCATATTTAGCATCTCCCATATCCTCTGACTTTCAATCTTGACTGAGTGTATGTACTCTGAAAAGATCTCCAATGTCTCTTAACCTTTTTATTCCTCATTTAATTCCTCCAATCTACTATGTACAGGTGAAGCGTCATTCTTAAAAATAAAATGGAACTTAGTACTTACCACTGAGGTAAAAGATATATATTTTTCTGCTTCAAGCTCCTCCTCTGCTTCTTCTACATGAGCAATTTATTGAGGGTTGACCTCATAATTCTCAAGCTACTCATCACTCTATAAAGTTTCCACATAAACATCCATTAGGTACACTTCAGACTGATAGGCTGCTCCTGTTCGCTTTATGGTTCTAGATGAGTAATATCTCCCCATCGAGGCAATGCATCTTGCTAGAATTGTAAAGCATCCTATCAGATTTGTTGTACACCTTACTAAAATAGCTATTGCATATTCTATTGAAATTGTTACATATCCTATTGAATTTGAAGATTGTTAGCAGCCATAATATTAAGCAATTCTTTTATAGATGTAGGTAAGTCATGTTGGCTCTCCGAATCTTGCTTGCTAGACCAAGTCTTTTACGGAAATTGCCCTCCATCTTGCTGGAATTGTGGAGTATTCTACTGCAATTGCAAAGTGCTAGCATTCACAATATTAATCAATTTCCATAGATGGACCAGAGTCATGATAAGAAGCTTCTAGCCTATATGACAATTGTTATGCATCTTGAAAACTATTATGGAAGTAATTCTTATGATTATCCCATCCATAACAAAAGTTAGGTTAATTAGTCCAAATAAATTATAGGATTGAGAATATAAGTTATAAAAGAAATTATCTCTGTCCATATCAAATTTTTTTCACAAACATGAAATAAAAAATGAAAATCTCATAAAATAACTGAAAAGAAATCAATTACAGACAAATTTATACAAAAAATCGATTATCAAAAATAAAAAATAAAACACTATACTCCCCGTATGCTAGTCAAAATAAAATAACTAGACTACATCTATAGCAGTGGTGAGTCTAGGTCGATCCCACAAAGAGTGTATGCAAAATTTATGAAACAAAATTAACCAGTGTTTACATTGGGATGGAGATTTGTTTATGAAAGAAGAAAATAAAATGAAACTAACTAATTAAAACAAATTAAAGAAAACATGTGAAAAGTGATAAAAATGGGAAATTCAGTAAGGACCTGATTCTTTGGTTCAATCTCAGCTTACACCTTAATTAAGCACATTTCTTTGATTTGTTGTTATTAAACCTCTCTTAGCAACTATTAATTGTGGGTTAATAACTAACCCAAGTTTTTCCTTAAGTTTTGTTTAATCAAGATATGATTGTCCATTAAACCTAACCACTAAATAACCTATGATACAATGTCTAGATTTAATTAGGCAATAATATTATGAATTAGGAAAACTAATTAATCAAGGAAACAACTACATACAATGCATCATTTAACCTAGGTTATATTATCCCTAATGATTATGAATCATTAGTCACTACATATGAATTTCAACATAATAATTACGGATTATATCAAAATTCTATCAAAGGGTTTGTTATTAAACGATTCAATGAACGCATTAAAATTATCTTTTCACAATACCCAATGGGTTCATGCATAAATAACCAAACAATAACTAAAATCCGATTATCCATATACAATACCCAAACCCATTAACATAGGATAGCACAATCAATTTCTAATGAAAGAAAGAAACAACTAATAAAATGAAATTAATTAGTAAAAACAAATTAAAGAAAACAAGAGAAAAGTGATAAAAGTAGAAAATTCGATAGGGACCCAGTTCTTTGGTTCAATCTCATCCTACACCCTAATTAAGCATATTTTTTTATTTGTTATTCTTAAACCTCTCCTAGCAACTATTAATCTTGGGTTAATAATTAACCCGAGTTTTTTCTTAGGTTTTGTTTAATCAAGATATGATCGTTAATTAAACCTAACCACCGAATAACCTAGGATACAATCTCTAGATTTAATTAAGTAGTAGCGTTACGAATTAGTAAAACCGATTAATTATGAAACAACCACATACCATACGTCATTTAACCTAGGTCATGTTATCCCTAATGATTACGAATCATTAGTCACTACATATGAATTTCAATATAACAATTATAGATTATATCGAAATTTTAGCAACAGGTTTGTAATTAAACAGTCCAATAAATGTATTAAAATCATCTTTTCACAAAACCCAATGGGTTCATACACAAATAAACAAACAATAATGAAAATCTGATTATCCATACATAATACCTAAATCAATTAATATAGGATGACATAATCAATTTCTAATGAGATAGAGAAACAATAAAAAATTTTAGAAATACTTAATCTGGGTCGTCAGCGTCGATGTCACCTCTAAATTGACGTCAGGACTTCTAACCCTCAATGGATCTTTCCCAAAAAAAACTTCAGCCCCGTTCAATGTCCTTAGCTGAAATCCCTTTTGTCTCTTTTCACTATGCCTCCCTCTCATCTTTTTCACGCTACTCTCTCTTTTCCCTCACTATTCATCAATGTGACAAATTAAGATGGATGGCCACCTTACTATTAACGCAAAAAACCTTCTAAAAAGAGTTTTGGCCAAACTTTTGCGTTTCATGCATAATGTTTGCATGAAATGCAGGCACTGTTTGCATTTAGTAAAATGCATGGTCTATGTTTCAAGTAATTTCAAGAAATTAAAATGCATGGTTTACTATTCATGCATGGTCAACAGTTGCATTTAGACACTGTTGGCTTCCATCTTTGTTTTAACATAATTTCAAGATGCTTTCCATTAATTTCACTCCATTAAATTCATGTTATTACATATAAAAACATGCAATTTCCATGCACATTAGCCGTGAGCTATATTGCTCCATCATCTTAATTTCCTTATCTTTACTTGCTCCAATATTTCTCATTCTTACTTCATGAAGACAAGTAAAAATTAATCTTCGAAAAATGGCCCAAATATTATACTTTCGACTCACTTTAGCTTCTTTGCTTTCGAATTGTGCCTAAAATCACATGAGTCAAAGTGAGTATCTTAAGCAATTTCATGTCATTAATCACTAAATGTTATGGAATAAATTCATAATCAGTTATGCACCTATCACTAACGAACTGTGCGCTTGCTGATTATTGAGGGTTAATAATTAAAACTTATACACGACCAAACCACCAATCACTAGTTTGTTTGATTTAGTTTATTTTTTAGTTTTATGACTTGAATTTGTGTCTTAAACGAACGACAACCTAAATTAAGTGGTTCCTAAGTACAATCTTTGTGGGACGATATCCACTTTTTACTACAAGTAATAACCTGTATACTTGTAATTTTTAGCGTAAAGCAAGTAGTTTTTTTTACAATCAACATCGTTACGCTACCAAAATAACTAGACTACTACTATAGTAGTGGTGAGTCTAGGTCGATCCCATAGAGAGTGTGTGTAAAGTTTATGAAATGAAATTAATCAATGTTTAGATTTTAAAGGGGTTTTAGTTTTTAAAATGAGAAAATAAAATAAAGCTAAAATAACTAAAAAATTAAAAAAGAACATGTAAAAAAAGATGAAAGTGGGGAATTCTTTAGGAGTCTGATTCTTTAGTTCAATCTCGGCTTACACGCTATTAAACATATTTCACTGAATTGATGTCTTTACATCTCTCATTTAACTATTGGTCATAGATTAACATCAAGCTCTATTAATCCTGACTTTTCCTTAGGTCATAGTTAATTAAGACGAGCTTGTTAATTAACACTAGCTACTGGATAACCTAGGAGACATTCTTTAAGTTTAATCAGACAGTCACCTTCTGAGCGAGAAAAATAGACCAGTCTAAGAAATAATTATATAAGCTAGAATTATTTAACCTAAGATATGTTATCCCTAATGATTACGTTAGGTGCTACAAATGAATCAAAAAAACATTGATTACATATTATATTTAATTCTAGCAATGGGTTCTTACATCAAAATAATCAAATAGAGCATTCAATCATTCTTACACAACACCTAAACATAAACATAATATAACATAAGCAAATTCTAAAAAGAGAAAGAAACAATAAATACAAGGAGAAATACACATAACTAGGTCATTGACATCGATATCTCCTCCCAATCAGTGTCAGAAAGCTACCGCTCTATAGGTCTCTAAAGGTTGATAGCTTGCTCCCAAATATAATGCTTGAGCCCCTAAAGAATGCCCCAAGTCAAAGATCCCTTCACTACTCTATCTTAAAACCTTATGTTCTTCCCCTTTTCGAAAACACAACCCATGCCTCTTAAAACCCTGGTTCCTTTTTCACTACACTACATCTCTTACTACTGTGTGTTTTGATCTTGCTCCCAACATCTACATGTCGTTGTTTCCTACTCCTTGCTTCCCAGCTACTATGTTGTTTCTCCTAGAGCGTTTCACTTCTACCTTTGTTACGTTTTGCTCCTAGTTGCTTTTTACTTCTGCACTACATTTTGGCCTTGGCTTGCTTCCTATCTCCTGTGTTGCTGGTTGCTACATTTTGCTTTATATGAAATACATGTTGATTACATGAAAAGCCCAACGTCTGCTACTATTTAGCTCTATGTGATGCTGCTTTTTCTTTATCTTGCATTGTTCTTTTTCTCCTTTTCTAGCTACTTCTTGGTTATTTTCTTTTGGGTTAAATTTCCTTTCTTCTTGCTCTAATTTTATTCTTCGTACTCCATGAAGACAAGTAAATATTAATCTTAAAAAAAGGCCTAAATATTATGCTTTCGACTCACTTTAACTTCTTTGCTTCCGAATTGTGCCTAAAATCATATATGAGTTAAAGTGAGTATCTTAAGCATTTTCAGAGCAATAATCACTAAGTGTTATCGAATAAATTCATAATCAATTAAGCACATATCAATTTATTCCACACTTAGCTTTTGGTCATCCTCGGGCAAAACATCAAAATTAAGCTTAAAGTCCTAAAAACATTGAATCAATTCCTATATTTTCCAAGAATACACATTCATAAACAAAGATGAATGACATTTAAAAAATCATAGCAAGAACTCAACATTCTAAGCTTTTACTCATGATCAATCAACATTCAATACCTTTAAAAACCAAGCAATCTAATGGTAGACTTGGAAAATGTGTTTAAACAAGATATGTTCATAGGTTCACTCAACACCATTCATGATCACGTGTAACATCCCACTACAATAGAGTATATACTCAAACGTCTAGAGGACATTCAAGTAAATATCCTATGATAATGGTATGTTATAGCAAATATAATCTCTTAAATGGCATCATAACTAATACAGAATACTTAAAAACTTCAACACTTCATTTCATTTATTAACAAAAGTTTACTCTGTATTCATTGAAACAAATATTTACAATCCTTATACAAAAGTTCTAAATGATAAGAAACTACAAATTACAAACTATAACTCCTTTATTTCAGCTGACAATCTTTTGAGGCATATCTTAATCCAAAATGTTCCTCTAAACAAAATTTAAGAACTAGGTCTCCTATCTCGTACCTAAAAAGCCACGTTGTAATTTTTTATGAGTTTTGTGAACTCAATGAGTGAACCATCATTGATGATCTCACTTAGTTGAAATACACAAATATCACACAATCAACCAATTTTACAAACATTCTTTCAAAACATGAATAACCTAATCAATAACAATATCATGGCATATCACTTAATCATCACAATTTCAAAAAAGGTTTCATGATCATATATTTCATAATCATAAATATGCCAATGTAGATGCATATGAGACTCCAGATTTGTTATTATTTGTTTTGACCAAGTGGCTTTTAGATATAAAAATAGATACTGGCCCATTGGGCTCATTCAGATACAGAAATCACGGAGTAAAGCTTTATATGTAGAATTCTGAGCTTAAAGCTCTTTGAGACTGGCTACTCTAATCATAATGCCTTTATCTGATTATGCAATTTATGAAATGCATTAAATAGCATAATATGCCATGTATAACTTTAACCTATGATGTATAGATAGAATCGCAGATTCATCAGACCTAAGTCCGGCATTCAACTTTTGTTGAGTATACAGATACCATTTAGAATTTATATGCAAATAGAGCACTTCTAACACATTCCCGAATATCAAACTCCTCAGACCATTAAAGTCCAAAATTCATAATCAAATCACAATTAATTCATTACCAGTTCAATATATTGGAATTAACCATAAACATAAATAAATCAATCTTAGTGATATCATCTATAGTGACTCACAGTACGCTCCAACTTATGCTATTTCCTGGATGATCTGACAATGTCTAAATGGCGTCCAACTTGAGCGTCTAAAATCATACAATTGAAACATAATTCACATTACAAATTTGATTAATCAAATCCATATTCATTTGTGCACATATATACATATGTCATGTTCAATGCATGCTCAATTGTTTTTCCCGAGTATGAAACCTTATTCAACTTTCTTAATCATTCAACATCATACTTTGTAGACTACCATTTTGCAATCAAGTTTGTCCCTTTAAAATAGCTTAATTGACTCCAAATTAATCAATCATACTTTACACTTTAAACATTTCCATGATCACAAAGCTTCTTATAATACACACATAATTGGTACCTTACATCTGACATTTAAGCAAGCTAAATCTATACATTCATCAAAATTTTTCCATCCACATATACTCATACATTCACCTAATTCTCATTTATAAATACCCTAATTTCTACAATACTCATTCATCCAAACTTAGAAGCATTATTATCCAACACTGTTTTCCTTAAATTATAACTTATGACACAATTATCCAACTTTTCCAACATCAAATTATGTTCTTTCTAAACCTTAATCAAGTCCAAATGCATCATAGTTAAATATCTTATCCTTATTTGTTTCAAGAATCACACAAAAGAACATTTTCTTTACTTCTATGCAATTTCCACAATCATATATGGCTTCCCGCAATCATGTGATGGGTTACCCAAAAGTTCCCATCCAATTCCTTCATTAGTTTTCCATATTTTCTCAGGATAGGTTTTGGGTTAGTTGTGTATGGCCATTATGACATAGAAAATGAAGTAATTAGACAGTGCATTCTTCTAACGAAATGTTCTCATATGTCTTAGGTTTCTAATTAACTAAATTTCATACAATTTGGTTCATTATTCTTCAAGTTATAACCAATATTATGCAGACTATTCTCACACAGTGAGAGAATCCAAAAACTCAACTTCAATTCAAATTTTAAAATTCTTAGAGACAGAACTAAAATTCTATTCTTGCATGAAAAATATAGAGATATGTCTCTAGTTTAATTTAAACTTAAAACGATCCCATTTTTATTTCTAGAGATCAAGTTATGTCCAAAATACTGATGCATGTTCTGTGAAAACAATATGGCTAATATATTCTAGCAATTCTTCTTTCATTTTTTTCCAAAATTTTTTTACACTTTATACCAAAGTTAAATAGCCTATTTATAGTTAATCAATTATACCTATATTAGGCCTGAATAATAGTCCAATTTCTCATCAATAACATCTCTTATTCCAGTTCAAAATTATTCAATTAATAGCTCACAAATTATCAAACCAGATACTTTTACATTATTATGATATAGTCCTACTTCTTTCCCAATTCAAGAACATCAAATTAATATCTTTATTTAACATAAATCCACCTTCATTATACTTCAAACCCATATCTAATTAATCCATAAATCAATCTATATTCCAGGGTTTTGATACACTAAAAACAAAATAGAAACATTTCCAAGTTTATGCAAAAATTTTAAGCAAAATCAATCATTAACATCACATAAATTTATTCCAATTCAAACATCATATTTATATCATTGACATGCCATAAAACTCATATTGTCACTTAATTTTTATGCTTTCAATTCAGCTCAAACTTCAGATTAAATTAAGTTTCCATGCAAGCAAAATTAGTCTCAAACTTAAGATGAAAACTGGTTGATTTTGGACAACAAGATGAAGGTAACTTTTAGCTAGTTTTCTTGGCTAATTTGTGTAAGGTAAAAAGTTGGTTTTTATGCAACAATTTGGCTAGGGTTCAAGAAAAATATAGAGGAGAATGTTGGAGCAATTTTGGTCAAGAAAACAAGAAAAGAAGCAAAAACTTGGGTGCTGGAATCTGCCACATTAACATGCTAGGTGTCAATAACTTACAAAGAGATATGTCTTAAAACATGTTAGCCATCTGTTCAACAATTACGCTTCCACTAATCCAATCATTATACTACCATTTTTCACCTTTTAATTAGTCCATA
>JAOQMP010000005.1:33302290-33320562 GCA_027563575.1 Erythroxylum pedicellare
AACTACATCAACATGAGAATTTCAATGATAAGACATAATAAAACATCCCAACATTATCCAACCCACACATATATACACCCCCACACTTACACTCTTGTACATCCACAAACTCACCAATCACAAATGTTCCACTAGCTTTATGTAGGACATTTGGTTAAGTATAAATCATATAATATGATTAATACAAAAAGAAAGGTATAAAGCTTAAAGGGGGTTAACAAGGAAAAAGTCATGTTAATAGGATAGGCTATTCGGCTAATGTAGTTCGAAAAAACAAAGAATGATAATCATTTCCATGTTAATGCATATGATAAAAATGTAGTTTCGGATATAAATTCAAAATAAAATCAGGACGTATATGTCATGAAGGTCACACATTATCAAAAGATAATGAGACTGAAATGAAGGTGTCAATCAAATAAGGCTCAAAATCTCCCCGGCTTTGTCAACCAATAGTCACTACTCTTCTAACGATAATGCACATCAACTAATCACAAGAGTAAAAATTCATGCTAAAGTGGCTATGAAATTCTTTAGTCAATTCACACTCTAATCATGATTATATAGCCCTAGAAGCAACAAAAAATGAGAAAATGTTTGTTTCATTTGTTTTATTTTTTCTCTCATTTTAATTGAAAACCTAAAAACAAGCAAGAAACTAACTAACATAGAAACACAACATGCAAATAAAAAGTAATTCAAGAATGTAAAGAAAAGAAATTTACTTCCCTTGGGTTGCCTCCCAAGAAGCACCTTTGTTGAGGGTCACTGGCTCGACTCCTTCTTCCCCTCACATAACAAAATTGTGATTTTCAGGTATTACAGTTAGCACCACTACAATGCGAGGTTGTTCTAGATAGGGCTTTAGTTGAACATCATTCCCATTCAGTGTCTTCTTTATCTTCAAATTCTCAATCTCGACTGAGTTCATACACTCTAGAAAGATCTCAAGTGTATCTTCTACTTTTTCTTCCTCGTTTAATTCCTCCAATCTGCTTGTAAATGTGAAGAGTCAATCTCAACAATAAAATGGAACTCAGTGCTTACCTTCGAGCTAAAAGATATGCGTTTTTTCTACTTTGAGCTCCTCCTCTGCTTTTTTTACATAAGCAATTCGTTGAGGGTTAACCTTAAAATTCTCAAGCTCCTCATCACTTTGTATAGTTTCGGCATAAACGTCCATTAGGTACACCTCGGGCTAATATGACTGCTCCTCTTTGCTTTGTGTCCCCATCGAGGTAATGCATCTTGTTAAATTTTATGTACACCTTGCTGAAAAAGTTGTTGCATATTTTGTTGGAATTGCTACATATTTTGTTGATTTTGAAGATTGTTAGTAACCATAATATTAAGCATTTCTTCTAGATATGTACCTGAGTCGTGTTGGCTCTTCAAATCTTGGGTGCTAGACCATGTATTTTTTGGAAATCACCCTCCATCATGCTGGAATTGTAGAGTATTCTACTGCAAGTACAAAGTATTAGCATTCACAATATTAATCAACTCTTCCAGAGATAGACCAGAGTCGTGATAGGAAGCTTTTGGTTTGTATGAGAATTGTTGTGCATCCTGCAAACTATCATGAAAGTAATCTAATGATTATCTTATCCATAACAAAAGTTAGGTTGATCAGTCCAAATATTGTTATAGGATTAAGAATATGAGTTATAAAAGAAATTACCTCCATCCATTTCTTTTTTTTCACAAACATGAAACAAAAAATGAAAAGATCACGAAACAACTGAAAAGAAATCAATTATGAACAAATATATACAAAACACTAATTAAATCACAAATAGAAACTAAATCACTAAACTCCCTAGCGATGACGCTAAAATTGACAGCACGTCATAACGTTAGTCAAAATAAAAACTAGACTATTACTATAGCAATGGTGAGTCTAGGTTGATCCCATAGAGAGTGTGTGTAAAGTTTATGAAATGAAATTAATCGATGTTTAGGTTTAGGGGTTTTCTTTTTTGGATTTTTCAAGCAAGAAAATAAAATAAAACTTGACTAATAAAAACAAACTAGAGAAAATATGCAAAAAATGATAAAATGGGGAATTTAGTAGGGACCTAGTTCTTTTGTTCAATCTTAGCCTACATTAATTAAGCATATTTCATTGATTTGTTGTTTTCTAACCTCTCCTAGTAACTATTAATCGTGGGTTAATAATTAACCTGAGTTTTCCTTTAGATTTTGTTTAATCAAGATACGATCTTTAATAAAACCTAACCATCGAATAACCTAAGATACGATCTCTATATTTAATTAGGCAGTAGCATTATGAATTAGGAAAACTGATTAATCAAGGCAACAACCACATATGATGCATCATTTGACCTAGGTCATGTTATCCCTAATAATTATGAATCATTAGTTGCTACATATGAATTTCAACATAATAATTATGGATTACATCAAAATTTTAGAAATGGGTTTGTAATTAAACGATTCAATGAATGCATTCAAATCATCCTTTCACAATACTCGATGAGTTGATACATAAATAACTGAACAATAATGAAAATTTGATTGTCCATACACAAAACCCAAATCAACTAGCATAAGATAAGTCAATCAATTTCTAATGAGATAAAGAAACAATAAAAATAGTAAAATACACTTAACCTAGGTAGTCGGTGTTAATGTTAGCTCCAAACTGGTGCCAGGATGTCTAGTCCTTCGTGAGTCTCTCCCAAGAAAATGCTTCAGCCCCCATAAAAATACCCTATCTAAAGACCCTTTTTAGTGGCTCCACATTTTTCGCAGCTCTCTTCTGTTCTCTATTCTATTTTCTATGCTATCGCACGCTACTGTAGATTTGATGTGACAAATAAACATGTTATGCCCACCTTACTATTCACCTATCTTTTTAACCCTCACGGATTTCTCTCTTGAGCACCGTGTATTAGAGCTTTCCTTTCTTTTAAACAGTGAGACTGATATGAAAATGTCAGTCTAATAAGGAAAGCTCTAAATACCTTACTATTCGCCAAATACTTGATGTAGGTATTTAGAGCTTTACTTTCTTTTACCTTCAGAATGGGATCCTTGGGGGATCGATTTAGCTCCATCTAAGTAAAATGTAGCTCCAATCTTTACTTCAATAAGATCCTTGCTGGTGTTTCTACCTTTCTCCTACAATAACCTCTTTAATTCTCCTTTTATCGCTTGCAACTTTTACATAAATTTAAAAGAGTAATGCCCCTCAACTTAAAGTTTCATTTCTTTAGAGATAACGTCCTCAAAGTTATCAACCTTGGTTGTGAAATTATTAAACCTAAAAGAGAAATTAAGCTTCAGAGGCTTAACATCCATTGTAATCTTAGTAAAATAATGATCTAAGCAAAGGGGACAATTGAAATCTACCTTAGTGCTAGAGAAGTTGGAGAGCCATAGGTGATTTACTAATGCCCTATGTAACTTCTTCCTTATAAGCCAGTTTCCGTCCTACTTGTTACCTTACATGTGAAAAAACCATCATAACTTAAGTCATATAAGCTACAAGTTCTTAGAAATTTAAGGAAGTCCTTGTTCCTTACTTTATAATTTAGTCTTTTATCTTTATTAATGGAAAAATCTAAGAGGTTATTGAAAATGAGAAATGAATTCATCAAGGATTTCATAGTTGCAGGTCCTCATTAAAAGATAGGTTAAAGATCCTTAATTTTTTGCACTTTATATCAAATATGGACTTACCCTCTAAAGTGATGTTATGACCAATCAATCTGGTTAACACCTCAAGTATAAAGAAAACAAATAGGGTAATAATGGTATAAGAAGTGATGGTGATGCATTGCTTTATACATTTGAAAAACTAAGATGGAAAGCCAAATGCTTTAAGAGATTGAAAAATGAATTCCCAATTAATAGATTCAAATACTTTATAGAAATCAATTTTCATTTCATAGCTTTTGATTAAGGCTTTCCTAAGGTAGTCTTTGAATAATTCTAAAGATGAGAAGATGTTATCTTTTATATTCCTCCCTTGAATAAAGCACCTTGTGTTGGATTATTAACAGAGTTTAATACTAATTTCAATCTTGGAGCTAAAATTTTAGAGATAGTTTTGTACATAATATTACAATAAGAGATTTGCCTAAAATATTTCAATGATGTTGGACTAGGAATCTTTAGTACAAGACTAATATGAGTCTTATTTAATTCCTTTGACATAGATCTATTGTTAAATAATTTTATGATGGCATTGATCTCTTGTACTTTGATCTTGCTCCATTATTTTTAAAACAAGTATTCATTTAATCTATTAGAGCATGGAGCCTTATTAATTAAGGTTATGGAGAGCTTCCTCAATACTTATGAGGTCGAAAAGCTTAGCTAGGAGATCTACTTGCGTTTTTGTTATTTATTAGGAATGAAAGAACTATATTCGTGCAAAGATGAATAAATGTCAGTATAAGTTCCCCAGGTCTTCTAAAAGGAATTTTATGTCTCTTACTTCAATTCCTATTGCTTCCCAATCAGTTGACCATCTTTATGGTAATGAATACTTAATTTTCATTATGATACTCTTTGTGTAATTTAGGAATATTTTGACTTAGAAAGTGAATTCTTTCTATTCATTTTTGTCTTACAAATAAATAAACAAAATTAAAATATTTGAATAAGTAAGCATAAATAAATTCATAGGTGAAAAGGTTAAAGCTTATGAGTGGTACTAATAGCCATTTGAAATAGTTACCTAACTAAGTAACTAGGATCATTTATGACAAAGTGTTTGCTTTCACGTTAAAGGTTAAATAACTTTTCAAATAAGCATTTAGGTGATTATTTGTAAATTTAAAGTTTAGTTCTTTACTTTTCTACTAATTTGAGTTATTAAAATGAATGAAAGCTTAAGCACATTACTAGTGTACGTCAACATTTTACATTAAATTGAGTTTTGTGGATTAAGATAATGTTTGAAGGATCTTTAGGTTAAATTAAACTAATTTATCATTTGATGTAATTATCTAAATATCTATTTAATTGATAAACAAAGCAAACGAATGAACGTGAATATTATTGATTTATCTTGTTAACTCATTAAATTTTTTGTTAGAATTTTAACTTTTTTAAGTTAAGAGTGATTGAATTGATTACTTAATTATAACTAAATATTTACGCATAGGGATATTCATGCATATATTTTATTAAGTATTTTTTTGTTTTAATGCTAAATTTTCTTCGTTTATTTAGTTTCTATACCTTTTCAAGTAATTGCAAAAATTGGACGTTTGGATGCTATTATTCAAGGATTGGAAGCCATTCTTAGCAAAATCATAAAGAAAATTACATTCTTAGAGGAACACGACCAGACCCATATTCATGCATTAATCCATACCCTAGAAGGATGAAATGTAGTAGGTGACATAACCTAAGGCACAACTGTGTACAAGTTAGCTAAGAAATAAGAAGATCCTTGATTTAAAGATATAACTATGATAAGGGCTATAAATTAGTTTTGGATAAGTGGGTAAGATCCATGATTTACTGGTATGATCGTTTTAAAGGTCATGCCCATCACCTAAAGGAAATAGTGAGGCATATACATTTATTAGGCGTGAAAAAAACCTAAAATTTTGAAGATTTTAACCACAAATACATATTAGAAGCATCTTTTTCTTTATGAAAACTAAGATTAACCATCTGGAGGTTTCTATAACCCGAGAAGTCAATTCTAAGATATATTTCATTAAAGAACCAAGATCTAAACGTCATATCAATAGATCAGGATGTAGGAGGGAATCAAAAGTTCATCTATGTTTATTTCTGCCCTGCCTTCTCTGTTTTTTTCTCTTTTTTATTTTTTATAACATCATTTATGAATAAATACTTTTCTATGTTTAGATAAAAAAACGTAGTGGTTACTTGTGTATGGATTAATTTGATTTAATTTATGATATGTGATATATTTTTGAGTGATGTCGTTGAGTCGCCTTTTATGTCTAAATATGATCTCAATTTACTTGTGAACGACTTGAGATAGTTTACTTGTGAATAGAGGATAGCTTAAATAGGAGGTTAAATCATGTGCCTGAGAGAGACTTACCTGATTTTGATAGCGTTAAGATGAAACCTTTCATAAGATCTACAAAGCTTAATGTATTTAAAAGGGTGCTGGCAATGGTCGAGATACAAGTTAACCAATGGGAGAGTATGTAATTATAATTCGAGAGTGTAATTTCAGTTCCTAAAAGATCCTACTAATGTAGAGAATATATCAAATCTAGGTTAATTGAGACGTAAGATAAAAAGTTACCACTAAAGGAGGACGGATATAAATATAACTATTTGATTGAATTCTTTTTTGGTAAACTATTTTATCTTTAATCTTCTTGACTATTTTATAGGTTTAAAGTTTTATTTTATATTTTGTTATTCAAAAACCATAATTTTTTTAAAAGATTTATTATCTTTATACTAATTAATAACTAGGGTTTCTAATCTACACTGCTTTTTGGTAGGATATGACTTCTTCTGACTATTAATATATTGGTTGCCAATACTAGATTAATAATAAGAAAAAAATTTAATAGTATTAATGGATATACGCACGGCACACTCGCTACTAACTTCAGTACATTACAATTGGAGATATGACATACTATTTAAATAGATAACTCTAGTAAATTGAATTCCAAGCACGAAGTTATCTTTGTTAATGTGATATATAAAGTTTTATAATTTTTAGGAAAATTTTTTCTCATATCTTTTTATGTTAATGACGTGTGGCATTGCCTGCAAATATGGTCATCGATTTGATTTGGGGATTTTTAAGGTTAGGCTTTACACAATTTAATCTTCCTATCATAGATAAAAAGAACTTAAATCACATGATGACAAACGGTGGTATCTTAGAATTATGACAACCCAGTTTGCTCAACGATATAGAAATTACAGATATCCAAAAGCATTCGCTTCTTCATTTGGTGTATGTGCCGAAATTTGCTAGCAATCTATCGAAACCTTAGGAAAAAGAGATATCCATATGGCCATAAAATGCATGATGTTGAAATAACAAATTGAAATATTAAAACGTGTTACACTAGATTGCCCAAGAGGTCGGATTATTTGGCTACTAAGTCTAATAGCTTTGAGAAACTCGGCACGTCAAGATTTTCATGTTAATATCTGATTCAAGAAGTTAAAACGAGCAGGTTCATTGTTTGGTTAATCTGTTTCAATCGCAACAGAAAAATGTCAAAGAAAAGGAGTTACAAGCTTCTAAGTTGGTAAAAAGTTACAAATTTATAGAGAGGTTATCAAATGCTAAACGATATTGAGCCTTCTGAAAAGCGTAATATGGAAAAGTTTTCTTGGCAAGCACCGCCTACAGAAGTGATTCAAAGTGAACACAAACACAGCAATATTAGCGAAACGCAAATAGGCACGGGGGGCAGTCATTCAAAACTGTCTACGTAATGTGGATATTGCTAGAACTTGGATAAAAGAAGCTAATTCGTCTATCCCAAAATCAATAAGGTATGAGATTCGATTCTAATTTGGAAAGGGTAAATTTTAATTTGATAACTTAAAAATTATTCACATGTTACAAGAACAAAATTAAACTTTAATTATTAAAGAAATAAACATCTTCAATCAAACCTTCATGCATTACAGTTCAAGCATGTTCGTAATCAAAGTCTAGCTAAATGTAAGTTACAATTCCTTAACAAGGAAATATCTGAAGATGAATTATCTGCTCAGGTGCGAAACCCAGTTTATTGTGATGTAATGCAAAACTAAATGTTTTGTGATGTTAATATATGGAGAACATTTTTATCAAACAAAAGACTTATCACGAAAACAAGAATACGATACTTTCGATTTCCAAAAACAAAGAAGAATAAAATAAGTTTGTAATGAGCAAAGCAAAGGCAATACAGTATATACACAAATTTTCAGCAGAATGTGTTCTTTTTGCTGGTGAAGAAGAACGAAATGTAAATTGCATTAGTAAACGTCCCAAGGGGCAGCATAATTTATTTTATTAATATAGCATGAAAATTACAGGAGCATATGATTCTGTATTCAGTAATAACATAGAGGTGGTATTTATCACTTTGAGCTGTGGTAAATGGTATTCAAACAAGCAATTGTGAGTGTGAATTTTATTGATGAGGAGAATTACCACAGCTACACCCTGCATCATCCGTAATTGCAGTCCTATGAATATTTGAGCCCTATTTGCAAATGAACTCACAGTCGCAGGTCAGAACCTTGGACTATACTCATAAATTGGTCTTCCACTCAAAAGCTGAGAGGGTCTTGCATTGGCCTCGAATCCCTGGAACAGAACAGGCCAGCAGGCATTTATTCTCAACAAATAAAGCGTGGTAAACATTAGAATTTTATTGTTAGTTTTGCATATACCATACTGGAATTACTTACATCATGAACAGCGTCCCTCAATGCCCTAACTTGTTCCCTTGAGACTGTCCTCACCTATTGACAGACCAAACGGTGTTTTCATGCATGTTAATAATCATGTGTGAAGTCCCAGAGTTGAGAATCTTCTAATCCATTAGTATTGGCATCACGATCATTTATTAGATATGAATTAGCCCATTTTCTCACATGAAATATATTTTACTTTTTAAAGGAGAGAAAGATGACTAGAACCTTCTTGACTATTGTCCAAACAACACCCTCAGTGCATGGAGGAACTGTAAGAGAACCAATGTATCTGTAATACTTTCGACTTCCAAATTTAATGTCTCCAGGATTAACAAAACCCAAATCCTTCTCTTCTTTCCCTACTGACTTTATATGGTGAAAGAGCTGTCAAAAACAGGACATATGGTCAAATATAGGATGGAATCATCTACGACTTTATATTTATTCATGCATACATCTTTATTATACTGTGCCAATTAAAAGCAACACCATTCTCTTCAGTGTTATGGAGCCCCTACTACCAATATAAAAATGCGTAAGTCATTTAGATTTGTGAAAATGGATTATCCTATTGAAATATAATATATATAGCAAAGAAGAGAGGAATTTAAAGAAGAAAAATGTAAAAATCATTTTAGTTACTTTTTGAAGAAAGCGATCAGGATGTCCATATTTGTAAGTGATTCCAACCACAGCAATACCGCCCTGAGAGCTTTTGTGGACAACATGAAGCTCCAAGGCATACCTAATGAAGAAAATTATAAACTAAAAATTTGAGTTGGTCTTGGATATGCTTATGGAAATCAGAAAGGAGGAAAGTTGATTAGCTAACTAGCCAGTGTATCAAAAAAGAGAAAAGAAAGTAAATAACCTTGAACCATTGAATGTATGCTCTGAAGGTGAGTGCCAGTGACATTGCAGCAATTTGTACTCAGTTCCATTGATAATAATTTTTCCCGCATCTTCTTTCCAAAACACCTGGTGAAACATTCATTTTTAGGGAAAACCTCATCACTGTTGAATTGATTTGTGAAATGGAGTAAATCCACATGTTAATTAGTTACTTATTGCTAGAACTGAGATGCTCCACAATGGAACAGAATTTTGTGCATTTGTGCAAGGATAACAATCAACTTACTGCAATGTCATGTCCTCTGTTCTTCACAACAGCAGGAGCCGACTGGTAGTCCCTCTGCAATTTTCCTAGATTCGGAAAAACTTGGACTCTATTATCAAGAAGGTCAATAGGTGACTGTAATTTTCCCTTCCTACAAACTTGCCAATGTGGGTTAATATTACCCCAATCTTTTGGCCCTTTTCCAGTGCCTTCGATGTATGTAAATGGAGTTTCATCGACTGTCAGAGAAAATAATTATGCTTTCAAAATAATCCAGCTACATTCCAAAGATATAAGGCCTTCAAGAAATATTTAAAATTAAGACCGTCCCATTGGTTATGGATGAGAAGGAATTAGTTTCCCTGCCTTGATTTGAAACATTATCTATTTCACTAACTCTGACGAGTATCAAACTTACAAGTACTAGTGTTGGAATTTAGAGGAATTTAAAGCAAGATGCAGTTAGGCACAAGAAGAAAGAAAAGGTTTTCCGGAATGACTTGATAGTGAAAGCATAAATAATGTTGAAGAAAGAACAGATTTTATGGAATGACTTGATACCGAAAGCATAAAGAGTGCTGCAGCCACAGAAGATTGTGCTCATGTACTATCTACCTTCAAACTTTAAAAGGAGATTTGTCCAGGTAATCTTGGACAAAAGTCAAGTACAATGACTTAGAAAATGAGAAGCAAGATTTACCTTCTGGAAAGCAAGAAAAGCTTCATCAACATAGTATCTCTAAGCAAGCAAAGAATCTAATGTCATATCTTCATTTGCTCAAAAAAAGCACAAAACCACAACATACAAAACCAGAAAAACTGATCAATTAGAAAAACCCGTAAATTTCCAGGACTGCATTTTTCAAGGTTAACTGACACATTACAAATTTGCACTATGTTCAAGAAACGCCACAAGTTCAAATTTATATTTTAGAAACTAGGGCGAAATTTTGTGTATCAGGAACGTGTCTCGTTAAGTAGCAGTTGTATGGGAAGTGGAAACGTAAAATGTCTGGCCTAGCTAAGCTGACTCATTAGTCGACAACTAGTTCTGAAACAGATATTCAAACAACTCTATTATTTCTATTAATGCTCCTAGGATATTTTGCAGAATCCCAATGAATTATTAGGCTTTCTACGGCAGCAACTCTGGGAAATGGGCATTTGCGAAAGGAAAATTAAAAATAGGTAACGACCATAGAATTGAAATTATACATTAATCTCATCAACCACAAAGAGAGAGAGAGAGAGCGCGCGCATACCAACTTCAGACACACAAACAATGCCGGTGATGAGTGAAGAGAGAATGAGAGAAACGTGAAAGAAAGAGATGAGGGCGATGCTGGTGTATAGTTTGAATTCGCAATCAACCATTTTCACACTACTCTTAGTTCCTTGATGTGAGAGGTTGATGAATGTAGACACCTCCTTCGTTCCAGTTTTAATGCAGAAGGGACGAGGAGACAGAATTTTCCTTTTTGCTTAGGACAAAATCTTTCCCGAAGAGGAACGAATTTTTAAAGCCTTAGACCAGGCGCGCGTGAATTACAATTCTTTGAACGGTAACACTGCTTAGTTAATCATATTGAATGACATATTTATTACTGATTTAATCTCCATAGATAAGAACCATACCCATGATTACTGATTTAATGGTAACATTGCTTAGTTAATCATACGAATGACATATTTATTACTGGTTTAATCTCCATAGATAAGAACCATACCCATGACCTTCCCTCACGAAAATCTAATCTCCGATGGAACTTTTATTTTATTTAAAGATTGATAGTAAAATTTAATTTAAAACATTACATGTTATGAGTGTAACAAAAAAGGCAACACAACAAATATAGGATCAACAGAAAACTTCAAAACTTAGATTTAGATCAAGAGACATAAGATAGAATCCAAGCCACAATGATTTCTAATATTGAATCTTGTGAACAATATTCTAATGGAGAATTTGAAACTATGCTTGGTAGGGCAATTAGTATGTAATATTATTTTAATGTTTTTTAATTAAAGAGAAACTATCGGAACAGATTACAAAACAAATATAGGGAAACAGGTCCTCGACATATCCTCTAATAGGATACGTTGGCACCTGATAGGTGCAGTATCAAAATATGTTACATCAACGTCAGAATGGTCAGCCTAGGTAGCAAGCCAATTAGCACATCTGTTGCTATCTCGGTAGACATGTCGATAAACAGTAGACCAGTTCTGGGTGAACAGTTCATGGATGCCCGTTACTATGGGGTTGAGCACCATTGTGCGGTTAGCCAAGGAAGGGATGATCTTGTGCACCGCGAGCGAATCCACTTTCAGTTCTATGAGGCGGAAGCCCTGGTCAGAGTTCTGTAAAAACTTCCCAAAGTTTGGCAGACAATAGAGTGCACCATCCTAGATTCTGAGTGAATCTTTCAAGCCAATTACCGTCACTGTCTCGTATGATGTCGCCTGCTGTAGCCAAGAATTTGGAGCGATTGCTAGCTCCATCTGTGTTCAATTTAATCCATCTCGGCAGCGGTTTGCTCCAATCAATGAGTTGCTCTTGGCGGGGACGGAATTCGATGTCAACTCGACTTCGCCTCTCGGTACACATGTGGATTTGATCTGCATAAGACAAAATAAGAAAAGTAGGTGAGGATGGCCAATTGAATGATCATCAAAGAGTGTCATATTCCTCCACGTCTAGAGGAACCAACAGGCCATGCCAAAAATAACCATCCAATCATGGCCCAGAACTCGTCGGTGCTATTGGAGGTTTGTGAGGAGCCATTCCCTAAGTGGCATAGAGAAGAAGCTAGAAGCAGCGAGGTGCGTCGATAAATTGTCCCATACTTGGCGAGCCTTGGTGCAATCTCTCACAGCGTGTATAGATGATTCTTCGAGGGAACAATGATGATAGGTGCTGTCAGTAGTCAGTTGCTTTCGGAAACGTTGTTGGATTGTGAGTAAATGATCTTGCACTAGTAGCCATAAGAACGAGCGGATCCGCTGCAGTCTCGGCCACTGCCAGATTGCCTTCCAGACCCCATGAGTTGACTCATCGTGGTGGCCCATAAGCATGGAGTAAGTTGATGCTATGGTGAAGAGACCATTGTTGGAAGCTCCCCATACCAACTGATCCGACCCAAAATAAGGCTTAGGTGGGAACGTGCTGACAATTAATCGACAAATCGGCGTTGGGAGCCAAGATTGGAAGGCTGCCCAATTCCAATTGCCAGTAGAAGCCACAAACTGATGGACACTAAGGTGAAAAGTTGACTCAGGGATTAGATGTGACGTGTGGGAAATAAGCGGTTCTACTCCCGCGAGCCAAGGGTCAAGCCAGAAACTCGTCCTGGAGCCATCTCCGAACATCCATTTCATGCCTTGAGAAACTATGTGCCAGGTTACCTTTATGCTTTGCCAAACCATTGATCCCCCTGTGGTATCCAAAGAGGTGAGGATATAGTTGGCGTCAAAGTTATATTTACCAGAGAGCACTTGAGCCCATAAAGCTTTAGGTTTGGCAATCAAGTACCCGTCGAGTTTTACTAGGAATGCATCGTTTGTTTCTCGGATTAGCCGAATGCCAAGACCTCCCAGCTCCTTAGGCTTGCAAATGTCCATCCATTTGACTAAGTGGGTCTTCTTTTTATCGCGAGATGAGCCCCAAAAAAATTGTCTCATGGTTTTTTCCAGTTCATCACACAGCCTGCGTTACAGACAGTCTGGGATAGCCGCTAAAACCGATTGTGTCAGAGTGATGCGGCCAGCGAACGATAGAAGTTTGGCAGACCAACCTAATTAACGTTTGCTAACTCGTTGGTGCAGAAGAGGAACGCCAAGATAACGACCGAGGTCATTCGTCTTGTGGAATCCTAATTCACTACTTAAGGATTGACTCGTAGCGGGAGGGATATTTTTGAAGAAATAACATCTCGATTTGTCCATACTAACGCGTTGTCTAGAGATAGCGCAGAAAGAATTCAAAATATCCCGAATGATGATCACTTGGTCAATGGATGCTTTTGCGAAGAGGATGAGATCGTCTGCAAAAAATAAATGGGAAAGGGGCAGACCATTCCTGCTTAATTTGATCATATGACACAGCTTCCATATGACAAAGCTTGTGTAATTGCATGACCAAGCTGTTCCATGCAAAGGACAAAGAGGTATGGAGAAAGAGGATCCCCCTGGTGAATACCTTTGGAGGGAGTAAAGGCGTCAGTTAAATCCCCATTCCAATTAACTTAGAAGGAAACAGTTGATATGCACTTCATTATTGAACTAATCAGATATTTCGGAAGGCTAACATCTACCAGAGTGTCTTAAATGAAGTCCCAATCTAAGCGATCATATGCTTTCTCCAGTTCCACTTTAATAACCATAATCCCCTTGCTCCCAGTTTTCCTTTTCATGGAATGGATGGCTTCTTGGGTGATGATAATGTTGTCAGTAATAAATTACCCCGGAACAAAACTACACTAAGCGGGGGCGACAAGATCTTCGGGGTAAGGTTTCACCCTATTGACAATAAGCTTGGTGAGGCCTTTGTATAAAATAGTGCAAAGAGCTATAGGCCTAAACTGTGATATCGAAGAGGAGGACGGAGATTTAGGGATAAGGACCATAATGGTGTGATTTATTTTAGAATCCCAGACTTCATGCCGAAAGATACGATATAGGATAATATTCAGGGAAGGGCTAATAGTGTCCCATTGGGATTGATAGAACAGTGCGAATAACCCATCAAAGCCTGGAGCTTTATAAGGAGCTATGGAGAAGAACACCGTTTTTATTTTGTTTGGCCTTAATTGACGAGTGAGATCAGTTGGCGCTTGAGGTGGGAGGGGAGGGAAGTGACCATGAATATGCCATGCTATGGGGGAGTGGCCTTCGGAAAGGTATAGATCCTCGAGATGACTCCACGCTAATCTTCTAAGAGAATAGGGGTCAGTAACCACATTACCATTCCCTTCTGTCAAGGAAGTGATTCGCGTTTGTCGACGTTTGGTCCTTGTGATTACGTGGTAATAGGATGTGTTCCTGTCACCCTGGCCTAGCCATTGACTTCTGGAGCACTGGTGCCAGAATAGTTCTTCTTAGTACAAGACTTGCTCTAATTCAGTCCGCAGGTGTTCCTCAAGCTTTTGGAGGGAGGAAGAAGCTGTATCTTCCAAAGGGTTTTGGATGCCTTCGATGTGAGCCATGAGACGCTTTTTGTGGTGGAAGATGTTTCCAAAAACATTGTCGTTCCACTGATGGAGTTTGTCCAAAAGATGTTTTATCGCACCATTAAAGTCCGAGTTGTTATGTTGCCAGTTCTTAGCTACCACTTGATCGAAGCCGTTGTGGGTGAGCTGAGCCGATTGAAATCGGAAGGGATGACTCAACTGTGTATAGTGGTCGTTATTTTGAAAACTGATAAGAAGAGGTCGATAATTCGATTTCAGAAAAGGCAAATGAGTAACGCGGGTGTTAGGAAAGACTAAGTGCCAAAAAGTAAAGCAAAAAGCATGATCTAATCTAGCTCGAATCTGTCATCTCCACCACGTGAATCTTGGCCCTGTAAAGCCAAGATCCTGAAGGTTACATTGATGCACGTAGTCTTGAAAGTGAGTGTTGACAATGGGTTGGAGACAGGAGCCTCCTCGTTTATCGACACTTTCCAATTTAGCATTGAAGTCTCCGCCTAGCAGCCAAGGCATTTGAGGGAGTCTCGCGAGACTCGACAGATAATGCCAGAGGAACTATTGTAACGCAGAAGAAGGGCTGGCATAAATGGTAGTGAAATCAAATGTCAAGTATCCCACTAGATGCTGGCATGCACAAATTGACGGTGAGCAATCCGAATTCGAACTACGAGATCATCTTTCCAAAGCAACCAGATTCCTCCCGAATAGCCCTCCACTTTGACCTGGAAAGAGTTATCGAATCCCAAATTCCTAATAACTTTCATCGCGTGATCTTCGCTAATACGTAGCTCGACCAAAATAATGAGACACGATTTATGAAGGCGGATATAATTTTTCATGATGGGTTTGAAGGTCCGACCTCCAACCCCTTGGCAATTCCATATGAGCATCGTCATAAAAAGAAAACGTGGGGTAATCAAAAGCTAAACTTCTGTAGGGGTGATGTCTATATTAGTCAACTCCTGACATTGGATTAGGGCGTGTGCGTGACCTATTTCCTCCATCTGAGTATCAAATACGACTCTAGATGCTACGTCGATCTTCAGATTGTTAATTGGGTCAGGGGGACGAGGGGAGGGGTTGCTTCGTGTAGTTGTCCATGAGGAGACAAGTTTGTAGGGATGCTTGGACCGATGGGATCTTCGGCCATATTGCCGCTACCTAATTCTGGTTAGATGGCCATAGGTACATAAGGATCTTATATGACTATTTCCGCATGCGATGGAATAAAGAGGGCGACGTCGGCTGGGCTTAGGCTGGAATTTCTTTGGCCATGGGGAATGGAGAGCTATCTGTGATGGTTCTATGTTGGGAGGCCTGCAGATTGAGTAGGCGAGGCATGGCCCAACTCTTGGGCCTGCATGGGGGAAGACGATGTCGTGATTTGGGGTTGACTTTAGTTCCAGATTTAGGCGTACGCTTCACACGTTGCTAGCTGTCGTCTCGCATAAGCAAGGGAATTAGGGGTTTGTCTTGACTTCGGTTAGGATCCGACAAGCCTTGGGATGTGCTAAGAGGACGAGCGTCGACCGTTAGGGAGAGAGTGTTGGAGGGTCGAACGTTTCATCATTGGAGAGCGCCGAGTACCTCAAGCCTCGTGATCCGACTTGTGGGGCGTGGGATGAGCTGATGTTTCTGGTGCCCGATGGAGTAGATGGAGTCCGAGAAGCTCGCCGGTGGACTTGCATCCAAGGCCTGTAGTCTATATGACGGAGTGTTCCAATGGATTGGGCACTACTAGTTTCCGCGTGGGCTAGTTGTGGCGGTGTACCGAGGGAGGACTTTGTTGCGTGTGGTGGCTCCTGTCGAGAGGGACAGAGGGAGGTGCCGCGACCTACCCGCCCGCAATGGAAGCAAATTTGCAGTAGGCCTTCATAGGCAATACGAATGAATTACCCATCCAGGTCAACAATCGATTAGAGAGGAGAGCTAATGTCCAAATTGATGGCGACCTGAACGAAACGTCCATGGTAAGCCTGTTGTGTGTTGGAATCTATCTTCACCGTTCCACCCACTAGATTACTGAGAGCAGTGAGGATGGAGTGATGATAGCGAGCTATGGGAAGGTTAGGGAATCGTACCCACGCTACTACGTGGGTAATTTTACCAGATGATGGTCAGAACTCCAGAACCCATGGTTGCACGAAGATTACGTGTCCTGCGATAATCCAAGGCTCCTGAATTAAGGTATGTATGTAATCTGCCTCCTCTTTGAATTTAATGAGATAAAACTCATTCTCTATATCAACTATTTTCAGAGGGCCTTTGGGGTGCCACATTGACTAAAGTCGATCTTTGAGCATATTGAACCCCAGTTTGGCCCCAACAGCTTGATTACCACTGCATTGGTCTAGATTTGATCTAGTTTACCTTTGAAGGTGTTGGATAATTCAACATCCAGTCCATGTGTACCTTGAACAATGGTAATATCCCTTTCAGATAGTTCAATTGGTTCCTCTTCTGGCCAAGCTAGCTCAATCGTGTCTATTTCAGGTCTGATGTGGCCAGTAACCATCGTGCTATAACTTAGGTGAGGTTGCTCCACGGGCGGTGCTAAAAGGGGGGATCTTCTTCCCATTCATGGATTCTGACTTTCTTGGCTGTGTGTACATTAGAATCAGAAGAATTGATAGAGTTCATTCTTAGAATACTTGGTTCAAGTATGACGGTTTATAATGAAATTGAATGGAAAAGAATACTTTCACATTACATTCTATTCCATCATAAACAATAAAAATAACTTACTTTCGATTTGGAAGTTTTAGGATGAAAGGTAAAATGCTAAATATTTACTACTTAATAGGCTGTCAATAATTTTTTATAAAACACATTATTCTCTATATAAAACGTTATAGTTTCATTGATAAATAAAAATATTTTGGTCTCTTCTCGTCACCTTATTATGTATATTTTTTATAGTGAATTAGAGTGCAAATAGTTGTGTTAACAGAAATGAGCAGAAAACTGGATGAGAGAGAAAATAAGAGAGATATGCACAAGGAGAGAGAAGGGTAGAGAGATACATAGAGATAATTTTAGAAGAAGAAGAAGACAATGTCCAATCTGCTATATCCCCACTATCTGTTATTATAACATCTTAAATAGACGGAAGAGATGACTAGTATAAGGGTTGGTGTTTGATAACAATGGTGTGAGTTTATTTAAACGTTGCGTTTCTATGTAGAAGTTCGAACGATGATGATAATATTTTATATGTAACATTTCCTTCTCTTTTAGAAAACTTGACCGCAAGGTTTAATAAAAATTATCATCAAGAAGGATCTAACGTTAAGAATACCATATCGGATTTGATACCAATTTGAGTTCTGGTATGATACTGTACCGATACCGATTAATATTGGGAATCGTTTCGGATAATTTTTTAAATTTATAAAATAGAACTTAACTTTAAAAGTTACAAAATAGTTCATCATCATATTATACAGTTGTAATTTATTTAATTTAGTTTTTTATACCTTATCTATTTTAGTTTATATATATTTTTATTATATTCTAATTATTTCTATATATAATAATTATCTAAATATAATAATTTATTA
>JAOQMP010000005.1:33334795-33346173 GCA_027563575.1 Erythroxylum pedicellare
AAGATAGTTGGAGACTTAGGCTATAAATACTAGTTCGAGTCGAAGACTAAGATAACATTTTTACAAAAGAGAAAAATTTGATTGTACAATACTTAGCAAAATTCTGTATTCAAAGTGTGAAAGAAGTGAGCAAATACATATGTAACGTGAAGCTCAAAAATATCTTCCCTAGAGAGAGAAAGAAAGGCTAGAGCTTGGAGAGGCTAATACAGAAGATAAAGAATACTTTGTGAGAGAGACCTAAAGAGGCTTTACAAGTGTAGAAAGAATACTTGTAAAGTTGAAGAGTATAGTGAAATCTTAGACAAACTCCGTGGACTGGAGGGTGAAGCAGCATAAAATTGCGGTGTCTATTCTTTAACCCTTATCTTTTAATTTTCTTGTTGTTAGAAGAGCAGATAATAATTCTTGCGATTGCATTACTTATCAACTTTAGTAAAGAGTTTTTGTGATCATCTAAATTTTGTAAAGAAATTAAATAAATCCTGAAAGATTAATATCTTTGAAAATTTTACACAATTCAACCCCCTTCTTGTGTATTTTATATATTATACATAATTTCTATATTAACAAGTGATTTACTTCACTTAAAGCCACTAGAGTTAAGTTCATATGGAGAATAAGACTCAACACATTGCCTAAAATCACTCATCCCAGGGAGAGTAGAAGGACTAATAGGGTTAGCCTCATGAGAGAACAAAACCACATTGAAATCCCCTGCCAAGATCCAAGGATGGTTTCCTACTAAGTTGTAAAGAATTGCCAAGTCAGACCAAAGGTGTTTCCTATGATTGGGGTTGTTAGACCTATGCACACTGGTAATAAGGAAGACCAAAGAGCTATTTATGGGTGTAATCTCCAAATGGACCAACTGATCACTAGTGTATTTAGGAATACACAGCAAATAGTCATAATTCCATGCTATTACTAACCTTGCATTTGGACCATACTTTAAATTACTAAAGGAATTCCAACTAAGAAACAAAAAAGAGCACACATTATTTAGCAAATGGATAGACTTAATACGAGTCTCAATCAAGCACATAAAAGAAACTGACACTCTTTTAAGTAAAGCATAGACAGCTAATTGCTTCTTAGAGTTATTGATACCTTTAACATTCCAAAAAATGAAGTTTATATCAGCTAAAGCACAACAGGCCCTTTCCTTTTGTTTCCTCTTGGTTTTCCTATTCTTTCACACAGTGTATTCCCCCTCTGCCCCTTCCAAATTCCCCAGACTCTAGTCAGGAATCATTTCAAATTTAGAGGAGAAAGTTGATTACTTACTTAGCCTATGTCCTAGATCTCAGCATCCTCTGGGCTTCCAATTGGTTCATCTAGCTTCTGTTGATGACATTGGGCATCTAAACCTCCTAAAGAGCTACTCTCCTTGTCACTGGTCATTGCTATTTCATTTACTTGCCCCTTCTGTAGGATCCTTTACCCTCCACTTATTCAATTTGATTACCAGAGTCCTTACTCTCCTGATGCATAAGGTTAGACTGAACTGCAACAATTTCCTTTCCAGTCTTCTGCTGTTGAATTGACTTTTCTTGAATGGGTTCCTTCCCCTTTACCAATTCTTGATGTAAATTCGACTCAAACACCCTTCCAGTAGGTGTCCATTCTTTTTCTGTTGCTGATTCTCTGGCCTCAATTCATATTCAACCTCAATTTCCTTAAAAAATAGTTTCCCCTCTTAATTATAGGTAGCTAACTGGAATGAAGAGGGTCATTATTTTCCCAACTCCACCTCTATACACATCCTGGCATAAGCAATCCGAGACATCTTGGTAGTTTGTGTATTCATTAATAGCCACTGCACTGGCTGTTCTCCTTAGGGTCTCGGTATTCCAGTATTCTATTGGAATATTATGGAATTTTATCCAAAAAGGGGCTACACGGACTTTTTCCTGCTCCCCTCCATTTAAACTCCATCTCTGTAGGAAAAGAGGTTTTCCTTGAATATGTAAAGGCCCCTTTTCCATAACATCATTCATCCCCTTTTCCGAGTCAAACTTAAGCAGAAAATTATTCGCACCAGTAATGAGAATTTCATTCAATCCGAATACTAACCATGATTTGGATAAAGCCCTCTGAAGGCATTTGCCTACAAAAAAGCTGATAAGGGCATTCCAAAACTAATCTGCTCCCTTCTGCATTAGCTCTCGAGGAGGAATAACCACTATTTGTTTGTCTTTAGTCTTTGGAGGATAGAATGTCAGAGTCTTCACCATTGAATATTTTTCTATATTTTATTTAGACTAGATAGTATTTTTAGGTTTTCTAATCCATAACTTTCTCAAGAGACCGTCTCTTACTTTCCATTATATTACTTGTTAATTAAAGGTCTAGTTGTCTTAGTTTTGGGTAATAAATTAGTAATTAAAAAATTTATAATTGAGATAGAGAGAAAACAAGACCAAAACCATCATTATTCCTCTATTTATAAAGTCAATTATGATTTTTTAATTTAAATATTACATATATAAAGTATAGACAAGTATCATAGATTTGTATTTAGTCCAATGAGCTTATTTCATGCCATTTTGATGTTATAAATGTCCATATTAACGAGAAGATTTGATCATGCTCTTTTAGTGTAGCCTTACATAAAAATTTTGCCTATTCTTGTCTTAATACTTATAAACTCTAGATTTAGAATGAGAATTATAAATAAATTCGTAGCAATTCTCTTTAACTAGAGACTTAAAAGATAATGCATTGACATTTAAAATTTTCATGTTTAAAAGTGGATGACCTATGCTTGTCTAATGCTTTATACAAGTTCTCTTTATGATACAAATGTTTTCTCATTATAAAACTACTTTTAGTATTGGGTAATGCACTTGCATTGGTATATCCAATGCTATGTTTATTATAAGATTACTTTTAGAATAAAAATTTTCTTTCTAATTTCTTAATAACTAAAGTGAATTTGGATAATAAATTCTTGACACCCTTGATTTTATTTTTAAATACCTTATTTTCATGAAATATTTTATCTAATTTATTTTCGATAATAACTACACTATAAATTTTATTATTCTATGAGTTTTATATTTCAATATATCATTCTCATTCACATATGCAACTATAAGTTATTCTCTTTGTTCTTGGAAAAAAATTTCTTCCTTTTCATACTTATGACCCTTTATCATATGAAAGCTCAACATCATAATCATCACTATAATTACAAGTATAAGAGTTGAAGGTACCTTATCATTATCATGAAGCATATATGGGCCATTGCATTATTTTATTCTTCACTTTTGGTTACATTATAGTCATCCTATGTGGTGGCTTTTAAGGTCTTATTTGTCTTATATTTCCTCTTCCTTTTCTGTTTATTTTTTTAACATTGGGATTTTGTATGGAAAAATTTATGATATTATGATAAGTGATATTAGAAAATATATTATTGAATTTTGCTTACTCTTCTTGAAATCTTATTTCTTTAATGTTTCTATTTCTTTATAAACTTCTTGAAACCTTTTTTTGATGCTCTTAATGTCATCGTCATCACTCTCACTTGTAAAGGTCTCATTATCATCACAACTTTCATCCTTGGAGACATTGAATGCTACTTTATATAAATTTCACTTCAAGGGTTCAGTTAACTAATAAAAAGTAGCTTCATAATAGAAAACACCTAGTTTAAGTCCCTATGATTGCATTATTGATTTATTAATTATACCAGGTTTGACCATAATCTAGAAGATTTATGTTGACCCATTCTTTAGGTTTACGATCAACTCCTTTCAATTATGATAGATCTATTCATACAATGGATTTCTCAATCTCAATGATATGAATTCAAATCATGCACTCATATTCTAGATCTATTAGAACATGCATAAAACATATAATTGAATCAGAATAGATCAATCAAAATAATTGCATTAAATAAAAGAATTAGGTCATATTGTTATAAAAAATAATGTTTGTCATGCCTAGACACTAAACACATTTAGTTACATATAATGGAAAGTGAAATTAAAGATAATCAGAAAGAAAAATGAATAGAAGCAAAGGAATCATAATTTAAAATCTCCCTTTCTCTTTTATTGAATGTTCTTGCAAGTTTAAGGTTGATGTTGTAATCTATTGTATCTCTTGACAAATTCTTCGCATTCTCCAACTTTTTTGTTCAAAATCGTCCCTTATTTATATGGGTTAATAAAAGAACAAAAAAGTAGCATCATTAATGAAAACTAAGGTAAGGGAATTATGAACATACGAACATAGGTGGTCACAATATTACATACAACATATGTGGAAAAAAAATAAAGAAATTGCCAAGATTTAGATGACATTAAAAAGTTAAGAACGATTAAATGGTCCATCTTGAGAATCATGTAGAGTTTAAGAACTCATTCATCCTTTGACCAAAATGATTTCTCTAATCCAATTCGCTCTCTTACTAAGAATATGAAAATTTTGGTGATATTAATATGAAACTTTGAAACTATGTCAAAATTAAATTAAACTTCGTTTTTAGCACTTTAGTACATAAATTTTGATTTTGTAATCAAATATAGCTTAAAGTTGGCCTTCTTTAATAAACATCTTTAACTTAGATAAGGTGACCTAATATGTGGAATATTTTTAAATTTTGTGACAGGTAAATTTAAAAAAAAAGAATAAAACGAACTATTGTAAGAAATAAACCACTTTCTTCTTGAATTTGATAGAAGGACATATGTGAAACAATTAATTGCAATAACACTTTTTTATCTTGATGATGAACCAGAAAGTGATATGGGTTTTTCTCCAACACAAGAACTATTAATGATAATGAAGGCTTTACTGAGAGGTAAAAATGTGATATACCATTTCTGAAGATTCGCTAGAAAAATGTTCAAAACAATCTCTGACTGGATGGAACCACTAACGGGGTTAGACGTCGAATGGTCAAATGTTGAAGTGGATTTTTTAAAAATTTTTTATACTGGGACCCACACATAATGACATGAATCTTTTTTTTAAAATCGAAGTAGATACCACTCGAGATTAGATGCTGTGTTTGGTTTGGTATTTGAGTTTAAATGAGCCCACTTCTTGTCTAGTAAATCTGTGGCAATAAAAATGGCTATTGTCTTCACTAATCCAACTCTAAAAGTCATAAGGAAAGACCGTTTGGATGAAGAAATCCTTGCCTTTGTGAGGATCCTTGGATTGTATAAAACAACAATGTCTATGCTTGAAACTTGTTGGAAAAAGTGCATTCCAAGAGCACAAATAAAGATGTGTCAAACATCAAGACTAGGTTAGACGAACAACTCTCTCCACTTGCTTGCTCTATGGCTTTTCTTTTATGATTTTAATGTTCCAATCTAATGGAATATTAATAACTTCTTTGATTCCTACAAGTTATTGCTAACCTGTTTTTCTTTGAAGCACTAACTTTCTCAAGAACACCCTTAGCTTCATGAAGCCCACCTTGCATCACCAACCAATGTGTTGATTCAAGCATAGCTAACACCTCTAAAGTAATAGGAATTGAATGGATTACACCAACTCTAAGCAAGAATCGCTAACTTAAGTGTGTTGGGAGTCTCACGAACATATAGTTTGACACATATCCAAATAAAATTCCAATGTTAACCAAAAATGTACACAAGAATAGCCATTAATATTAGTTATATAAAACTTAAAAATGATTAATGACAATAATTTAAATATAGATACCTCTATGAAAGAGGTGGTGAAGCCATGCATTGATGCTGGAGCGACCTCAATTGTGTAGATAGGAGAAATCATCATGGAAAAGCCAACACCAATACCAATAATGAAGCGACCAACTATAAGAAAATGATAGTTAGTGGCAAAACCCATCAGTATGGCTCTTGTAAAAAAAAATATCTAGAAGTTACAATGGTGTAACAACGGTCAACCAAGTTAAAGGTTTAGCCAACAAAATTTGCATCAATGAGGGAATAGATACTAAAGAGACCAGCCCAAGGTTCAAGTTTAATATAAATGAGATGAAACTATTCTTGGATGAAGATTGTTGCTCCTCTTATTATTCCAACATATGAAGTTGTTCAGAATAGAAAGAAACATTGGAAAATTTCCTCAGATGAAAGAAGCCATAAACATAACTACTGATCATGTAACTTTGATGATAGAAAGTGGGACCTACTTTTATTTTTAGAAAGATTCGTGTCATCTACACGTGGGTTCCACTATAACAAAATTTCTTAAAAATCCACATTAATAAAATAAAATTCCATGTTAGCATTTAACTAATGGAGGCCTAATTCCGTTAGTAGTTTCATCTAGTCAGGGATTGTTTTGAATGTTTTGCAAATGTTAGGGTTCATTTTGCATGCATTCAGTGTAAACACTAGGGGCTAAAATGCTCTTTTAGCATTTTTTGTCAACTTACTTTGATTAATCTGGCATATGGGGCCCAACGTTCGCCATTTTTATATCAGAATAAGTTGCTTTCTCTCTCTTTTGTAAATTTTTTATATGAATTGTGCTTCTTTTGATATATATATACTCATCATCATCTCAAGTACATTTCTTTTCGTACCTTCTGTTTTCACTAGAATTAGAAAAAGCAATATTTCCTTTTTCAATCTCTCATTCAACGTCTTTATTTATTTACACTAGAAGAACAAATTGCAACAATGCATAGAAATGACTTTAAGATCCCAAAACATATCTCGAACTTAAAAAATTTCCCTTCTCCATTCACATTTTTAGGAACTACCAGCATCCAAATTTCTGTATCCATATCCAATTTCTCTACCTTTACCTCATTGCCTATCTATTTCTTATCACTCAAACAACTTAGCGTTAGACATGCATAAAAAGTTGTCTTTGTTGGAAGAAGTTTTGGTTTTTGTTTCTTTTTCCCTTCATTTCAAATTCTTACTTGGGGACTTGGGTCTTATTTTATATAAGACCTTTTTTTTTTCTTGAATCATCTGTTTAAGTTGTATCCATTAGTTTTCTGTGCATTTCTTGACTTGGGTTATCATTAGTTTCAAATTTTGGCTACTTGACGAGCAAATAAAATCAATATATTGGGACCACAATAAAGTTTGTTACCTATAAAATTTGTTAATAGAGACCACTAAGGAGAAAAAGGAGACTAGACAATGTGGAACCTAGAGAAAACAATGTCAATTCATAGTAGAGAATGTGATTTGGGGAGATAAAAAAGCCATAGTAGATAAGGCAAAGCTAAGAAGCAGATCTGAATAGAGGAGAGAGATTTCCAAAGAGAGAACATGCAAAGAGAGGTGAAAAGAAGAGTTAGTTAAAAGAATAGTAGCATTGTAGTAGAGCAAATAAGAGAAAATGGGGATTGTTTAGGGAGTTTTGGAAAATTAGAGTTGAAATTTAGAAAAATGGAGCATGTTTAGGGAATTTGGGGAAATTAGAGATGAATTTTTCGAAATATTTTGATGAGAACCTTATGCTAGGTTTTATATGTGGCATGATGTTTATAGAAAAAATAAAAAATTAGGTTAGAAAATTTTAATGGAGTAGTTTAATTTCTATTAAAATAGGGTTTTAAACGTTTAATAAATATTAAGTTTAATATGAATTTTTTAAAATGTTTGAATTTAAAATTAAAAATTAGTAAAAACCTTAAGGTCTATTTTGACTCTTTTTTCTTTATTTTTAGCCTTATTTTTATTTTAGGATTAACAACTCTATTTATACGGCTAAGTCCACCAATCTTTAAGAATGAAATTTTCACTTTGTTATTTTTACATTCATGTGCTTAACATATCCTAAAATTCATTGAAAAATTGGTGATTTCCTTTTAAATGAAACTAGAACACCAATAATTTCCTTAAAAAAAAGAACATCAACAAAGATTGTTTGTGTAGTATAAACTTTTAAATGTAACCTTTTTATCCTAATAAGAGCCATTCTATAGGGAACCATATTATAACCAACTTTTGGTAGGGTTATAAGAAAAAATGCTTTAAAGTATGGCAAGATAAAAACTATAAAACTTGATCTAGAGTCCATTTTCTAGGAGATTTATGCTAATGGGTATGTAATTAAAGGGTAGATATAACATTATATTTGGAGAACTTAAGAGGAATATCATCATGGTTGGTTTGTTGTGCTATTCAACAATCACAGTACTATGCTACATGACAAGGTAGGGATTAAGCTCAAGTACGTGGAGCTAAGATTTAAAGATCTATAGGAAAATGGGAGTTATATTGAATGTTTCTTAGTTTTGGTTTCGATAAAATCTATATGCAATCATCATATTGATTTTTTTGGTAAACTTTTTAAGGTTGTATTTGCTTTAGGTTAGTTTTAAGCTCTATAAATCATTGTTGTACAACAAGTTTATGAGTTTTTAAAAGAAAATATTTTCTAGTGTATTCTTCTTTCTTATGTTTAAGTACATGATTTGTATTCAATTTCATTATTAAATAGATTTTGCAAGATTTTCATATTCAAATCATTCATTAAAGGATACCACTATATCTTCTCCAAATTTAATTAAAGGAAATCACTATATATTCTTAAAATGGTTGACTTATAATCATTTCTTACATCTTAGTTAGCATTAATGTTTGGTCAAATATTGTTAAGTATTAACTTCAGAAAGCTCCATATAACATATGTAGAGGTGATTAACTAATGAATTTAAAGTTAATAAAACATATATGGTCTTATAGAAGTTGTAAAGTATTCTTTATCATAATTTAGATCATTTATTGGGCAGTCAAACATAAAACATAGATCTTAAAGAAAGCATATTAGATTCTTTTAAATATAATTGATCTTATTTAACCATTTTTTTAACAATTCATAAAGCATTAGTAAGCACCTTGAGCATTACTTTAGTCTTTATTCCAAGTCTTTAAACCTACTAGAATAATTTAACATAAAATTTCTAATAGAATCACTTATTATTTTGCTCAAAATCTATTCATTTTAGGTGATATAGATAGAAATCTCAAATATATTTCATTATCATACTATTTTGTTGATAAGATGGAATAGTTCAAAGGAAATCTACAAAACTTGTGTAAAATCCAGAACAACATCTTATGTAGTTTCTTATCTAATAAGTCGACATTTTTTTAGTTGCTATCACAATTAATGGTGTCTTATAGAAGAGAATGCCTAGTAACCTATATACCATTATTGGATCAACACTAATTAACATTTAAGGATTTTAAATAGTAGTCTACAATGAAACACGTTGGAAATTTCTAATTCTTATCCATTTAAGTTATATTAATTTACAAATTTAGAAATATATAGGAATGTAGAAATACTAAATTGAACGTTTGAGTCTTGAGATTTGCAGACTTAGCCATATAATTATAACTATTAATCTTAATATGAAAATGAAGCTAAAAAGAACCTTATGGAGCATACGCCTTCTATAGGTTTTAATAACCCTCTTTTTTTGATGAATCTCCAAAAAGGGTATCTTAGATTTCTACCTCTCCATATAGGGTTTCACTTTCACTTATATTGCTTATATTAGGGAAGAAAACTATGTCACATTATTATTCATTATTAAGATGCAAAAATGTCATTATTATTTACTACTTGCTTCCTTAAGCCATATTGAAGTACCATGTGGTTTATTTCTTGTAATACCTAAATTAATTTTATTTTTAAAGCCACATTTCCCTAAAGCTAATTAAATAGTCCATTTGTCAAGTTGTGTCATCTAAGTTAATGGTGGTCATAGATAGAGGTAGTGTCAATTTATATTTAATACATATTCAAAGTTGAACTATTAAAATGCCAACAAATATATTCTATACTAATTTTGCTAATTTTCTTAAAGTTTTGATTTGAAAATCAAATTTTCCTATAAATATTAGTGGCAAACATTTTATATTATTTGAGGATTTTATTATTTCTTTCTTTCTATAAATTATAGACAAGATGACATCAGATTAAAGGAACCATACTCTTGTTTCGCTCTTATTCTCTCCCTTCCACCCTACGCATTCCCTTCTTACTTTACCATTATTCTTCCTTATCTTATCCTTTAACTCTTCCCTTTCACTTCCTTTAAGATTTTTAAAAGCTCTCCTTCATCTTCTTACGCTCCCTAAATGTCAAGAGTTTTTTTTCTTGCCTGTTACTCCTTTTTTTGTTTCCCACCCAAGTATAGTTACCATTTAATGTAATTGTCTTCGTCACGATTTCTTGCTAAATTTGTTCTTTGCTTGTTTGAGTATGTGTTCTACCAAATGTTTCATGTCATCTGTCCCTTCTCCTGGTGAGTTTCCTCCATTGCTCTCCTCCAATTTTGCCTTTACACTACCATTTCCAACCAGGCATATAACCTTTGGAGAACTAAGGGGCTAGAGGAAGTCTTCCTCTTTAAAATAATTTGATTCTTGTTTCATTCACTAGTTGAAGTGAAATATTGAAAGTAGTAGAGGAAGGCCTGTGAAATCTTAGACAACTCCCTAATTTCCTACAAAAATGACATATAATTATTAATCTATATATGAGTAAACATGAAAGGTCCACCAATATGGGTGATTATGCATAGTGTTCCTTTGGAATATTGTACTATGAAAGGTTTGAGTATTTTCTAGTTATATTGGTAAGTTCCATTATGTATGGATGAAAAAACAACAAGGAGAAGAAGGATTGGTTATATAAGGGTTTGCATTGGTATGGAAATGTTTAAGGATCTTCCAAACATTATCCCTATTATGAGGTTAGGAGAAATCAACTCTCTTTATAAAGATACTATACTAGTTACATACAACTGGAACCCTATCGGGTATATTACAACCGCAACATACCCTAGCTAAGGATACTCACATACTGTAATATCCCGTTATCCATATTAAGGCTAAAATAGTAAATATGAAAGATTACTGAGAGATTAGAAATGCATTGCATACTCATGCCTCATATGATATACACATACACATGAATATTGAACTTTTGCACATGAAAATAACTATACATGCATTCATGGATAATTCCGGGTATAATTGAATTGTGATGTGATGTTATGAGAATTGTGAAATTGTTGTATTAAAAATTTATTTGGAGAGGGTAGTTATTAATTTTGACTCTTTGGTGAATTTTAGGAATAATTTCCAAAATTGTTGATTATTATGGGACAAGGAAAAATGCCAATTGGCAAGTAAATTGATGTATGGAAAATAGATATAGGAATCAATGATATAGGAGAAAAAAATATAATAGTAATAAAAATGAAATGATGGACCTCGATTCCGGAGCCCAACTGGGATGCTCTGATAACACAACTATTGGACCCTGCTTCCGGAGCCCAACATTCGGAATCATAAAACGTGTGCTTGTGCTTGTTACCATGTATGGTTATTCTAATTAACCCTCATTAGTCATCCTCGGTTCATCTTCATTCTCTGATACCG
>JAOQMP010000005.1:33354178-33368729 GCA_027563575.1 Erythroxylum pedicellare
AAAAAGGAAGATTAGTAGCTCATAGCTCTCAAAAGGGATAGGAATTTGTCTCTTTTTATATCTCTAATCCATATATCCCTTATTTATCCTCTTAATTCCCCTTTTATAATTCAAAATTAGGGTTTTGTGGTTATACGCTATTAGCTACATAGGTGTGTAAGTTACCGTGTATGTTAATTTTGTAGAAATCTTGGAGTTACACATTCATAGTTGGCTACATGGTTAAAATACACAACTATGTATCTCAATTACATAACCATGTAAGTCTCCACATAGGTTCCAGAGAGTTACACGTTCCTATACACAATGGTGTAAGTTATAGTGACTCCAATTCTTCCATTTTTTTATCCTGTCTTCACCCTAACTCATCTCTGTTTTGCTCCAAAAAGGTAAATAAGATCAAACATCAATATAACGAAACCAAAGAAGTGAATTTCACTCATTGTGGTTCTTTTTCCTCCAAATTGTACCTAAACTAAAATATGAACCAAAATAAGTATTTTAGACATATCATAAACATTAATCACTAAGCATTAGGGAACAAATATATAATAAATCAAGCATTTATCAAGTTCTCCCACACTTGGCTTTTATCCATCCTTGTGCAAAACTAAAGATCAACATCAAATTTAAAATACTTCCTCTTTAACCATATTTTCTAATAATAGACATCATAAGAAAAGAGGAATAACTTTAAAATTTATGGCAGAATTTAACATTTAATGTTTTTACTTCTAATCAATCAACAATCATTCCCTTAAAAAGCTAAGCAATCTAGGGGTAGAATTTGAGTTTAAAAATAAGATCAATATGTGGATACATTTAAACACTTTCATGATTAAGACATTATATGAATTTGTATATCTTTTTAGTTCTCCACCACTAAGGATTCATATTCATAAAACGAATCAAAGAACCTTTTAAGGTTGTAATAACACTAAAGGTTAAGGTGAGAAATATTTTAGTCAAATAGTTTAAAAGTCATCAAAACTAATGAAGTAGGAAAAACACTCAATGGAGTATTGAACGCAAAAATTAACATCCAATCAAATTTTAGTACTATTAGCTATGATGAATGCCAAAACTCTATTCTATAGCTTAGATTTAAACTTTATACGACAAACCATATGAAGGACAAAAAAGCAAAAATAACCCTTAAGAATAATGATGAACAATCCAACATAAGCATAGGAGTGATCTTTCATAATAACTTATCCCTTATTTACATCATAATTACGCCACCTATTCCATATAACTTTAAGAGGAAAGTTTAACATGAATTACTTTGTAAAACAAGTGATTTTCCTCCTCAATAACTTCTTTTTTTATTCTCTTTTACTTCTTCTTTTTCTCTTTTTTAGTGACAAAAATAAGGATAAGAATTAAAAGAAACTACATCAGCAATGGAATTCATTGATAGGAAATAAAAATTACATTCCATTGACTATAACCAACCCGTATATACAAACACCACACACTTATTCTTTAGTGTATTCACAAATATCAACTATCACAAATGCTCCACTAAATTTAAGGTTTAGGTAAGACATTTTGTTAAGTTAAAGACTTATAATATAGTTAATACAAAAAGCTCAAGGGGCTTAACAATAGGATAAATCACGTTATTGGTAAGCTATTTGACTAATGTTGCTCAAAAAAATAAAGAATGCATGTATCATTTCCATGGTGATATATGTGATAAAAATGTGGTCTTGATTAGAAAATCAATGAAAAATTAGGATGTATAAGTTATGATGGTTACATATGAAAGAAAGAAAGAAAGAAAATGAGATTAATATGAATGTGTTAGTTTAAAAGGCTTAAAATCTGATTAATGTCTACCCGCTAGTCACTACTTTTTTAACATACGTCGACCAACCATAAGTAAGAATGCCTGCTTAAGTTGCCATGAATTTTCCCATTTAATTATACTCTCCAGTTATAATTATATAATTCTAGAAGCAATAGAAAAAGAGAGAATGTTTGTTTTTATCAAAAAATTAAAATCACAAAAGAAGAATTTAAAAACACACATAAGCAGTAAATTCCCCACCCTTGCACGTAAAACTTATATTGACCCAATGTAACATTAAATGTAAGAGAAGGAGCATTTAAAAAAACAACAATTGTTAAAATGTAATGGGAAAGGAACAAACTCCACTTAGTTTACCTTCCAAGTAGTGCCTTTGTTTACTTTCATATTATCTTGACTTTATGTTTTCTTCATTACATGATGTCATATTGGTCTTCAAGTAATACCACTTCCACAATCTTCACCGAAAATATTTTATAATGAAGCTTCAAGCATTGAACATTCACCTTAAATTGGTTTCCGATTTTTAGACTCTATATCTCTACTACATATTGAAAAACATTAAAAATCGCAGATGGATTGACCCAATGAGAACGTAACGTACCTAGAAATAATTTAAGTCTATAATGATAAATAAGCACTTTTGGCCAATAACAAAGCTTTTCTTCAAGATCATCTTGTCACAAAACGCTTTTCTTGTTCCTTAGATATCATAGCATTCTCATATGAGTCATTCCACGTCTTTTTAAGCTCTTATAATTGCAAATTTTTATGCACTCCTGCATCATCAAGATTCATAATGCAATGCTTTATGTCCCAATATGTCTTATGCTATAGCTCAACATGAACACGACACAGCTTCCTAAACACCAATCTATTTAGGGACATACTAATTGGCATTTTATAGGCTATCCTATAGGCCCATAACACATCTTCCAACCTTAAGCTCTAATCCTTCCTATTAGGTTAAATTGTATTATCCATGATCAACTTGATTTCTCTATTGGATACCTCAGCTTGGCCACTCATTTGGGGATGGTAAGAAGTGGAAAACTTGTATATAAAATGGTAATTTTTAAATAAAGCTTTCATTACCCCATTATAAAAGTGTGTTCCCCTATCATTTATGATGGCTCTTAACATCCTAAATTTGGAAAGATATTAGACTTGACAAAAATTGCAATAACTTTAACATCATTAGTCTTGGTGGCTTTAGCTTCCAACCACTTAGAAACATATTTAATTCCAAGTAAGATGTAGTGAAAGCAAAAGATAAAGGAAACGATCCCTTAAAATCAATTTCCTAAACATGAAATGCTTCACACAGAAAAAGGGTTTGTGGTATTTGATTTCTACTAGATAAGTTGCTTGTTTTCTGGCACCTATTACATGGTTTCCTAAAGACATATGCATCCTTAAATAATAAGGGCCAATAAAGACCTCTCTCCAAAACCTTATGGGTAGTTATTTTTAATCTAAATTTCCCTCCAAAGCAAATGAGTGAAAGAAGATCAAAATAGAAAGTTTCTCATTCTCAAGAACACACCTTCTTATGACTTGGTTAGCACAAGGCCTCCAAAGATAAGGGACATCCCATAATTAGTACTTAGTACTTCACTATTTAACTTGTCCTTATAAGCCTTTGACAACCCTGCAAGATAACTAGAAAAATCCACAATGTCTACATACCATAGTGGTGTCAAATTGGAAGAAAATAGTTGTTCATTTGGAAATGTTTACCTCAAAGGAACACCTTCTTCCTTTTAGACCAAATGATTGAGGTGAATAACAACCACATTCTCTACCCCTTTCTTATCTCTTATTTCTATATCAAACTCCTGAAGGTTGAGAATCCATCAGATTAACCTCAACTTTGCTTCTTTCTTAGTGAGCAAGTACTTCAAAGCTACATGATCATAGTAAACAATAACTTTAGCACCCAACAATATGACCGAAAAGCAAACATAATAGATAAAATCTCTTTTTTAGTTGTAAAATGATTCAATTAGGTTAAATTCAAAGTTTTTGAAGTGTAACATATGGCATGTGTAGCTTTTCCCACTCTTTGTCCTAAAACCCCCTTTATGTAATTGATTACATCACATATAATCTCAAAGGGAAGGCTCTAATTTAGACATTGAATCACTCGTGGATATCTTAAGAGCTACTTAAGTTTGTCAAATGCCTCCTTGCACTTGTCATCAAACTTAAAAGGGACATCTTGTTATAATAGCTTACATAAAGAAGAAACTATCTTTAAGAAATCCTTGATGAACTTATAGCAAAAACCTACATAACTAAGAAGAGAACAAACTTCCTATACATTTGCAGATAAGGCAAAAAAAAATGAGATCAATTTTAGACTATTTAACCTCTATATCCCTAGAAGATACAACATTCCTTAGAATAATACCTTGTTTAAATATGAAATGGAATGTTCCCAATTAAGGAAAAGGTTAGTTTCAGTACATATTTCCCAAATAAATGTAAGGTTTTCTAAAAAAATATTAAAAGAAGAACCATAGACATTAAAATCATCCATAATACCTCACTGATCTTCTCAACATATTTAGAAATATGTTCACCATGTACCTTTAAAAAGTGGCCGACACATTACATAAACTGAAGGACTTCCTTTGGTAAGCAAATGTATAAAATAGGCACTGAACATCATCTTTTATTAATCCTCTAGTGCAATAGAGATCTAAAAATAACCCTAAAATCCATACAAAATAGTAATGTTCATCTACAATAAATCTTTCAAGCATTTAATCAATAAACGGAAAGGGAAAATGGTCTTTGTGAGTTGTAAGATTCAAATTTCTATAATCAATATAAACTTGCCACCCTGTTTGCACATGAGTGGGAACCAACTCACCATCCTAATTTGTTACCATAGTGATTCCAAATTTCTTTGGAACCACCTAAACTAGGCTTACTCACTTACTATTAAAAATAGGATAAATTACTCTAGTATCAAGAAGCTTTAGTACTTCTTTTTCATAAATTCCATCATTAGAGGATTTAGCCTACATTATGCTTATCTAGTTGACTTGGAACTCTTCTCAAGAAAAATGTGATGCATGCATATAAAATGGATTATGCCTCAAATATTTTAATTGTCCACCCAATGATCTTCTTATACTCCCTTAATACACAAACTGATTTAGCTTCCTAATCAATGGTTAACACTATAGAAATAATTACTAGAAGAGTCGAATTGTCTCTTAAATATGTATATTTTAAATGAGAGGCTAGTAGTTCCAACTTTATATTAAGAACCTACACATTAAAATGTAATAAACTCTAGTAAGATTCTTATTATATATAACCAATGGTTCCAACTCTATATTAAGAACCTGCACATTAAAATTTAATAACCTCTAGTAAGATCCTTATTATATAGAACCAAATTAATACCTCATAGGATATATTACAAGGAATGCAAGGAAACTACCATCTTAGTTAGCTCCTCTCCTAACTCATCATCATCAGTGGCTATTAGCTATATATGCTTGGTTAAAACTGCTTCTAATTAATCCTTCAATTTAACTTAAAATTTTACTACACAAATAGATTGTTCACATCAATAGAAAAAGTAGAATGGTCATCTTGGAGATGTTTCATGGCATTAAAAATATTAAAATGAATCACTTCCCCATCAAATTCCATTTTAGGAGTGCCTAAACAAACATTTATCTTAGTTTAGGTCATGTTAAGGCTAGTTCTTTACAATAAGATAGGTATTGGATTATATGAAGTTTCATTAATAATATCTACCATATAAAAATCTGCATGAAATATTAGTTCATTCACTTGCACAAGCACATTCTCAATCAACCCATCTAGATAAGCATTATCGCGATCAACCAATTGTATGATAACACATGTTTCTTTGAAAAGGCCTAAGTTTAAAGAAGCATAGATAAAAACAAGGCATAATATTGATTGATGCTTCTAAATCTAACATGACACTCGTAATTATGGTGTCACCAATCTTACATGGTATAGTGAGCATACTTGTATCCTTACACTTCAAAGGTAATTTATTTTTAAACACTGCAGAAATATTCTCACCTATTATGAACTTCTCATTATCTCTAATCTTACTCTTAGTGGTACATAATTCCTTAAGGAAGTTTGGATATGTTATTACTTGCTTGATTGTGTCTAGCAAAGGTATGCATACTTCCATCTTTCAAAAAGTCTCCAAGAAGGAATTATGTACACTTTAACGTTTTCTTGATTACGTCTAACAAAGGAATATTTACTTCTACCTTTCAAAAAGTCTCTGAGATCTCCTTATCCTTTTCATCTTTGTTTGAATTTTATAACGTGCTAGGAAAAGGTGGATGGTTAAGCTTAACCACATTGGGACATTCAAAATTTACCTTTGAATTTGATAAGATATTTCCTTCTTCTCATAATTCCTTCTTAATTACCTCTTCACTAACCATCCTTTGTAAGGTCCTTTTAAGATCCTCAAACTTCCCACCACTCTTGAAGGTCACCATGCTAAAATTCTTTAGATTTACCTCAGGTTAAGATGGTAACTTTCCTCCATTTTGTGGTTCTAGATAGTTGATAACTACTATCATCTGACTCACCTGATCCTCCAAAATTTGAATTTTAGACCATGCCTCTTGAAATTGAGATATTGTCTCTTACTGAAATTGTTTCACATCTTGCTAAAATTGCAACGTATTACTAATAAGATACTTAAACATATCCTCTAATGATATATCTTAGTTAGAGGAGGATGCTTGTGGTTTGGGTTATGCACCCTATGGCCTATAGGGGAAGTAGTTATGCTACTTATTCCCTCCATAACTTAGGTTTGAGTGATCTCTCTAACCTGAGTTATAAGTTTGGGAATATAGATTATACTAATAGGCAAAATTTCCTCCTGTATCATTAACATACTCAATGTTTCCCTCTTGTAATGTTAGGCAATCATCCTTTGTATGATTTGCATTGGAACATATCCCATAAGCTTTCACCTATGCCTACTTTATAACAATTTGTTTAGAAAAAGACGTTAATTCATCTAGATGATGTTCTGGAGATGAATTTTTTATATTATTTACCCTACAAAAATTGTTATGAATGCCAAATAGTTGAATGTTTGCTACCATATGTTTAATTAAGGTCTTTGCCTCCTCATGAGTCTTTTTACTGATTACCACTTTCTACATCTACCAAACTCCTATCCATAGGCAATAATCTGTTATAAAAATATTGAATAAGGAGTTGCTCTATGATATTATGATAGGGGTAGCTAATACATAAATTTTTGAAGCTCTCATAATACTCATAAAGGGATTCTCTATGATGTTACTTTATCCCATAAATCTTTTTCCTTATGCTTGTTGTCTTTAATGAATAAAATATTTCACCAAAAAAAGCTTTTTCATTCCTATCCATATGCTAAAACTCCCTGTGAGGAAATTAAAAAACTAATCTTTTGTCACATCTTTTAGTGAAAATAGAAAAGCTTTTAACATGATTTGGTCTTCTATAACCTCTAAAGGTTTCATACTAAGACAAACCATACCAAACTCCTTGTGGTGTCAATGAGCATCCTAACTCACTTATAAGACCATAAACATTAGGAAAAAGACTTATCAAGCCAAAATTAAGCTCAAAATTAATATGCTCAACAAAATTTAGGAAAGTTATGCATAGTGATCTTTAAGTCAAGTCTAGGGTAGCCAACTTACTTAAAGTTCTTGAATTATCCATAACTTCCTCTAAATCAATTTCTTTCTCTACTCCTAGAGTTATTTTGTTTTCCCTATGTAATCTTCACAGTGCCCTTTTAATCTCAAAATCAAATTATATAGGATCTTAATAAGGAGATCTAGCCACTATCATATAGGTGGGTTTAGTTGAATATGAAAAATTAATTGTCATGTTAATTGAATACCTCCTATTAAAACTATTAGTCATAGATTAATAGCAAGCTTTATTAATCCCAATTTTCCATTAAATTATAGCTAATTAAAACAATCTCTTTAATTAGGTCTAGCTATCAGACAACCCATAATAAGCTCTCCAGATTTAGTATGACAACCTCGTTACATATTAAGAAAACAAGTTAATATAAACAGCAACCACATAAAATGGAGTCATTTAATCTATTCTATGTTATCCTTAATAATGCAAGACCATTAGTTCACAAACATAAATCAAATTTTCAATAACTACAAATTGCAATCTTAATTTTGGTAATGAATCTATAGATAAATAATATAGTAGGCCTATGTGAATCATTCATACAAATCCTCTTTGAAATCTTCACATTTCTTTGCATAGGTTGTTAAAAAGTTCTTAAGTAAAGACTCTAACTTGGACTTATAAAGAGTGGGGAGTTAAAAGATGGTAAGTTCATAATTAATTATATTTTTCCTAATGCTTAATGATTAATGTTTATTATGTATCTAAGATACTTATTATGGTTCATTTTTTATGAACAATTTAGAGAAATAAAATACAAAATGAGATAAATTCACATCCTTGATGTCGTTCTATTGATGTTCAATCTTATTTATCTTTGTGAAGAAAAAAGGAGATGAGTTAAGGTGAAAACAAGATCAAGAATGGAAGAATTAGAGTCACAATGACTTACACGACCTTATGTAGGAATGTGTATAAACTCGAAAATATTATTTCAGCCACCTTTGTGATCTACATAGCCGTGTGGAGACTTACACAACCATGTAAATGAGATATATGATCATGTATCTTGGTCGTGTAGCTAATTATGAACATGGAACTCTATAATTTTTTAAAAATTATCATACAAAGTCACTTACACGGTCATGTAGCTAGCCATGTGTAACCATATAACCCTAATTTTGCACTATAAAAGTATCCCAAAGATCAATATGTTTGGATTCTATAAAGAGCCACATCATGTCCTTCCAATAATGATAATCTTCACCATTGAATGCAGGAGGTCTTGTGACCGAGGCACCTTCAGCTACAAAAAGATGTGATTCAGCTATGGATCTTTGTCCTCGCTTTGTAAAAGTGTTTCTTGGAAACCTTGCTCTGATACCAACTGAAGTAAATAACTTGTTAGTATAGAAATCACGTATAATATGTAAAATACACAAGAATTGTGTAAAATTTTCAAAGATATTAATCTTTCAGGATTTCTTGAATTTCTTTACAAAATTCAGATGATCACAAAAACACTTTACTAAAGTCGATAAGTAATGCAATCACAAGAATTATTATCTACTCTTCTAATAACAAGAAAATTAAAAGATAAGGGTTAGAGAATAGATGCTGCGATTTTATACTGGTTCACCCTAAACCTTAGATTACGTCCAATCTTCAGAGTTTGTCTGAGATTTCACTATACTTTTCAACTTTACAAGTATTCTTTCTACACTTGCAGAGCCTCTTCAGGTCTCTCTCATAAAGTATTCTTTATCTGCTTTCTTAGCCTCTCCAGTCTCTAACCTTTCTTTCTCTTAGAAAGATATTGTTTGAGTTTCACGTTATAGATGTATTTGCTCTCTTTCTTTTGCACTTGAATACAGAGTTTCTCTAAGATTGTACAATCAGATTTTCTCTATTGTAAAAACGTTATTTTTATTTACGACTATACCTAGTATTTATAGCCTAGGTCTTCAACTGTCTTTTTGAGAAACTGCTTCTTGAATCTTCTAGAAACCTTTATTAGTTGAGTCCTGTAACAAACTCCAACTAACTAACTGACTGATGTTCTATAATAGTTTCCATTTGCATCGTCTGGTACTATACTTCTTCTAATGTCGCTCTTCTTCTGGTGTCTCGCTTCTTCTGGTGTTGACTTTCTATATCTTCTGGTGTTGACTTTCTATATCTTCTGGTTCTATATCTTCTAGGTTTGACTTTTTATATCTTATGGTTCTATATTATCTAGTTCTATATCTTCTGATGTTAATTACATATCTTCTGGGTTTGACCATGTGTCACTTACATTTTTCTGTGCACTTAACAAACTTATCAAAACAGTTCACACATTTGTAAGGTTATTATTATTTGGTTGTCATCAAAATTAATAGAAGTGAAGTCTTCTTAACTTAACATACATCCATTTTATCCAAATTGATCTTTCGTCTTCTAAAATCTGTTATAGTCTTTTCAGAATTAAGGTTAAATTAGTTGCCTTAATTTTATTAACTCCCAGACCACCTTATTCTTTAGGATAACAAATATCTGAACACTTAACTTTAGCAAAACCTTTCACTCTATCTTGGTGACTCTATAGAAAAATTCTAAACAATATTTCCAATACTTTCATAAGATTTTTTGAAAGAAAAATATGTGAAGTCCAATATATATGTAATGAATAAAGAATATATTTAATTAGTTGAAATTTTCCAACATATTAAAGTGATTTGTTAACCTAAAAGGAGAGTCTTTTCTAAATCTTTTGAATTAGAGGAAAGCATTATAGGAATCTTAGCCTTCTAGTGGATATAGGCAAAGCTAGATACAATAAAGGAAGAAGACTCCTACTCATTCCAATAATTCTAGAAATTCAAGATTCCATACCTGACGCTACTTTAAAGATCAAAAAGTGACTCTTATTGAAGTTTAATTCCAAACCTTAAATTATTTTAAAGAACTGAAGAGAGTCTATTAAAGTTTAGACTAAATCTGAATGTGTTTTGAAAAATTGTAGTAAATCATTTACAAAATATAGATTAATCAATGAGACTTTTCTACATCTACAATTATATTTGAATTTTGGATTCAAGCTAACATTGTGTTTGATAAGAAGAGATAAAGCTTCCATATATTAAACGAAGAGCTATGAAGACATTAAGGTCCCCCCTGTCTTATGCTTCTAGCCCCTTTAAATAACTTAGAAGGGCTAATATTCACTAATACACAATAAGAAGCAGTGGAGACACATTCTTTAGTCCAAAGTAAAAAAATTTCAGGGAAACCAAACACTTCCAATAAGTGGAACAAGGAATCTTAATTATTAGTATCAAAGTCTTTACTGAAATCAACCATGATAGAACTAATATGCACGAGTGTAGCTGCTTAAGTATCCGTTAAGTAACTCCTAAATAAGCATAATATTATCCCCAATCTGTCTATTTTCCATGAAATCACCTTTATTATCACTAATGAGAGAGTTAACAACCTTCTTCAATCTTATAGAAATCAATTTTGAGATGATCTTATAAAGGAAATTTGTGCAAGAGATAATCCTATAATCACTTAATGAAGATGGATTAGTTGGCTTTAGAATCAAATGTACAAATGTTTTAATAATATCCATCAAAAGCTTACCAATTCTGAATAACTCATAAGTAGCTTCCACGATCACTTTTCCAACTACATCCCAAGGCATCTAAAAGAAAAAGTCATTTAAGCCTTTAGGTCCAGGGGCTTTCATTCCATCTAACATGAAAATAGTGAACAATTTCTTTATCTTTAATTAGTGCAATCAAAGAAGAACCTATATCTCTAATAATTTTCTTAGATATAAAGCTACTTAATAAATTTAGAGATGATTCAGAAGCTTTGGCAAAACCTAACATATTGGAAAAGAAGCTTGTTGCTTTAATATGAATTGATTTTTGATCATGTAAAACAGTACCATCACTAGAAATAATTAAATAGCTTTTATTTATAGTCTTCCTTGCTAGCACATAATTAAAAAGAGCTTGATAAATTGATCACCATCCTTAAGCCATGCAATCCTGGATGTCTGCTTAATAAGAGAAAAATGATTACGTATAACCTAAAAATAAATATCTAATAGACCTTTTTCCTTATTCAAGAGATTTGCATTATTCAAAATTAAAATCAATAGATTTTGGACCTCAGACAATATTACTTTAGACACTTCCACCACATTTAGTGTATCGGTCCCCATGATTTTACTCAGCTATTTAAGCTCCTTATTAATGGCTTTAAGTTTCTAGACATAACAGTATTGTTTGGATCCATAAACTAACTTCCTAACACATCTCCTGCAAGCCTCCAAGAAACCACTCTAATAGGCGAAGTAATTGTTGAATTTAAATGAATAGTGCCTCATTGAGTAGGAGAGAAATCCAAATAATCTAATTGGTTTGTGATTAGAGAAAAAGGGTCCATAAACTTAGCAACATTGTTAGGGAACTTAGATAACCAACAAGAATTAGCAAAAGCCTTGACAATTTTTTTAATAAACCAATCAGTACCTTACTTTTTGTTTCATATATAGAAATGCCCATCTGATTTAGGATTAGTAACCCTCAAATGATTAAAACAATTTAAGAAGTCCTCTATAAAGTTCTTAAAACAACACTTACCTTAGGCTTCAGCTTTATTCAAGGTGGAGTTAAAATCTCTGCATACAACCTAAGGCAGGTTACAATTGATTCCTAAATCCCTGAGATTGTTACATAAATAATTCCTTTGGAATGAAAAATTGCTTGCATAAACTACCGTAAGCAAGGTGAACACTTTCTCGACCTTAAAGGAGATCTTTAAGTGCATTATTTGGTCAGAAATCCTAGAAACCTCCATCTTAATTCTATCTGAGTTATAATAGATGATGATTCTGCCTAGGATGTGGTAAGCGTGATTAGAGACAAAACTTCATTGCTTCCCTAAAATGTGAAGCTTTTTAGTATTATCCAACTTTATTTTTTTTCCAAAAGACCAAGTAAAAAAGGCTTTTCCTTGAAGACAAAATCCTTCAATGCATGTTGTTTTAGAGAATTATTTAAACCTCTAACATTTTAAACTATAATGGACATTTAATGCTTTTTTCCTTTTGAAGCTAGAACCTTTGCTCCTCTAGGATTTTCTTCTACTTGATATAACCTAGAAAGACTCCTTATCAATCTAAGAAGAAGTTTTTAAATCATTATTAACTTCTCTTAAAGTATTTCCATTCTGGACATCATAAATGAGACTAGCATGACCTTACTCAAGCTCATTCTTATTGGATAAACAAGTTTTTATAGTAGTTTAAAAGATTCAATTATATTAGTTGTAACTATTGTTTCATCAGGATTCACGTCATGCTTTACATAACCATTTTTTAGAAAATTATCAATAACTTCAGAGACTAGACAAGAATTAGGAACATTCTAGTGATGATTGGGTAGAATAACTACATTAGCTGAGTCCTCATCATTTTTTCTTGAGCTTGGAATAACTTTAATAGAATTCTCTACAACTTTTATAACTTTCATAGCTTCCAATTAAAAAGGTTCTTCCAATAGGCTTCCAAACCTCTTTAGGTTTCATACTGGGAGGTCTCCAAGCATGGTTATTTTTACTTTATCCTCTATTAGCACCATATTATCATTAAGTCCCATTATAGGGACTTCATTAGACAAATCTGTGAATGCCTCTACAGCTATGCATATTCTTGCAAAGTTTATCCTTTTAGTCTCAGTAGTAGCTTAGACAAGACAAAAAAGGTCTTCTAATTAAGCTAGCAAGGTAGCTGAGCCCTTTAGTGGTCCAATACTTAAGTGGTTTGACATGTATATGTTAGATTTGTGCCCTAAAGGCAATCACCTTCAGCATGTTTTGTACAAAGTTTTGTACATACTTTATTTTCAATAATAAAGAAAGGCATATTTCATTAACTTGGTGTTCATTATTTATGAATTGATGTTGATCTATAAGCAAATTAATGAAGTCCATGATATATGACATAGCATGAAGGAAATCATGATGTGATCATACAACTGAGATCCCTATCATATGCAATTATGTCAGTATCTAAAGCATCCCTAGTCATAGGATTAATGATATTGGACGTCATTAATCCAAATAGACTAGCACATGTCAAACTCCTTGATTTGATCAAGCAATGGATCTTAAAACTATAAATATAAGTTGTTTAGAGTTAAGATGTGGATGCTTACTAAAAGTAGTAAGTACATTAAATGACCTACCATGAGATCATCATATAGATGTCCTTTTCTAATGTCAGTGATAATCTCATCATGGCTATGGTACAAGTATCCATAGACTTGAGGTACTCAACGATATCTTGGATACTGATTTTGTGCTTTGACTCCATTCCTTGTTGCCTTCCAGAGGTCACTCATAGGGTGGTGGTTAGGACAGCTTGAGGTATTCGAAAGTAATTGCATAGCCAATAGAGGATTCACCACTTCTGTGATAGCAGAAGATGATACCCATAACCTCTTATTGAGGTCATTACTTGGAAATCTCTGGCCAGAGTACATATGTCATGAAGAATGTCTTCATGGACATATAGAGTAATGAGACCCAGGACAAGAACTGATATCACTTGGACTAGATTTTATGTAGTCAGTCCAGTGAGAGTTGACACTTTGCCTATACTTGTAACTAAATGGAGTATAGTATAGTGAAAGGATGAATTACACAATAATTGTCTGTGGGAGGGTTGGTAAGATGGTTCATGATGAGCATAGGTTTGTTCATCAAAGCACTTACTTTTTGGTCAATTGGAGGTCATGATGTGTTGCTGGATGCCGCTCATGACTTGCTTAATTAAATGTTAATCTGAGTGGGCATCATAACTAGGAACTTAATGAGTCACACGAATAAGAGTGACTCGGAGGATTCATAAATTGGGTTTGGATAGAGATCAATTATATAGAGAACATTAAAACCAAATGGATCCTAATGAGATTGGGATATATCTCGATGAGATCACGACATCGATATTGCTGAAATAGGCCTCTGATGTTTTTCCACACCTGAAACCTGGTAAGACTGACCCCAATA
>JAOQMP010000005.1:33379650-33395632 GCA_027563575.1 Erythroxylum pedicellare
TATTAACATGAGAAATACACGTCTAAGCACCTTGGAATCAATATAAAAACTAATTAAAATTTTAATGTTGAGTCTATTCACCATTATCACTTGCACACGCACATTGATAATCATTCAATCAAAACAAAAGTGTAGCTATTCCTTAGTAGGTTTTCATGAAAAATCAAGCTATTAACAAATTTGGTAGGTTTTTATTTGAAAACATTCTTTTTGTTGATTTTTCTTTAAGGCCATGAACCTAATCTTTTATGTGGAGGAAAACATTTGTGATGAATGTCAATCTGGTTACTCAACTAAGTCATGTTGTTATTAAGTTACTTGGTTGGAATGTCATTATAGCCTTTTTACACGAAGACACACTTTTATAATGCGTGTTGATCTGGTTACTCAGTTATATGACATTCTCAACTGGCTACTAACTCTATTCATAACCTGAAGGCTAACGAAATAGTTATTTTAGTTAAAATTTATACAATTTTTTTCACACAAAATTTGCCTTACTTATTGCTTTGGCTAATGATTCTCATAAAAATGTACTAATAATACCACTAATTTTATTGGCCTAAAATTATAAATGAGTATGCCAAATTCCTAAGGTGAATGGACTAACATAGTATCCTAATTAACTAGCATATTTAGCCTTAAGTAACATAGGTCACTAATTTCATAAGCTAATAATTCTTTGCAACCTGAAAGACTATGTTTAAGGCTAAATATATCCCGTTAAGTCTTAGCCATTGAACCATTCACACAATTTACATCATACAACCTAAACAAACTATCATATAATATGCAAAATTCATACTCAAGATAAAAACACACAACCCTCCCTACACTTAAACAACACATTGTCCTCAATGTGAGAAGATTACACAAACACACCAGGGGAAATAAAACACAATATATGAAAAGCATAAGAAGAAAATATTAACAAAAATGAAAAGAAAAATGTTAGGACACGATACCGTCATATTGAATGAGGAGCTGATGGTGACGGAGGCAAAGGTGGATACGAAGATCAATTGTTCTTGATGCCCATGATTACTGCCTTATCTTATAATTGCTTCAAAAAGAGTAAGAGAGTGGCACTCCAAAACATTCTAAATTATTAAGAACTTATTTTTAAATTTAAAACAAATCTAACTACGCAATAATTTAAACCTAACTACTAAACGTGCTAATTTATAGTCATTAGCTTGACCTTCATCCTTTAAAACTTAGCCAGGATCAATTATGAGCAGCGTGCTTTCATCCTTCTCGTTCAACATCAATTTTGTAACCTGTGAGTAAGCTACAAATTATAAAATGACGAGAAGGAAAATATTAATAAAGTTTAGAAAACCAATTGAGCTCAGTAATGTCTTTTTTTCTAATAAACTGTAAATAAAATAGGGAATAAAAAAACTCCCTAAATCTTCCATCGAATTCAGCAGTTTGTCGTGTAAGAAGGTGAGTTTATCTCTTTCTTCGGTAATCACCTTTGTCACCTCTGCTTCTTCCACTTCATGAATAGAGACTTTGATAGCTTCTTTAAACTTGATTTCTGTTGTCATTTTTTCTTTGTCCTCTTATTGTTTAGAAGATTCAAACACATCAATTATCCTAAATAAGCTACTATAATTCATATGCTTTAATGCATCATTCATGTTGAATTTCATTTGGTCCTCACTAATCCAAAGGATAAGGTTCCTTTCATGGACATATACCAAAGATTTTTCGATGTTCACACATGGTTATCAAGAATTGGTGAATAATAGGAACAATTGATATTCTTTTCTTCATTCTCTTTCTAATCTATTGGTCTTTAATGAGGTAGGGTTCAGTTTGATTTTCCACTAATCCTTCTGGCTCTCCCCCTTTTTTAGGTGTGATAGCTTCATATTGATCTCTTTGATGTATTTATATATTATTTACAAAGTCTTCCACACTTTTCTTACAAAATTTAAGAGAAAGTTGTCTACCTCAAATCTCTAGGTTGTGAATAGACAAAGCATGATTTTTTGTCACTTGATCAAATTGCTCTTCCATTCTCTTCTAGTTCTCTTCCATGTATGTTAACTTATCCATGATTTTGTCCAATTTGGAATCCCATGAATTGTACTCATCTTCCTGAAATTCAAATAGGCCTTGATGTCCTATGTGAGTATTTACATTGTTGGACCAAGAGAAATGCGGGTGGTTCTACCACCTTGGAGTGTACATGTTCCAATAAGGATTGTTACTTCTCCAACCATACTATGCCTCATTGTAGTTCACCAAAGTTCCTTGCTTCCTATACTATACATCCTCTATGATCATTCTTTCCATTTCTTCTTGGCATCTAGCTCTTCAGATGTCTCATTCTCACTCTTAATTGTCTTGATGTGTCTCTACTTTACACCCCAAACATCTTCTTCTTCTTCTTTTTTCTATATTTTTATTGTTATTTTTTGTTTTACTTTAATTTATATTTCTTCTATCTTTATATGTGTTTGTTATCACCTTATCATATTGAGGACAATGTGTTGTTCAAGTGTGGGGAGGATTATGTGTTTATTTGAATGTGAATTTTGCATATTATAGTTATTAGGTTTTATTCTGTGAATCGTGTGAATGTGTCAATGGCTTAGATGAATTGAAATTGATTAATTGTGAACATGGTCTATTAGGTTGTAGAGAATTATTAACTAGTAGAATTAGTAAAATGAGGTTCTTTGATTAAATATGTAACTTCATTAAGATTTAATGTTTAAGTGTAGCCCTCTAAATTATCACATTCATTCATAATTTGAGGCCTTTTAACTTAACTAGCTTTGCTAGTATTTTTCATGAAAATGATTAGTTAAAGCAACAAGGTAGGCAAACAAATTATTTTTTTTAAATAAGTAACTATTTCACTAGCCTTCGGGTTATTAATAAAGCTAGTAGCCAGTTGAGAACGTGATATAGCTGAGTAACCGGATCGACACACATCACAAATGTGTGCCTTCGCATAAAAAGGCTAGAATGACATGCCAACCAAGCAACTTAAGTAAAAACATGATTTAGTTTAGTAATCGGATTGACATTCATTAATAATGTTTGCCTCCACGTAAAAAGGCTAAGCCCTTATTCATAAAAATTTAATAAAAATAACAACATGTTTTCGAATAAAACCTACATAACTTGTAATAGTTTGACTTTTCATGAAAACATATTTAGGATTAGTTACAGAGTTGAATGACCAAATAATTATTAATGAGTGTGTGCAATTGAGAAAGGTAAACAATTTAACCCTTGAGTCTGGATTAACATGTATATTTAGTTCAGAGCCACAAGACACAGATTTTGCATGTTCATGATTTGAAATGACTTGAATGATTGTGTTTAAATTTTAATTTAATTAAAGAAGTTGAAGTCATTGTCTCATTAATGCATTGTGAGTTGTGTGAATTTATGTGTGTTTGTTGTTTTGTTTGCTTAAGCACAAGTAAATGTTTAATTGTGGGGATGATGATAAGTGAGAAATGCATCGTGTTTTAGGGCATAGTTTGATATGTGTTTATCTATTTATTCGATTGTTTAGTATGTGTTTTCAATAGAATTGTGTTAGTTTGTGAATTATTTATGTTTAAGTGTTTTTATGGGTTAGTACAAGCATTTGAGCTTAATTAATATGTCTTTGAGGTAACTTGATGTATTTGTTAGTGTTTCAAGGTCAACAGCGAATAACAGAGAAGTTTCAGAGAGACTTGGACTGAAACAACAGCCCACGATTGTGGCCCATCTGCCACTATTGTGACAGAAACATAAGACTGGGCCCACGATGCCACGATCATGACAGAAAGCTTACAAGGCTACGGTTGTGGCCTGCATCAAGTAGACGTGCAAACACATAAAAAAGTCAAGTTTTAAGGGATTTGTCGGACCTTTCGACTATGAAAAACCTCTAAGGCTGCCTAAAACTCATCAAGTATATAAAGAATGAGACAAAAGAGATGGAGGAGGCTCTTGCATTGGTCACCTTCAAGAGATTAAGAAAGAGATGAAGGAATAGAGATGTGAAGAAGAAGCCGACACAAAGTACTTCTCAGAACAGGAGGTTTCTCGATGTTGCTGCCTCCTTCATCCATTTAGATCTTCTTTTTGTTTTATTTCAATTTTATTTATGTATATAATTGGGATAACTATTGGGATAGGATTTTATGAATATTGAGGAATGTCTAAAATGCCCTTCGACTTGTTTTTATATTTGATTGAATAGAATTCTCATTGTTTATGTTATTTGGATTCATTATGATTGATTTCTACACTTGCATAATTCGGTGATAGACTGAGATGGTGAATCGAATGAAAAATAATTAAATTAAGCTAACGAGAGATTGATGATTTAATAAGAATGATAAATCAATCAAATCGGTAATTGTGTGAAGAGAGATCTCACATAAGTTCCCAGGAGTCTATTGGAAAACTTCAGATCTAATTAAGGGTTGGATAAATTGTGAATTGAAAATTTTCAATTTTCCACAATCTAATTAGGGTTTATAATTTAGGGCTTTTGGTTATAACGAGAGAAAGAGTAACCAACCATAGAATAGTCTAGGATCAATAATCTGATTTTTCATAATTAATTAGTTTAATGTTGAAGATAAATAAAAATTCCCCTTTCTCTCAATTGGTAGTTCCTTAGGTTGATTTTTGATGCGTGTGTTGCAATTTGCTAATTTGTTAATATTTTGTGATTGATTCTTGAATTGAGTTGTTCAATTGAATCAATTCATTGAATTGCATCATTATTTTAGTTTAGTTAAATTTGAATTTCTGCAATTAGTTTTGGCCTTAGATTTTAGGATTAGATTAACCCTTATTGTGGGATTGACATTTTAGATACTACATAAATGACCCGTACACTTGCGAAATATCGAGGTTAAAATATTAAAACTACACATATCTTAAAATTGCGATCAAAGTTTTTGCACCATTGCCAAAGAGGCAATTAGTTTAGTTCTTTAGTCTAAGGCTTTTTCACTATCTTTTGTTTTAAATAATTAATATAAAAAAGAAGAAGAAGAAGACGTTTGGCACGTAAAGTAAAGAAACATTTAAAATAATTAAGTGAGAATGAGACATCTAAAGAGTATGGAAAACTGTGATCAATGCCCCTTATTGATTGGCCTAAAAATATAAATGAGTATAGCATATTCCTAGGGTCAATGGACTAATATCGTATTCTAGTTAACCAGCATATTTAGCCCCAAGTAACTTAGGTATCTAATTTCATAAGCTAATAAATCTTCGTAACCTAAAAGTCTATGTTTAAGGATAAATATATCCTATTAAGTCTTATACATTGACCCATTCACACAATTCATATCATACAACCTAAACAAACTATCATACAATATGCAAAATTCACACTTAAGGTAAAAACTCACAACCCTCCCCACACTTGAACAACACATTGTCCTCAATTTGAGAAGGGTATATAAACACACCAGGGGGAAATAAAACCCAATATATGAAAAAACATCAAAAGATAATACTAATAAAAATGAAAAGAAAAGGGTTAGAACATAAAATCATCATGTTGACTGAGGTGTTGATGGTAATGGAGGTAGAGGCAGAGGCAGAGATCACTTGTGCTTGATGCCCATGATTTCTAACCTATCATATAATTTCTTTAAAAAGAATAAGAGAGTTAGCACTCCAAAACATTCCAAATTATTAAGAACTTATTTTGAAATTTGAAACAAATCTAACTATGCAATAATTTAAACCTAACTACTAACCGTGCTAATTTATGGTCATTAGCTTAACCTTCATCCTTTAAAACTCAGCCAAGATAAATTATGAGCGGCTTGCTTCCACCCTTCTCGTTTAACATCAGTTTTGTAGCCTGTGATTAAGCTACAAATTGCAAAATGATCAGCAGGACAATATTAATAAAGTTTAGAAAACCAATTAAGCTCAGTAATGTCTTTTTTCTAACAAACTGTCAATAAAATAGGAAATAACAAAACTCCCTAAATCTTACATCGAATCCAATAGTTTATCCCGTAAGAAGGTGAGTTTCTCTCTTTCTTCAGTAATCACCTTTGTCTCCTCTACTTCTTCTGCTTTATGAGCAGAGACTTTTATAGCTTCTTCAAACTTGATGTCTGTTGTCATCTGTTCGTTATCCTCTTGTTCTTTAGAAGATTCGAAAACATCAATTATCCCACTACTATACTTCGGATTCTTTAATGCACCATTCATATTTAATGTCATTTGGTCATCATTAATCCAAAGGATAAGGTTCTTTTCATGGGCATCTACCAAAGATTTTTTATGTTCACACATGGTTTATTAAGAACTGGTGAATAATAGGAATAGTTGGCATTCTTTTCTTCATTCTATTTCTTTATCTTTTGGTCTTCAATAAGGTGGGGTTCAGTTTGATTTTTTGTTGATTCTTCTAGCTCTCCCCCATTCTTAGGTGTGATAGCCTTATATTGCTCTCTTTGATGTATTTCCATATTATTTACAGAGTCTTCCACACTTCTCTTACAAAATTCACGAGAAAGCTATCTCACTTGAATCTCTAGGTCATGAATAGACAAGGCATGATTTTTTGTTACTTGATCAAATTGCTTTTCCAGTCTCTTCTGGTTCTCTTCCATGTCTGTTAGCTTATCCATGATTTTATCTAATTTGGAATCCCATGAGCTGTACTTATCTTCCTGAAATTTAAATAGGCCTTGATGTCCTATGTTAGTAGTTGCATTATTGGACCAATAGAAATCTGGGTGGTTTTGCAACCTTAAAGTGGACATGTTCCAATAAAGATCGTTACTTCTCTAACCATATTGTGCCTCATTGTAGTTCACCAAAGTTCCTTGCTCCCTATAATAGACATCCTCTATGATCATTCTTTCCATTTCTTATTGGCATCTAGCTCTTCAGATGTCTTATTCTCACTTTAAAATGTCTTGATATATCTCTACTTTACGCCCCAAACAACTTCTTCTTCTTATTATTATTATATTAATTATTTCAAACAAAAGATAGTGAAAAAGCTTTAGACTAAAGAACTAAATTAATTGTCTCCCCAGTAATGGCGCCAAAAACTTGATCACGATTTTTTGATATATGTAGTTTTAATATTTTAATCTCGATATTCTACAAGTGTACAGGTCAATTGTATAGTATCTAAGGTGTCGATCCCACGACGAGGGTTAATCTAATCCTAAAATCTAAGGCTAAAACTAATCGCAAAAATTCAAATTTAACTAAACTAAAACAATGATACAATTTAATAAATTGATTCAATCAAATAACTCAATTCAAGAATTAATCACAAAATATTAACAAATCAGCAAATTGCAGTACACACATTAAGAATCTACCTAAGGAAATACCAATTAATATCTTCAACACTAATCTAGTTAATTATGAATTGTCAGATTATTGGTCCTGGATGATCCTAAGGTTGATTCTCTCTCGAGTTATAACCAATAGCCCTAAATTAAAAATTGGAATTTTTCAATTCATTATTTATCCAACCCCTAATTAGATTTAAAGTTGTCCAATAGACTCCCAAGAACTTATGTGAGATCTCTATTCACACAATTACTGATTTGATTGATTTTTCGTTCTTATTAAATCACCTAACTCTCGTTAGTCCAATTTAATTTTTTTTCATTTGATTCACCCTCTCAATCTATGACTGAACTATGTAAGTTTAGAAATCAATCATAATGAATCCAAATAACATAAACAATTAGAATTTTTTTAATCAAAGATAAAAACAACCTGAAGGTGAGTTTAAACATTCCACAACATTCTTAAAATCCTATCTTAATAGCTATCCCAATTATATACATAAATAAAATTGAAATACACCAAAAAGCAAATCTAAACAGATAACAGAGGTAGTAATGTTGGGAAACCTCTTGTTTCGGGAAGTACTTTACATCAACTTCTTCTCCACGTCTCTCTTTTATTGTCTCTTTCTCAATCCCTCGATGAACTCTCTATGGTTTCTTGATGGTAGCTGATGTAAGAAGCTCTCTCTTTCTTTTCTACTTGTTCTATTTATATTATTTTATGTTTAACGTTGAAATAGGATTTTTTGGGTCTGAAAGGTCTAAAAACTCCCTTAGAATGCAAGATTGGGAATGGCTACACGTCTGCCTGACCCAGGCCACAATCTTGGGTTATGTCAAGCCTTTCTGTCATGATCGTGTGCTTTTAGGCCACGATCGTGGGTCATTGTTTCAGCTCGCATGTCTTCCGAAACTCCTCTGTTCTTCGATATTGACCTTGAAATACTAGCAAACACATCTAGGTATCTCATAAACATAATATTTAAGCTTAAAAGCTTTTTAACCCATAAAACACTTAAAAAAATAAGTAACAAACTAACACAATTCTAACCTAAACATATATTAGACAATCGAATAAACGGCTAAACACATATCAAACTATACCCTAAAATATGATGCATTTCACACCTATCACCTACCCTCAGAGGTAGTTACCCCCATCAACATCAATGATTTGAGCAAGCAATGGCTAGAAATGGTCTTCTAAGGACCATAGGGGTTTCTACATCTTCTCAAGTATCCAATATATAGAAGTCCGTTGGAAAAGTAAAATTATCAACTTGTACTTACACATCCTTAATAATCCCATTTGGTTGATAGACTGTTCTATCGGCCGTCTTTACTAACATCTTTGTAGGTACTAACTCTCCTAACCCCAACTTTTGACTAAAGGTGTAGGGCATCATATTGATACTCGCTCTTAAATCTATGAATGCCCTGTCTATGTTGACTCCATTTATACTACAAAGAATTTTAAAATCCCCTAGATCCTCTTTCTTCTATGCTATGTGGGGTTTTTCTTCTTCTTCGCACTCTTTAACCTTCTTCTTCACCGATTTTGTTAATGTGAACCTCGTTTATAGATGTGTTTTTATGTTCTCAACTTTATTTAAGTTAATCTCCTTAGAATTCCTCATTACCCTACTTGATAAGGATTTCCGTTGCGCTAGAATAGGGTATGGTAATGTAGTTAAGATTCCTTGATAGGCTCAATTCCGACCTCACTTGGAAGGAGTTCCATAACTACTTAGCCTTTTCCTTTATCTCCATTCTCCTTAGTATGATCAAGTTCCTTTTCCTACGACTGAGTGATGGTCATGATCCTTTCCTTTGGGTTAGAATTAGTATTGCTTGGAAGAGTTCCTGCATTCTTAGTAGATATTGCTTCAGCTAGTTGACCTACTTGGACCTCCAGAGTATGTATTGAAGAGGCGTGGTTCTTGGTAACTTGCTCAAATTTTCTCTCAAACCTCCTATATGCATCCTCCACGTATCCAATCTTATCTAAAATATTATCCAAATTAGATTCCATTGAGCTTAGTTTATCTTATTGGAATCCCGATTGTCCTTGAGTTTTGAACTGTCCTCGCATTGTTTATCCAAGAGAAATTAGGGTGATTCTTCCACTCAAGCTTGTAAGTGTTAGAGTATGGGTTGTTTCCCCCTCCTTGTCCATATTGGGCTCCGATGTAATTCATTTGCTCTAGATCACCTTCCTTCATTAAGAAATAGTCCATTGTATCATGGTCTAACTGTCCACAGAGTTCACACTTAAGTTGTACGACCTTCATCAGAGTTGAGGACAAAGCTTTCATGTTGTTGAGTTGTTTAGTTAGGTTATCAATCCCCACTTGCATTTCCATCATTTGATCCAACAGTCACAATTCCTTTTTATTCACGGAATGTAGTAGTTTGTCTACTCTACTCATTCGTCTATAAACAATTGTTACTCGCCATCTCCTTTATTAATTCTTCCGCTTCATCAACTGTCTTCCTCATCAATGATCCTCCTGAAGCTGCATCGATCGTGCCTCTCGTATATGGGGTAAATCCATTATAGAACATTTACAACAAAAATTCTTTGGGTAAGTTGTGATGTGGGCATTTCCGTTACAAATCCTTATACCATTCTCATGCTTCGTAGATCGATTCCTATCACCTTGTTGGAAGTTGGTGATTTTCTTGATAATCATAATAATCTTATTCAGGGGAAAATATTTATCTAAAAAGACACAAACTAACTGATTCTAAGTGGTAACATTGACTAGGTTAAGGATGTGATACTAACCCTTTGCTCTATCTCTAAGGGTAAAGGGAAAGCGCCTAATTCTAACTACATCTTCCAACATCTGATGACACCTAAAGGTATCATAGATTTCTAAGAAGTTCACTATGTGCACGTTGGGGTCTTCGTTTGCTAGTCCATTAAATTACACATTCTGTTGAAGCATGTTTAAGAGAGCTGGTTTAATTTCAAATGAGACGACTTGTACTGGTGGTCTAGCTACTCCTTGATTAGTCATATTAAACCCTGATCTCATAAAGTCCATAAGGTTCCCCTATTGTCATCCTTGGTTCACTCTGTGGTCCAAATCCTGCTGAAATTCCTTGGTCATTATTGTCTTTGCGATTTCTTCTTCTCCGTTACGTCGAGCTTTCCTAATGGTTCTTTCTAATCAAGTGATGTCTAAATTTAATTTTTTAGCTGTGTGACTCAAACTTCTCGTGACGCTTGTGTTCATGCAAGAGCACAATTTTAGAAATAAAAGAGAAAGAACAAAATTAAAAATTAAAAACTAAACTAAACGCGTTAAACTATAAAACAAACTAATTGTCTCCCTGATAATGGCACCAAAAAATTGATCGCAGTTTTCTGATATATGTAAGTTTTAAAATTTTAACCTCGATATTTTGCAAGCGTATAGCTCGTTTATGTAGTATCTAAGTTGTTGATCCCACGAGGAGAGTTAATATAATCCTAAAATCTAAGGCCAAAACTAATCGTAGAAATTTAAATTAAACTAAACTAAAACAATGATGCAATTCAATCAATCGATTCAATCAGAAAATTCAATTCAAGAATTAATCAAAAAATATTAACAAATTAGAAAATTGCAACATACAACAAAAATCAACCTAAGGAACTACCAATTGAAAGAAAGGGGAAATTTTTACCTATCTTCAACACTAACCTGATTAATTATGAAATGTCAAATTATTAGTCCTAGACTATCCTAGGTTTGGTTACTCTCTCTCAAGTTATAACCAAAAGCCCTAAATTATAAACCCTAATCAGATTATGGAAAATAGTAATTTCTCAATTCATAATTTATCCAAACCCTAATTAGATCTGCAGTTTTCCACTACACTACGGAAACCTATATGAGATCTCTCGTCACTCAATTACTAATTTAATTGATTTCTCGTTTTTATTAAATTACCTAACTCTAGTTAGCCCAATTTAATTATTTTTCATTGGTTCACCCTCTTAATCTATTACAAATTTATAAAAATGTAGAAATCAATCACAATGAATCTAATTCACATAAACAATCAAATTTTTATTGAATCAAAGATATAAAAAAACCCAACGGTGAGTTAAGATAATCCTCAACATTCATAAATCCTATCTCAATAGCTATTCCAATTCTATACATAGATAAAAATGAAAATACACTGGAAAAAATATATCTGAATGGATGATGGAAGCAGCAATGACGAGAAACCTCTTATTTTGGGAAGTACTTCGTGTAAGCTTCTTCCCCACGTCTCTCTTCCTTTGTCTCTTTCTTAATCTCTCGATGAATTCTCTCTAGGGTTTCTTGATGGTGGCTGATGCTAGAAGAAAAAAAACTCCTCATATCTTTTGTCTCATTCTTTATATACTTGATGTGTTCTAGGAAGCCTTAGGTGGTTTTTCCAGGTTGAAAAGATCCGAAAATTCTCTCAAAACTTGACTTTTCTATGTATCTATGCGTCTACTCGATGCAGGTTGTGGTCCAGGTCTTATGCTTCTGTCATGATCATGGTGATTTGGCCATGATCATGGGTTGTCTCCCTTGCTTCTATCACTATCTTGGTGGATGGGTCGTGGGCCATTGTTTCGGTCCAAGTCTCTCCAAAACTTCTCCGTTCTTCACTGTTGACCCTAAAATACTATCAAACAAATCAAGGTACCTCAAAGACATAATTAAGCTCAAATGCTTGTACTAACCCATAAAAACACTTAAACACAAATAATTCACAAACTAACACAATTCTGCCGAAAACCCATACTAAAAAATCGAATAAACAGATAAACACATATCAAACTATGCCCTAAAACTCGATGAATTTCACATTTATCATTAAGATTGATGCTAAAATCAGTGCCTCCTTTAATCAATTAAATGTAGATAGACAACTATCATCAAATAGGAAGGGCACATCTTTGACTTACAAATTGGTCAGAGGTTTAGAAATTAATGAGCAGTCTTAATGAATTAGTGATGTAATACTACATGTCCTAAAAATGCTTGTGCACCTTTGACGTTAATTAGTGGTACCATGAAGTGACACTTCTCCTAATTTAAAACTAAGTGTGATCCTTCACATCTTTAAAGTACTTTATCCAAATATGCCAAACATTGCTCAAAAGAGTCTCCAAAGACTAAAAAATCGTCCATAAAAATTTCCATTATGCCCTTTGCACCTTTGAAAATGTAGCTAAAGCATTGCATAACTTAAAAGGCATCCATCTATAAGCAAATGTTCTATAAGGACATATGAAGGTGGTCTTTTCCTAGTCCTCCGGATAGATAAAATTTTGATTATAACTTAAATATCGGTCCAAAAATAAGTAGAATGCATGGCCATCCACCCTTTCTATTGTTAATTTACGAATGAAATAGGAAAGTAAATCTTTTTAGTTACTTTGTTGTGCTTGCGATAGTCAATACATACTCTCCATCATGTGATTGTTCATTAGAAAATCATCTCACCAATTTCCCTCTCCACTATAGTCATTTCTCCTTTCTTCAATATGTATTATACTAGGTTAACCCATTCACTATCTAATATCTGTTGAATGATACCTACGTTTTGTAATTTTTCTACTTCTTTCTTTACTACTTCTTTCACATAAGGCTTTAACCTTCATTAACATTTCCTCACTGCTCTACTTCCTTCTTCGAGGTTGATCATATACATAACTACGTTTAGACGTATAAATTGTATGTCGGATATCTACCATCCCATAACCTTCATCTGCTTTCTAATGATATTCACCATCTTACTCTCTTATTCCCCGTCTAGTTGGATGGAAATGATAATGGGTAGAGTTTGGCCCTCACTTAGAAAGGTACACCTTAGTTGTCTGGGTAAAGGCCTTAACTCTAGAGTTAGTGGCTTTTTAATGGAGAGTGGTACAGGTGCTTCATCTCACTAGTATGTCTTGATATACTGGAGCATCAAACTCATTCGTTTCTCCTTCATCCTCCATCTCCTTTGTCCTCCATCTTATTTTACTCAAATTTTATTTCTTCAACGCAACTCTCCTCTTGCTCTTTGATACATTCATCCATTATATCAATCTTTATGCAAGAGCTACTTGTTTTCAGATTTTTTAAAACTTTGTTCATATTGAACTGCACATGATCATCAGCAATCCAAAGAATCAATTTACCTTCATAAACTTCAACCAACACTCTCCCTGTGTTCATGAATGGTTGTCTAATAATTAGTGGACATTCCTATCCTGTTCGAAATCTAGAATCACGAAGTCCACAAGAATAATGAATTTATCTACTTTAATGATAACATCTTCCACTACACCAAACAATCTATCAATCGATCGATCCACTAGCTGAATGAGCATCAAAGTTGTCTTTATGTCGCCTATCCCTAGTTTTCTAAAGATTGACAAAGGCATAAGATTTATACTTGCACCAAAATCACATAGACACTTCACAAATTCCAAGTCACTAACTAAACATAGTATTGTAAAACTCCTTGGTTCCTTCAATTTACGAGGCATGTGACTGGTGATAATGGAACTACAGCATTCCGTCAGGGCTACCTTCTATTTATATTCCCAAATTTGCTTATTTGATAATATTTCTTTTAAGATAACATTTCTTTTAAGAACTTCGCGTACTTGGGCATATGTTCCAATTTTTCCATGAAAGATAAGTTAATTTACAAAGCCTTCAACTTCTCCACAAACTTTGCAAATTGTGCATCTAATTTATTCTTCTACAATATCTATGGGAATGGAATTTTAGGTAGGTATGGAGGAGGCGCAACATAAGAATGGCTATCATTCTTTTCTTGATCCTTTTTTTGCTTTTCTTGGTCCTCTGTAAAGTGGGTTTTAAATTGTTTTTCCTCTAGTACTTCGAGCTCCTTCCCACTCCTAAATGTGATCACCTTAAGTTTCTCCTATGGATTTGCTTTGATATTACTTAAGAGACTCCCCATACTTTTTGTAGATAATGCATTAGCATGCTAGCCTACTTGAATCTCCAAGTTATGAATAGAAGAGGTATAGTACTTCACTACTTGCTCGAACTTCTCTTTTAGAACTATAAATTTATAAGTCATCATCTCCAAAAAAAATGTCCATCTTATAATCTATTATACTAGACTTCTCTTGCTTGAATCTCGATGGGCTTTGATTCTTTAATTGAGTTTCTACATTTTTTAATAAAGAAAATTTTAGGTGATTCCTCCACCTTAGATTGTATGTGTTAGAATAAGGATTGTTCCCTCCCCGACCAAATTGTGCACCTATGCAGTTGAGTTACTCCGTTTTTTTGTTTTACATTAAAAAGTAATCAGCTGTAACATGATTTTCTTGCCTACATAACTCACGTCCATGTTGAATTGCTTTAAGTGAATTTGAATAGAAGGCTTTCAAGCTATTTAGTTGCTTTGTCAAATTAGCAATTTCAACCTATAATGTTGTCACTAAATCAAAAACAATCAATCCCTTCTAATCCTTAAAGGTTAATTGTTGTATGCTTCAATCCGATGTCCAAAGAAAGCTACTATTTTCCATATTTAGCAATTCTTCTACTTCCTTAGTTGTTCTCTATATTAAAGATCCTTCAATAGTTGCTTCTATAGTACCCCTCGTGTGTGGATTAACTTCGTTGTAAAAATTTTGCAATAGGAATTCCTTTGATAGGTTCTGGTGAGTACATTTTCTTTGCAAATCCTTGTATTGCTCTCATACTTCATATAATGATTGCCCCTTGTTTTATTGGAAATTCCTGATTTCTTTGATAAGTCTTGTTGTCTTCGTGAGAGGAAAGTAATTGTTTAGAAAGGCTTGCACCAACTACTCCCATGTTGTGAAATTTGTTGAGTTGAGTGAATGATACCATGCCTTAACTCTATCATTGAGTGTAAAGGCAAAGAACCTAATCCCAACAACATTTTTCGAAATATTATTATATCAAAAGATATCACTTATTCTAAAAAGTGCACTAGATGAGCAATGGAATCTTCATTAGCCAACTTATAGTATTTCACATTGGTTTGCAATATATAAAACAATGTTAGTTTGATCTCGATTAAAGTTGCTTGCACTGGTGGTCGAGTAATTCCTTATTATACTGCATTGAACCCTAGCATCATAAAGCCCATAAGGGTTCTCTGTTCATCTCTGTTATTTAATTCTTGCACCATTGTTCTTTCTATCTCTTCTTAATGTTTCCCTCTTTGAATTTCTTTTTCTTGCCTTGTGATGTCAAGAATTGGAGTTTCTTTAACCTTGCTTAAACTTTGAGTGATTCTTGTGTTCATGCAATCACGAGAACACAATAATGGAAAATTTCCTTAAATCAATGGAGTTAAAATCATCCTAATGCTAAAATCCCCAACAACGACACCAAAAACTTGTTGAGCAAGTTTTATATATAACAAAACTCTTAATAGCTGCAAGTATACAAATCATATCATGTAGTATTAAGGTGATCATTTCCACGAGGATTTATAAACACCTAAATGATTTAAATCTAGCTTTGTCTAAGGTAATACGAAATTGATTTGAATTATATTTAAATAAAAGAAATTGAAACAAATAATCAAATAATAAGAGAGCTACTAATAAAATTAGGGTTTAATCAAAGTTGAACAATTAGGAACCATTATTTCCTTATTTTTGACTCCCTTAATTT
>JAOQMP010000005.1:33405196-33422904 GCA_027563575.1 Erythroxylum pedicellare
ATGCCGCGGTATCACCCGCAAACACACGCCGCAGTATCACCTGCAAACACCTACGGGTGGGGTGTGGGGTCCAACATCAGTGCTTTGGCTTGGTGTTTATTTAATAAATATTTTGCGGCTTGATAGTTTTATGTTAACATTATTTTATAATTAAAATATGTATTTATTCTTAATATTTTTATAAAACTTTAATGTTTAATATTTGTAAATTAACCTTCAGATCAATATTCATTTAAGCGTAGTTTATTTAAATAGAAGCTAATCGTATTGTTAGAATTAATGAATTTTCAATAAAAGTGATAGTTGGGTTTGACTAGACCAAAGTTAGTAGATTATATTTAAGTTGATTAAGCTTGGGGATGACTAGAAACCTAAGATCAAAACGTCATTAATCTGGTCAATTGTACTAAAATAATGTTATTTTAAAGTACTCCGATGCTCGAATCGGGTTTAGGCTGTATATTTTGGTAATGACTAAGTTTTAAATTAAGTTAAAACTACAAAAAATAAGTATTATCTCCGATTAGTAATATTAACTTGCTTATATTAAAAGCTAATGTAAAGACTTGTTATTAAATTTTATTTAAATAAAGAATACTGTATTTTGGAGTGAATTTCGCTTTAAAAGTTAACTAATAAATCAAATTTACGGTAAATTTTTTGATAAAATTTAAAGATAGATTGATATATTTCATCAAAATTAAACGGAAAGAAATTCCCACCAATCGTAATTTAGAGGCACGTAATTAGAAATTAATTTAAAAGAGAAAGAAGGCAACATTAATGAGTCAATTTGTGCTGGGGTTTGCTTTATCGCGGCTCTTAGTACTACTTTCGACTTCTTTCTTAGGTTTCATTGGATATGGCGGACTACGATTTGACGCCGATACTTGCTCCGAATCTTGACAGACACTTGGTGTTCCCTCTCCTGGAGTTTCTGCAGGAACGGCAGCTCTACCCTGATGAGCAGATCTTGAAATCCAAAATACAACTACTCAATAACACTAACATGGTCGATTACGCCATGGACATCCACAAGAGTCTCTATCACACTGATGATGTTCCTCAAGGTTTGTTATTTTGTTATTTTCTTCTTTCCTCGTTGAAGTACTATAGTGCTGTTTCTTTGTTGTTGTTTTTACTATGTTAGATATGGTGGAGAGAAGATTGGAGGTAGTGTCAAGATTAAAAGCGTTGGAGGAGGCGGCAGCGCCATTGGTGACGTTTTTGCAGAATGGAAACGCGGTTCAGGAGTTAAGATCTGAGAAGCAATACAATCTCCAGATGCTTCGTGACCGTTACCAGGTGAGAATTTGTTTGTTTTTGATATTGAGAGATTGGTATGTAGAAAGATGGGCGATTCCTAATTTTATTGAGCAATCGATGCAATACTTGAAGTGAGGATCTATTTGTTTTCGTTATAGAGGGTTGGTGCGTAGAAAGATGGCAGCTTTTTTAGTTTGTCGAGGAATTGATAAAATGGTCAAAGTGTTCGCTTTTTTTAATAGAGGGACTGGTTTGTAAAGATGGGAGAACTTTAATTTTGTTGAGGAATTGTGCAGTAGTCAGTGTTTTTTTTTTTTTTTTCGATTGTGGACTAGTATGTAGAAAGCTGGGAGCTTCCTAATCTGTTGAGGAATTGATGCAATTATCGAAGTGTGAATTTAGTTGTTTCTGTTATTGAGGAATTGGTATGTTAATTTGTTGAGTATTGATAAAGTAGTAAACAAGAATACTATTATGAAAGTGGGTTACTTATTTATTTAGTTATTTTGAGCAGATTGGCTCTGAACAGATTGAGGCATTATATCAGTACGCGAAATTTCAATTTGAATGTGGGAACTACTCAGGAGCAGCTGACTATTTGGATCAATATAGGGCATTGTGCACCAACAATGAGAGGAATCTTAGTGCTTTGTGGGGAAAGTTGGCTGCAGAGATTCTCATGCAGAACTGGGATATTGCTCTTGAAGAACTTAATCGTTTGAAGGAAATTATTGATTCTAAGGTGATTTTTGGAAAAACAAAATTGTTTCTATTTTGCTTTGATTACCATGTTTTGTCTTCTATAGACATGCTGATTGCGTACTTTATATTTTTTGTGGACACAGAGTTTTTCATCACCTTTGAATCAGGTGCAAAGTAGGATTTGGTTGATGCATTGGAGTCTCTTCATATTTTTCAACAATGACAATGGAAGAACTCAAATCATTGACCTTTTTAATCAGGACAAGTATGAATATTCTCGCATCTATTTGTTGCTGAAAACAAACTTGGTTTGTTACTCTGTTTCTTTTTCACACAACTTCATAGTGGGACAAAAGATGACCCTTTGTATTTGCTCGGTGTTATTTGAATTATAAGATTAAATAATTTAGTTAGGTATTCTCGGCCTTCTAGATAATAGCAGGCGAAGCTCTACTTCAAAACGGTACTTATTGCCACAAAATGTGAACAAAATACAGAGCCCTCATGTGACTCTTGTCATTTTTTGAGAAGTTATGAATGCTATTTAACAACTCAGTTATTTGATATTCCTGTAGTGCTTAGTTATTACTACTGCATCTATCACAACTATGCAATTCAATGCGTCACTTATTTTGCAGCAGGTATCATGTTTGCTCTTCCACTCCAATGAGTGTAACTGCTTTACCATTTTTTTTTTCTTTTAGATGCTAACCATTTTAAACAGAGGCTGGTTTACATAGTGTTGTTCAAATTTATATCTTCTGAAGTCCAGGAAAATAATTCAACTCATTATTTTTCTTGTTAATGATAAGAAATGTTATGGGTTATCATGCAGGCATAGTTAATTTAAGACACTGGTTTAGATTTATTCTTAAAAGGCATGCAATAGTATGCAAAGCAACACATCTCCTGCTGCTTCTTGTACAATAATATTGAAGTGAAAGTTCAAGTGTTTGCCTTATTTCGGCTATATTCTTAGCTTCCTTAATATGACCTCTCATATTTGCTTCGTATTTTCCTTACAAATCCTTTTTAGGTATCTTAATGCCATTCAGACCAATGCTCCCCATCTCTTACGTTACCTAGCAACTGCATTCATTGTCAACAAAAGGAGACGACCTCAATTCAAAGAATTTATAAAGGTTATTCAGCAAGAGCAGCATGTTTACAAAGACCCTATTACAGAGTTTTTGGCATGTGTCTATGTTAATTATGATTTTGATGGGGCCCAAAGGAAGATGAGGGAGTGTGAAGAAGTAAGTTACATATCGTAATTTGACTTGCTGATAATTTATGCTTGTTTGAACGTTTGTGCCAATTGACCATCTTTCGTTGGTGCTTATGGTTAACACATTCAGATACGAACTTTTTGTTTCCAGTTTGATTTAGACATTTTTCATATTACAGGTGATAATTAATGATCCATTCCTTGGAAAGCGAGTTGAAGATGGTACCTTTTCTACCGTGCCATTGAGAGATGAGTTCTTTGAGAATGCTCGTCTATTTATTTTTGAAACTTATTGCCGAATACATCAACGCATTGATATGGGGTAATGACTGTACTCCTTTAATTGTTCCATATACTTCCACAGATGAACTTCTTTTCCGAGAGATTAAGTAAATTGCTTGGAGTTAAACTTGAGTGATAATTTTAGTACTTGGCTTGAAGAATTTACTAATGTAGTCTTATTCATGGAAACAACATGCTGAATTCTTGAACTTGGCTTGTCTATCCCAGAAGATATCTAGTCTTTAGATCCCTGAAACGCTGAAGTAAAACATCTGCTTGAATAAGATCTCCTAGATGATAATTAACTCTTAACAATGCTGATTTAATCGTCAACACTGTGTGATATTGGTAATGTTAGTGATATATGTTGAAATAATATTTTAAATAGCAGCAGCTTTTTTCTTTGTGTAGTTTTAACCCGCAACTTTCTTGATGCGAAGGAATTATGTCTGGTTACGCATCTAGGACAGGTGTTTTTGAGTCAAATGGAAGTTGCACACTATAATATTTTCCTCACACTTGATCGAATGAGCATAGTATTTTTTAACTTCCTTTTGTTGTACGATGAAACACTTAAACAATCTCTTCTTTGATTATTTTTTCTGCCATAACACTGCTTTGATGTAGAGCCTCTTCCAGAAGCTCAATTTAGTATTGGCATACACTGTTGGAAATATTTTCTTATCGACTCACTGGCATACTAATTTAGATCTGTTTAATGTGTGGCAGAGTTCTTGCGGAGAAATTGAATCTGAATTATGAGGAAGCTGAGAGGTGGATTGTAAATCTCATCCAAAATTCAAAGCTTGATGCTAAAATTGATTCAAAGTCCGGAACTGTAATCATGGATCCTAATCATCCGAATGTGTAAGATGGGGATAATAGAATCCAGTTTATCATGTTGATCTACTCGGTGTTTTATTCTGTTGCTCTCATGCATCCAAAATTTGTTTAACTTTTCCAGGTATGAACAGTTAATAGATCACACCAAGGCACTATCAGTTCGTACCTACAAGTTGGCCAGTCAACTTCTGGAGCATGCACAGACACAGGCTGCTCAATGAAATTTTTTTTACCTGTGCCAGTGTAGCAATTTGTTAGACATCTGAAGATGATTCTGAGATCCCAATTAGACCAACTGTACTCGTGAAATTTTCCAGGAAAGTTTAGCTGGATTAAATGACAATTTTTGGAGGATAATTTATGATTCATAGCTTGCTTTTAGCTTTGTTTAAGTTGAGATTTATTTCTTTACGTTTAACCTTTGTAACAACGGCCAAATTTGCGATCTTTACTTGTGACAATGCATCTAGCTGCTTTGCATTTTCCTTATGATACTCGAGTTATAGGTCTTGACGTGGGTGGAGAGCCGTGTGGAGCAATTGCAGTCAGGGTTAAGCAAAATTAATCTCGTCGACTAGTTTCATGAATTGTTCAAGTGACCACATGAAAAATGCTTGTATGACCATGGGAGTGAATTGCTTGTAATAGTATCAAAAAAATGACAAATATACACAAGTTGCTGTTTGGCATGCATTCTCTTGTAATAACATATTTAAAATCAGTCTGCATTGCGTTTGAACACGTAATGTAGTTGCTAAAGATTTCGAAAATAAAACAATTCCACTGAGAATCAAATCCTTGCATTGACTAGAGCTTCTTAGCTGGGCACATATATGGCACGATATGTTCAAATACATGGGCTTCACCAACAGTAGATCTCCAATAAGAGATCCGGCTCTACTTGGAACAAATTGGAAAATTTTGAATGTTATAATGGGCTGGCGCTAACTTTTATCAACTTTGCAAATTAGAAGTGTAAAATAATTTTTTATTAAACCTAAACTAGACCGTCCAAGCCTCAGACTCAAGATCCAATTCTTAAATAAAACGATGTCACCTAAATTACCCAAGCTCAGACTTAATTGAAAACACATTGAATCTAGGCCAATTATCACCCTTATGTCTACCACTAGTTTAACAGCTACAATAGATTCTAACCATCTTTATGACTGATTTAGGTGCTCCTTTCCTCATGCTAACAAACTTTCCAGCAAGTATCCAGAAAGAATGGTCATGATCGTTTTCTCGAACAAGCAACATTCCCACTCTTGGTGTAAGCTAGTCTGACCACAATCAAACTGTGCTTCACAAACAACAACCAGAAAAGAAACAGCGAAAGCAGTAATTCCACATCCATTGCCCGTGTCTTTATGTTACTTGACAACTGTTGGAAAGAGCAGAGAGGCAAGTCATGAATTATTTACGCACATTAATGGTCTAATAAATCTGAATTTCCTCCATGGTCTTCCTTCCACCTTAAGAATGTGCATGTATTGTGTATCTAAGCCTCCGCATCTCACTCCTTATATCCAAAATAAAACTTGGAAATGACCCATTTCTTATCCTTAGATCAACTTTTGGATTTTCATGAATTGTTGGAAACGAGAGGGAGCCACATGCATCCACGAATTATACTGAGCTACTTCGGTAGTTCATAGAGCATTATCAATCACGATAATCTGTTTGCATAGGCATCGAAAGACCTCCATGTGTTTCTCACCACCGAGAACGTGAATTACCGTAATGCTTCCAACTATCCTTTGAATATCTTTGGCAATAACCCCTTTCATGGATAGCTATGTCCATCTGATGACTTTCCATTCCTTCTCCTTCCATTGCTTTCTTTAGTTTTCTTTCTAGTTTCTTCATCAAAATCATACTCTGAACGCTGTTCACAAAAAACAGTAGCCTTTAGGAGCCAAAATTACAACTCAAATAATGATCACCAAATGCGCAATTGCAACAATTTTGCTTAAGTTAGTAGAAAATTAGACAGCTCACAGGAGTGTTCATGAATTCAAAATTTAGACCATTGGAACAAGAAGATTTACATATTGAATAGCCTCAAGATACAAGATCAGCTGTAGGAAATTAGGGTCCTTGTATTCTAGTTTCCATTATCCGGAGAGATGACATTCTCATATTGCAACCATAAATAGAATGCTACCATGACTAAGGATGCTAATTACTTCTGTTGGATGATGGTCTCTCCAACATCAAAAAATTTGCTAGGTTTAAAATCAAGACAAACCAGCAAATAAAACAGATAACATGAAGACAAAAGTAAACTTTAAGAGATACAAAAAAGGACTAAAAGAAAAACATCAAAGCCTATCAGCAAAATCATTTCATTTAGAACTCCGATTAAAGATATAAAAAGTACATGTGCAGTTCAAACACGAGCAACAAATAGCTGGGAATTTAAGAATCAACCATACACAAAAACTTGGACAGCTCCTTTAGATCCAGGTAATTCTGAAACTCTAAATGATAATCATTCACAGAAACCTTTCTACATCACATGAAAAATATACCATACCTTTGTAGGGTCAGAGAGTATTGCATAAGCTTCTCCAATCATTTTAAACAACCTGTGAGCATCAGCATGAACCTCGTGGACAATTTCATTCCAAAGTCTCCCCTCATATCCACTTTGACTTCTTGCCAGAGATTGACCAGCCTATAAGATAAATAAAATCTAATAATAAGAAGCAAATATGAACAGGATCAGGAACTGCAGAAATAAAGGACGAGTTTTTTGACCACTTCAAGATATGAGACTTTTGGAAGAATCATATGCATCACAGAAAGACAAACCTTGTCTGGGTGATGTCTTAATGCTGCTTTCCGGTATGCCTTCTTTACATCATTTGCAGCATCAGATTTTTTTATTCCACTGGAAAGCAGTAGTTAACTAAGAAAGTTAGAATAAGCCACATCACAGACCAGCAAGGACGGGACAGTCTCAGTTACTCCAGTACTATAAGAAGCAATAATTGGTTCATTAACTCAACCAACCTACCAAAATGCAAACAACATTCCGCATCTCATTTCTCTATGATCTATGCAGAGGAACCTGTGTCCATTTTTCAAAATTCCAATCTACCTTTCATGACTTCTTTAATTCAAGCAATCCCTCTTCCATACTAACTTATGAGTTTGATAAAACAACAGAGTACAAAGCCTTGCACACATTGTCAGGATGCTGCATACTTTGTTTTGAATCCATTGTTATTTGTTTTGACCCAATAAATTTTCATTAGTTCATATAAGGGAAGATTAGTGAAGCAAATTTCGAACAATCCATGATGCAATGCAATGCACAAGCATGGCCCGATCGCAAAAACTTAAATCAGCTCCATTTACAAGCAGTAGACTTTTTATATTACATAAGTAGGCTGTTATTTCAATTTTTTGGACTAGCAAGTTGAACTACAAGGTCGGTCCCAACTTGACTCAATCAGATCATTTACTTCCATGCGCGAGAATGCAACAAGAATAGCACCTGAACTTCCAGAGAAAAATCACAAAAATGTAAAGCAACAGAAACTAGAGATTGTTTTCCCTGGTATTAATGAGTCCTGTGGCACATATCCCACAAAATTGAACTATGTTTCAGAAGCAGATTATAAAGTATAAGTCCACTCACAAGCAGGGTAGAAGGGCATAACTTATGAGATGGTCAAGACATTCACATGCATTAACACTTGGAACAAATAGCTTCTAAGGAAACAGAAATTTGGGCCCAGCACATGTACATAAAGATGGTTTACATTCTTGTTTGTTAGGTAGGAAGAATGCCAGATTAAATATAGGAAAATCATCATCAGGAGCTCATCCTCCTAAGAGAATGAACTCCCCTTCCATACTCCCTAACACAGAGAACAAAATACTTAAAGCAGCTAAAAAATTTTTCTCAAATATCATAACATTCACAGGAAAGTGATTGTAACAGTAAGATCATTATTGTTTTAGAATAGTTGCATCAACTTTTATTTATTGGACAGCAGTTTTATAGCTGAAAATTAATTGTCAAAGCCAAATTGAATGATAACTTACAGCATAACCAAATTGAATGATAACTTACAGGATAAGGTATAAATCCAACGGAATTCCATTTTTTGCTTCCTCTTCCATCAAGGACAATCGATGTTGGGCTTGTCTTAATTCTTTTCTCGTGCTAGCAGATCTACCATGCCTCCCAAACTGACTGGACTTTTCTTGTGATTGACTCTCAAGAATGGAGATGAGTCTTTGGAGATCACTGGCTGCATGCCCATAATCTTTGATCATCTCATGTAAAGCGGCTCTCCTAGAAATTGCCTGCCCAAAGAATAAAAGTCAAGACAAAAATGCCAATAAAGAATTTTGGTACCAATACTTGCTTGGCATTAGGGTTAGAATATAGAAATTGTACAAGATTGATTTCAACTATAAAGCACAAGATGCCCCAAATTGGGAGTTTTAAGCGTTGAAAAAACATGTTGGGGAGGAAATGTACTTGATACACCGCAAACCAAATCTTAGCATTGTAAAACTACAAGGAAATGCATCAAAAATGCTTTTTGCCCTAAACCAAAAATAAAAAACACTTATTATGCATTTCTCTTACAACTTCCTCCTGCATTTTGGTTTGCAGTTCTTCCGCATCATCTCCAAGGTATCCTAGTCGGGTTTTTCCTGCTCCAATTCCTTTGCATCACAGTCTCTAGCATCTATGTTATGGTTTATGCTCGCTCTCCCTCTCTCTCATCTCTCACTAATCAATTGACCAAATATCTAGTTATTTGGTCAACATGAGGTCTCCCCCTCTGATTATCTGTTTCATGCAGGCACTCAAATCTTTGGCTCTCTGGTTTATTGCTCCCCAGCTCTTGCCATGCTGGTTATCTCTTTAAACACTATTAGGTATGATGTGTTATATTTTGGGCTATTGAAAGTAGAATTGTAAAAAATAATTAAATTTTATATTTTAGAATATTTTAAACAGTAATTCACCAGGTTTTGGCCCTAGCATTTGTCTTTCTTTGTTACAACATTCAAAGTAACTTCTTTTACACTTCCCCAGTAGTAAAGGGTAATCATTCTATAATGATACAAAAATAAAATAAATTAAAGGGTAAACGACACAGAGCTCCCTTGTAGTTTTCAAAACTTTATAAAAACCCTTAATCTTTAAATTCTTTTAAAAAGGTCCTTACAATTTCAATTTTCTAGACAAGTCTGTTCTCTTAGACTTCGGTTAAAAAATAACGATGAAATACATGCAACATGAACATCACACATGGACCAATCAAATACTATTTACATGATGATCTTTAAACTTGAATCAAACTAATTAAACCCAACCTAAACTAATAATTTATTATAATTATCTTAAATTGTTAATTTAAATCAAGTTTAAATGACCCAAGTTTAAGAACTAAATTGGGTTACCATATAAGTGACATTTGATTAATTCGAATATAATATTCATACTATGTATGTTTCATCATTATTTTTTAACCAAAATCGAAGAGAAAATGTTTTTTTCGAAAACTAAAAATTAGGAGTTTTTTTCTAGAATTTTATAGATTATAGGATTTTCTAAAGATTCTTTAAACTACTACCCTAAAACATAAAATTTTCCATTAGTAACTAACCTTACTGATGATTAGCAATCTTATCAATCAATGAGTTTTCCATCTAAAAATAAAGGTTTGGCTATCACTAACAGAGACATATGACGTAATGACTGCACATCAATACTACGTACTTACAACTAGCACATCTACTAGGATAAAAGTTCTGCATGACAGAAAGAGAGAGATGAAACATTATTTGAAATCCATGATCAAAATCATGTAATACATTAAGCATAATAAACAAGTTGAATAAAATTTTTGACACTTATGTGCGAATATTGCTTATTGTCAAGGATTTTCTTTCTTTTTTCTTCATTTTCAACACAAGTAGTTAATCCATTCCTTTACGAAATTTTAAAGCCAATTTTACAAATCAAGTTTGTTAACTACTGTAAGATTAACTCTTAGCTGTCCACAATGTTAACTCCATGTTTTTAGCATTTATGTAATATACAATAAATATGGTTTATAGGAGCTATTGATACTAGCACATTGGGTTTGAAATGTACTTGAAATTTATACCTTACAGTAATTTCCATCAAGGGCTATAGCGAAACTGCAATCCGCAATAGCATTGGTAATTTGATCCAAGGCTTGATAAGCTGCAGCACGATTGCAGAAGCATATTGCTGCAAAAGGGCGTGATTCAACATTGCTTGCTAATGCAGTACTATAATGATCCACAGCTTCTGCATATCTTCCTGAACGAACAGCTTCATTGCCTGCATTCTACAATCAACAAGAACATTAATGTACACTTGACAGAACTACTCAATTAGCCTTGAGCTTATGTGAAAGTAGAGGTAAAGGAGAGAAAGAGAAGAACACATTTGATAGTTTATTGTGGGCCATTAAGATGCTGAGGCATGTTATTAATTTGATTTTGCCCATCTATTTATTATAGTATGGGAATAAGATGTTGTACAGCTTAAACACATATCCATATCCACATATTAAACAAGAAATGATAAATTAGCTTTGGTTGTACGTGAAAAGTAGATATAAGAGAGAAAAATATACACAATAGTTTAAGTTGAACCACTAGTGTACTATAGTGTGTTGTTCATTTGATTTTATCCATCTATTTACAGTAGGAGGGCAGTCCAACATTCTATAATAAGATTATAAAAAGAACTAAATAATACCTAAAAGTATAATATTATGAGATATACAAAATAGTCCTATATTAGATAAATAGTAAGTTCCTAAATACTAAATCTCCATGATCTTTAACACAAACGCTCAAGCAAGTAAATAGATAAGAGATTTGCCAAACAAGGATAAAGGAGGGAAAAATAAAATTAAAGATAGAGAAAAGATAATCTAAGAATACAATAATGGTCCACTCAATGGGCTATACAATAATGACCCACTCAATGGGCTGTCGAAGGAAAAGATAGAATTGGGATAACAAAGCTTTCAACAAATTCCAAAAGGAAGGATGAAAGAAGGGCAGTGGCACTCTTTAACATGTCGCTAAAAAGAAAAATACTCCCAATGAACTGCCAGAAAGAAAGGCAGACAAAAAGGAATCCACTGAAAGGTGAAGATATTGACAATGAATGAAGAAATGGGGCATCTAAGACAAAATAAATAAAGAATAACGCTTTGAGAATGAAACTTCAAACTTTGAAGAGGATAAGTTCTTATAATTAGAACTTGACTCTAATATCATGTCAAATTAGTTTGATACTATGTGAAATTATGTTATGTGCCCGAGAAAAGGGATGATTAACAGTGAAGTCCACCTCTTTTCCTTTATTAGTGTTTAGTGTTTCTTCCTTTCCTTGAAGAACCTATCTTGGTAGAAAAAAGGGATGCTATTACATAGCTATTCCAAAACTACTACTATTATTAATTAAATTAATTTAAGATGAATATTGCTTGCTTCCTATTGCATAATACCTACCTATGTATAGGCAAAAGAAAGACAATGTCTGAAATCTCAAAAGGAAAACAAATTTCCACCTAAATTAGGACTCCTGATCAGGTAGTAATACTACCAAACCCAAAAAAGAATAATATACAAAAATAGTTATATCCTAAGCAAGCAGAATAATAAAAGGCTTCCTAATTAAGAATCTTCAGCTGCCACTTTTGTTTTGTTGCTCCTACGATGGTAACTTCTTCCAACAAAAGCATCCACATCGAAGTAGATATAAAAGAAAAAAGAGAAGGATAGGAATATAAATAATGGTTTACCATAGTTCAATTCAGAAACCTTAATTCCATGAACATAAACACCATTATGGTACTGAATTGTGTGATTCATTTTGTGTAAACCATCTATTTATAATGATAGGGTAGTACCACATTACGTAGAGAAAATACAATATTACTAAACAATACTTCAACCATTATAGTATAGGATATACAAAATATTCCTACATATGATAGATAATCATATTTATAACCAGATAATGTACATAATATATTTCGAACATCTTCAACAAGAACAATAAAACCTATGGATTATGATGAAAACTATAATATATAGATTAAAACTGGAAAAATAAGACTAATAAAAAACTTACTTTATGACTTAAAAGATCACGGATGGTGACATGTAATGAAGTTGATTCCAGCAATTTACTTGCATATCTATAAAATTAAGCTTATCAGGAACCTTTTCAAAATTACGGGACAAAAGAAAATTTTTCCTTCTGAATATGCAAAGTTAGATTGTAAGTATTTACTTGTCATTGATAGATCCCATTTGCTTCAACTTGTCAAGTAAAACCAGAGCTGCCTCAAGCCTTCCCAGACAGAATTGAGACTTTGATGTTAGGCTCCATCTCCACAGCTTAGCAAATGAGAAACTTTTATTTTCAGAATCACCAGTATTTCCAAGCGGGTTATCAACACCCACTGATAGAAAATTCTTTTCAGCAGCCCAAAGGGTCTCCTCACATATCTGAATCACCTCCTCATATTGCTGTAACTGCAGAGTGGCACGCAAAAAAGGAGTCCATGCTAAGACCAAAATTTGTAGGCATGCAAATATAACTAGTACAGCAGTGATTTTAGTTGCTTGCTAACATAACAATTTGAAAGTGAAATAAGGAAAATATAGAAACACTGCATTGAAAGAACACAAACCATGAACATAAACTCTGTTTTCATTTCCAGTAATTTTTCTGAGTATGGGCTAATTGACAAAGCTTCAGCAGTTATATCTAAACCATTAAGTGCTGCATCAGATGTCTTGTGTTCCAAAAATTCTACACAACGATCCAGACTGCCAGCAACTTTCTGCACGTCAGGTTACATAAACTAGATTAGAACTGAAACTATGGATGCATTACTCTTCTTTATCTCTCTCTCTCTCTCTCGTACACAAATGTTCAGGTGAAGAGGCAGGTATCTTATGGATGAAGATGAAAAAGAAACTCATAACAACAACATGAAAAAGACAAGATTGCACACAAAACACTCCTGAACTTCGATGTATAAATAAAGTTCCATCACAATGTTCATTTCTATCACTCACATGCCATGGGAAAAAATGTTGCAAGGAAAAACAGGCATCCTTATTTCAAAAAGGAATAGAAATACTCTATTCTTGATAGTTCCTAGTTTAAGATATTTTGTAATCACCTCTAAGCCCATTTAATGTGACAAATAGCTTGGTTCTATGTCAACTAAAGATGACTGGTCAGCAGCACATACAAGAGCAAACCATTTGGTACCTGAGCTCTTTGGAGGCCTGTAGCAGCTTCTACAGTGAGTCGTCTATCCAAACACACGCCAGCTCCACAATCCAAGCATTTATTGAAATAATGCATTGCCTTTTCAATTTCACCAAGCACAAGATGACAACTGACACAGAAAAAAAGGATAAAGGTCCTTAGAAGTTCAAATATGTCTCATTCTTCAGAGTAGTGCACATAAGGACCCATGAATGTGCAACCTGAATCTGCACTATAGAAATGCAAGCGAAGGTGATTAGACCATTTCCTTGTGTAATTTTTAGCCTCCCCAAATCCAGCAATCTACTATTGATATTTATATTGTTCTCTCCAAGGAGCCAAATCAAGTGTTAAAGATATAAACCACTCTTTTAATAAAGTTGGTAGGTACACATGGAAATGAGCCAAAGTGGAAAATAGAAGATAAGAAAATATTTTTCATATATTAGAAAATGGAAGATAAGAATGCATAGGCTACATGATGGAAATTCCTAATCTTAAAATGAAGCTAATGAGAAAATCTTTTTGAATTTTGCCAATGCACCAATCCATCAATGATGTTTAAAGTTGGCAAAAAATCCCCTAGAATTATAGGAACATAATCTCTTAGAAATAGTGTTTCATTGCTAGGAAGATTTTGGGAGGTTGCTTAACAGTCCAAGGGCAATATTGTGTACTTGGCAAATTCTGGTAGGTAAAAATCTAAAACTCCCATTATCAACACAAGCAAATAATATTTTGTTTATCCATCTACTCACAAGAATAATTTGTTAAAAATCAGTCCAAAAGAATCATATATGAATTTTCCTTGCACAATTATAGCTATTTTAATGATAAGATTCAATTAGCTAAAACGAAGACCTTACTTGGCAGCTCTAATTTGAACTTTGAGGAAGTTGGGATCTAAAGCAGCAGCCATCATACAATCCGCTAAGGCTTCCCTAATGTTTCCAAGAGACATACGTGTTGCTGCACGATTGCTGTAGCAAATAACAAGTGGCCTGAGACAGCAACTCAATGTCTTGGTAGGTGGAACAACATTTATCCCATGTGTATAGAGCTCCTCAGCTTTTAATAGATCCCCTTCTTTATAAGCCTGATTGCCCCTGATAACATTGAAATGAAATTGTCCATATATAAGAAAATCATGCTGCTAAAGAGAAACACATAATCAACAGAAACAAAATAATCATATTTCTAGTAGAGGAATCAATCATAGACAAACCAGAAAACAATGAAGTTTATATTTATATGAAGAGAGGCACCTGAGTCGCCAAGTCTCACATGCTTCCAAAAATGCAACAGCACCTGAGGGAAAACCTTTCCTCGTCTGTTCATTTGTTTGAAATGTATTGCCGACTTTCTTTTGTGAAGTAGATGCCTCTCCTCCTTGAACCTGCACAGTGTTAAAAATTAACAATGTTGACATAGGTGAAAATAGAATAAGACACAACCAACCTTAGCATTTAATTCTGGCATTATAGCAAATGGCTCATTAGGGACTTTTCTTCTAGTTTTCTTTTTGGGCAGACGCCTGGATGAGGATAAGTTACTACGTTCTGAGGATGAGGCAGAAAAAGAAAAGTTTCTGCCATCTATGCCTTCCAAACCTGAAGCAAAAGAAAACTGCAATCCATCACTGCTTTCAGGGTTAAAATCTTTTTTATCTTCAGTTGAAGCAGCACAATCACCATCATTGTTGCAGACCTGCTTACTGTTAAAATCAAGGAAAGCTGTTCCAGCTCCAAAAACACTTGAGGAATGATCAATAACAACTGATCTGTCAGACAGGCAATTATGGCTCTCGTTTTTTAAAATATTTGATTTGTCCTTGTTTTCATTAATATCAGTTTTTTGATCTTGCAGTCCAGGAAACAGTATTGGAGAACAGACAGAGTGGCCATTATTGTTATCTAGTTGAGTGGAACAAACTGATGCTTGCATCGGCAATTCCTCGGCTGAAGTAGTTTCCTCATAAGGAGAAAAATCCATAGGCGAGTAACATTCTGTATATTTTTCACTTTCCTCAGGACCATCTTCATCTTGAGCGGGATCTATCTTTGACTGTTCCTTGTTGACAAAAAATTGCTTCACTTTTTGTCTCCTTAACATTTTCCCCCTTTTCGAGCTTCCCTTCACATTCATTCCTTGCTTTCTAGTTAATTCAGGAAATAGACTTTCTTTTAAACAAGAAAATTCCCACTGGGGAGCTTTGAAGTCTCTCAAGGGCAACTCTAACCTATCTGGAGAATTTAGAGACCTTTTCTCATGAATTTCATTTACAACCACACCCATAGTAGGTGCTTCAGAAATTCCAATGTGGGATTCGAAACCTATTTTCGTTGATGGCATAAACGATGCAGGCGCAGTGACATCATTCACCTGTAACTGAGGTAACTGGCTATCAATAAAACTTCCATTAAGCACTGCATGAGAAGTAAATGACTCTGAATTGGAAATCCCAACAGAAGCACTAGCTGTATTACAACTTTTGTTACTTTCTATTGAACCAAAGTCAACAGGTTCCCTTACAATATCACCATGAATTTCTGGATTCCATTCGTAAGTTTGATTAGAGGGACATTTCTTTCTTTCGGATCTATTGACATCATTTATCTCATCAATATTTAGCTTACTCAACCCATCACCAAGATCACAAATAGGGTTTAGGGTAAAGGCACCTGGCATGTCAGTAGTAGCTTCAAAGGATGAAAAGTTGAACTTGTGCTTGAAGTTACCAACTTGATCCTTTGACATGCTGTTGTAATTTTCACATGATTCAGTACATGACTTCACATCACCCCAGCATTCTCTAAAATTGAAAGTTTTCATATCACTACTACCAAATACGAACATAGGATTATTCACAATTCCATTGTTCGAATATTTAACAGAAGTAATTTTTACTTCATTGGTATTTCGTTCAATCTCTGCTGTATCATCAGAAAAGCTTTTTGGGCTCTTATCGAAATTCATTTTGTCCTCGTTTGAATTTGAAACCGACTTAGACCGGCTAGCACCAAACACAAAACCTGAACTAGTAACCTTACCGTTTGTGGTGGAACCATTTTGGTTAGCACCGAACACAAATTCAACAGTGGCAGATTCTCTCTTCGTCATGTTACAACTAGAACAACCCATATTCGGATTCAAGTTCAACATAAAGCTGCTCCTATCAATACCAGACTCAAATCCAACATCAGTGTCGTGAGCAAATTCAAGTTTGGTTCCTGAATTCACATTCCTTAAATCAGAGCGATTAGGAAAAGAGCCCACATCATCGAGCTTATCATGGGAAATATCATCTGTACTGAATTGCCCCTGTTTTCCGGTAAACACAAAACCAGCATTATCAGATTTCGAAGATTCTACTGTAGAACCAAATTGTCCAACTTGCACAGCAAATTTCTCAGAAGAATTCAAATTAACAGCGGTATTCATTCCACCATCAGCACTAAATCCAAAATCCAAATTTGAAAATTCAACTTCACTAGACACGCACTCTTCTAGAAACCCCTTAGAAACCCTAGCAAAATCAAGATAATTCTCACAAGCCGATTGACATGTATTGAAACCCTCATTAGACCTGCCGCGCAACTGCTTTCTCAACTTGACCAACCTCGGCCGAGACCTATTTGCAGGTCTAGTTCGTGGAGGGCAAGCAGTTGGAGCTTGGAAAAATTCAGATGGGTTTCCGAAAACCTTATCAGATTTTACATTATGTTGTTGGCGAAATGATTGAGAGAAGTTCGGTATAGTGGTATTGACTGATGGGGTTTCAGCGGTTGCATGATATCGGGAATCCACCGCCGGCGGCGACATAAATGAGTGGTGGGTTGACGTTCACTAAGGAATATGCAAAACCCACAAAAACACGTAGAAATGGAGAGTGAATGGAACTGGAGTGGGGTTAAGGCAGGAGCAGGGTCTTCAAGAAAATCCCGAATCTGAACCGGGTCTGAATAACCAAACCTGAGTTCAGTCTTGATTTGAACCGAACCTAAAAAATCACGTTCATTGTTCAGGTCCAAGTTTCTAACTTGTAACTTTAAATTAATTAAATCTATAGCAAGT
>JAOQMP010000005.1:33423004-33437460 GCA_027563575.1 Erythroxylum pedicellare
TAGTCACAATTTTATCAGTGACGGAGGTATTTGTGACGAGAGGTGACGACTTCAAATATTGGTCACTATTACTAATAGTTACAAATATTACTGCTTTTAGTTACAACTTTCACCTTCACTAAAAACACAATTTCTTGTAGTGTATATATTGATATGAATAGGTTCTATTTATCCTGAGAACCGAACCTGAAAATAGGTTAATCGATCCTATAGATTATTTAGGTTCAATTTTAGGTTCAGGTTCGTCAAATTACTGAACTTGACATTCAGGTTCAGGTTCAGGTTATTTATGAATGAGTCAGGTTACCCTACCACTAATACCTCTAAGCAGGAGCCAACTTTAAAAACAAAGATTTTTGTATAATTTGCCCCCCTTCCCCTACTTTTATGTATAATATATTTGTCATTTTTCGTTTTTCTTAGAGACCTAAAAAATAACGAAAATTTACGCATAAGCTTTAAAATATGGATCAACCAAAATTTGAAGGTTCAAAAAAAAAAAAACTAGAACAAGTTAATGTAGAGAAAAACGAAAAAGTGAAAATAAAGATAATCATAACTGGAACTATAAACCTATATTAAATCGTTTTTAATATTACAAAAAAGTTTATAAGATACGAAAATTTTCTATAAAATATATATCAAAACATATAACATTAGACTAAATAGAATTCTTAATTTAGATTGTGTTTTATCGCCAGAAAAATTATTACTTGAATGGTCTACCAGATTAACATTAGTCATTCAATTAGAAAAACATTTTGAAAGCTTAACAAATATTAGTACTTTATGGAATTTTATTACCTATAAATTACTAGTATAACATTAAATTTTTTATTAGATAACGAAATACAAATAAAAAATACCACTAAATTTCTTAATACTATTGAACCAATAAAAGCTTTTCATGTAGTCACCAATAAAATTTAAAAAGAATTTATTGGGAAAGATATAACTTCATATAAACAAGAAATTGAAATTGAAGAAAGAAAAAATGCCCTATGGTTATAGTTTGACCTAACTAAAAAATTAAATCAAATTAACATCTTTAACTTCACCATTTTTAACTTTTTTGTATTACTAATTTGATATGGTTATTTAATCTTTCAAATAAATTATTTTTATTAAAAATAATCCAAGTACTTAAAATGATATTGCCTAAAAGAATACAACATTTCAAATAATTTCTTAAATTATTTATTTTTCTTAAATTAATTATTATTATTCTTTCTTTCTTTATGATAAAAGTATAAAATTTTATATTTTTATTTAGTTGACTAGCTTGTTATCAATGATAAATGAGTCCTTATTTTAGAGAATATTAAGTATTAAATTACTTGCTTTTTAATATTACAATCTTATTTATTAGTCATATAGCTTTTATAAGTCAAAAGAAAGTCAACTAATAATACAAAGCACTTTCCCATTCTTTTTCGAAAGAGCCTAGGGGCAGTAAGATAAAGTCTTAGTGGTAAAATGAAGATGTAAAAGAAAAGGCTAAGTTCAAGAAGGGTGCCTATAAAACTCTATTAGACAGTATTACAGAGGTAAAGATGGTAGCTAATAGAGAAAGCTACAAATTAGCAAAGAAAGAGGCAAATAAGACAATCTCATAAGCTAAAAGAAGAGCTTACAAGAAATTATACCAACGATTGGTAACTAAAGATAAAGAAAAAGATAGTTTTAAGTTGGCAATAGTTAGGGAATATAAATCCAGAGACTTAGATTACGTTCGTTGTATAAAAGATAAAGTAGGACGGGTGTTTATGGCTTAAAATTAGATGAAGAGATGATGGTAGAGGCACTTTTATAGCATTTTTAATGAAGGCATAGAAGACAGATCTCTTTAGGTGATCTTAGCATATCCGAGAGGTATCGTAACTTTTACATACTAGCGGTAGATTACAAGGGAAGAATTTAAAAGAACTTTGAAGAAGATAAAGAGTGGAAGGGAAGTAAGGTCTGATAAGATATTCATAAAGGTCTGAAAGAGCTTGAGCGATGACAGTCTTACTTGGTTAGCCAAGGTTTTTAATGTGATCCTTAAGTCTGCAAAAGTGTAAGATGAGTGGAGACTTAGTATGCTAATTCCTATATTCAAGAACATAACATGCTTCTAAAATTGTAACAACCATAGAGGTATCAAACTACTAGGTCACATCATGAACTTATAGGAGCAAATGACTGGGAAGAGAGTGAGAAAGGATGCTCGTATCTAAAAAAACCAGTTTGGTTTCTTGTCAAAAGGTCCACAACAAATGCTTTACATCTTCTTAGAATATTAATGGAATATTACATGGAAAGACATCGTAACTTACCCATGGTTTCTATTAATTTAAAGAAGGTGTATGACAAGGTACCTAGGAAATCATGTAGAGGTGTTTAGAAGTTAAAGGAATTCCCATGACCTATATAAAGTTTATTAGGGATATGTATAAAAGTATAAAAACAAGAGTAAGGATGATAGGAGGAGATATAAAGCATTTTTCTATCGATATCAAGCTACACTAAGGCTCTTTATTGAACCCCTTTTTATTTGCAGTAGTAATGGATGAGCTCACCAAGAATATTCAAGGAGATGTACCTTAATGTATATTCTAACATACCACTACCATAGAGTATACACTCGACATACCAGAGTATATTCAAGCGCATACCCTACGGGAATGGCACGTTAGAGCAATCATATACTTATTTTAAGGCATCATACATAACACACAATTTTAAAATGGTCAATGTTGCTTAATTCATTCATAAATATAAAACACATTCATTGTGTCATCAAAACTCGTAATTCATGTATATATACATTACATAACATGTGCAAGTTTACAATCTTATACAATAAGTCCAACATGAAATGGGACGCTAGATCAAAATGTCCTAACTAGACTCTTCAGTGTTAGCTGACCAGACTTTTGAGCCATATTGTCCCTAAAATGTAGGTACTAGATCTCTACTTTTTCACCTTAGGAGCTAAAACTCCCTTGAAACTGAAAAGAAGTAACATTGCAATTTTGATGAGTTTACGAACTCAATAAGTGAACAATCATCGATGTGCTCACTCATGTCAGAATATATCAACAAGCATATGGTTCAGTTTACTAAGTACATCGTACAAATAAGCAATTCAATCACATCCTATTCTACATCGATTCAAATAATTCAATATTTTATCTCAGTTCAATAAGGCATGTTAGAATAATTATTTATTACATATAAGGATGCATATATAAATATACATATGACTCCACTTCATTTTTTTTTATTGTGACCCAATGCCTATACTGTCTCAACTAGTGCCTTGATGATCCAACAATGTCTAGCTGCTGATGATTGACTTGAGCATCTATAGTTATGTAATACACATATGGTACACACATCATCAAGTTATTCAACAAAATGAATATACGGTTATGCACCTATATATGTGCCATGTTCCACGCATGCTCAATTGACTTTCCGAGTATATAACTTTATGCAAAGATCTTAATCCATTCCTAATCCATCCATCCATCATACATTTATTCAAATTCCCATTCATACTACCTTCATGTTCTTCAATATTCATTTACCCATTTAGGTTCATCTTGGCCCTAATTAAGTCTAAAGATACCAAATTAGAGTGACTTATCATCATTTGTTCCAATAATTGCACAAAACTAAGCTTATCATTCTAAGGCCCTATCCACAGTGTAATAGCCCATTCCTACATTTAGGAATTAAACTGCTATATGAAGTCATATGAGTCATATCATATGAGAATACATGAAGTGCATTTCATTTACATGCATCATATTCATATACATATATGAATTATGATTTAGTACATATTGCAAAGATAGTTTATGCACTCAATTGATTTATTTCGAGTTATGAAAGATTTTAAATGTTTATGATGTGATTGCGTGATTATGTGTTATTATGTCTTGAATTTTGGTTTGATGGCTTAAATTAGTGAATTGAAAATTAATGTTACATTTGAGTGATTGATGAAGTAATATGAGTATCTAGTATAGGAAAAATGTTCAATAGAAAGATAAATTGATACATGAAAATTTAGGTTGACTAGACCTTTGAAATAGTGACACATGGAATTAGTATTAGTGTGACACATGACTTGATTAAATGAGTGATAAATGGTGGCCTAATTGGGTGACAAATGGTCTAGTGAGTATAAGACAAGTGGACTCATTATGGAGTGACAAATGGTAGTTGAACGATGAGACATACGGTATGGATCTTAGCATTGTCATACCAAGTGTCCATATTCTCACCGTACACTTACACCCATGATTTTACTCTTGAAAGACCATTGTTTTGTCTTGTTTTGGCCATATGCTTTCTTCTTCTTGCCACCAACCCACACCTATAACCCTTACACATTGAGTTTTTCCCAAATTTCTACACTTTTCTACTCTAAAATTTTTGTAGCCTTCATTTTGGGATTGAAATCCCTTCTATTTCCATCTTGTTTTTGGTGTATCCTTGCTTGTTGGAAGATTAAGTTAACTTGAAGATTGAGGTGGAATTAGGGCTAATCAAGTAAGTAATTTTTTTTTATCTCTATGGCATATTAAAATAGAAACATTCATGATGATTAAATTGAGATGAGTGATATATAGGGTTGATGTTAAAGTTATGTTGGAATTTGATGAATGAATGTATAGTTTTTGTTTTGTTTTTAATGATTGAAAATAGTGGATTATATGGATGGTGTAGGTTGAGATTTGAAGTGTAAATAATGATGTAACTATGCCAAAAAATGGGTACATTGGGAGTGTTCCAGAAATTGATAAGTTAGGGTTATATGTATGAAGGTGAATGATATTTCTGTTTTGATTATGATGCATGAAATAGTACAATTTTCGAGTTATAAATTAAATGAATTTGAGTTGGAATCAGTGATGAATTGATGAGGAAATGAAGTATAATTTAGGTATAACTGAGGTATGATTAATGGATTAGTATAATGGTGTTAAAATTTGGAAAAAGATTGAAGGAAAGGGATGGTGAACTATCTATTCATCCATTCCAAGATTGTGGAACCAACATGAGCTCCTTCTTATGATCATGGGAAATGCCCTGGAGAAGGAAAATTTATGTTCTGTCTTTCCACAATCATGGAAAGGAACCCACTATCGTGGGAAGTGCTTGGGTAGTGAAAAACTCTGTTTTGTGTGATTGTTAAACCAACTAAGGATAAGTTACTTTACTTTGGTGTATTTGGATTTAATTAAGGTTTAAAATGAACATAGTTGGTTGTTTGACTGATTGATTAAGGGTTTGATAATTTTAAGTTGATAATTGATGTTATAATTAAGGAATGGATTGTTTTACATCAATGTATCTGAATTTGGGAAGTATGAGTTGTTAAAGAAATGAAGGGGTTTTTATGAATGCAAATGTGATGCAAGGGACATAAGTCATGAATTAGGTATGCTTGAATGAGAATTGGGAAGTTGTGTGATGTATGGAATGTTAAGAAGGGATGGATAAATGTATGATTGAATGAATTTAGAGTAGTCGAGATTTCTTAAGGCATTAATCTAATCGTCAATAAGTTATGTACAAGATATGCCGAATGAATGAGCAAGATTTGTGAATAAGGTTACATACTTGGGATAGTCAATTGAGCATGCATTAAACATGAGACATCTACATGTGCATGATTGAGTATCCATTTGATTAAATAAGTTAGTGACGTATACATATGTGAGTATTACATGATATAGAAACACAAATTGACTGACCACATCCAGACATTACCAGATTGTCTAGGCAATAGCTGTTTTTTAGCATATTGTGACCCAACCTAGATATTCTCTCACCATAATCTAGTTGCTTTGTTTAAAATTCAGTTATTAAATTGCTACTCATGTGATTGTGTTAATTCCAAACCATCAATTGTTTGAGGAGATTGATATCCGATAATGTATTAGAAGTGTTTTGTATTTGTATGTGAATATGTAAATATGTGTTCTCAACTGAATGATGAATGCTAGACTTAGATCTAATGAATGTGATGCATGACTTAAGTATATCAAATGTGAAATACTAAATACATTATAAGTGAATTATTGCATCTCACTGTATTGAAATGCATGAATAGATAAAGGAGTTATATAGAAGTGAACCAAGTGAAAAAGAGCTTAAAGCTCAGAAATGTTCACAAAGAGTTGTAGGCTCAGTTATCAATAAGCCCAGTATCCATAATGAGTATAGGACAATATATAAAATGAGCCCGCTATTTGCAAAGGATATGAGATAGTTAAATCATCACTCGATCACAACAAAGTAAAAATGAAGTGGGAGTCACATGTGCATTTGCATATGCATCCTTATTTATTAAATGATTGAATAGATATACCATATTGACTAACTAAATTAACATGCCCATTAAACTGAGATCAAATATTGAATGGTTGAAATCAATGAAGTATGTGATGTGATGTTAATTATTCATTTATATGACATATTTGGTAAAGTGGATTATATATGTGTTATTGAGTGCTGTCGATGATGGTTCACTCACTGAGTTCAAAAATTCATCAAAATTGTAATGTTATTTTTCAGGTTCAAAGGAGTTCTATCTCCTAAGCAAATCAAGTAGGAATCTAGTAATTATGTTTTGGAGCATGAATGGCTCAAAGGTCAGTCAACTAACACTAAAGAGTCTAGATATAATATTTTGGTTTAACATCTCACTTTATGTAGAACGTTTTGTAAAGAGTTGCAAACTCTTAGATGTTGTTGGTAATGTATATACATGTGTGGATTATGTACTGTAATGTTACAATGTATGTTCATGTTTATAAATAAAATAGGAAGTTTTGATCTTCTTAAACACTTGGGTTATGTATGATGCCTTAATAAGTGAATGTGATTGCTCTAATATGCCATTCCCATAGGGTATATTCTCAGATAATCTATGGATGTTCAGGCACATGCACTATGGTAGTGGTGTGAAACAAACTTTAGTATCAGAGCATAGTTTAGCATTTCTAAGGACATATAGGAGAAGCTTAGCATTACATTTAGCGAGAAACTTGTATAGTGATCATGATTGTTGGTTGTCATAGGTCATCTACCATAAAAGATCGAATCATCAGGTTAGCTAATCTCAAGTCAATAGGAGCTAACAAAGAGTCTCTTATTTCCCAGTTTGAACCAATGCCTCAAAGAGTACCAGAGAGGAGACAAAAGAGGTACAACAAACTTAGGAAGCAGGGGGCTGTAGACTTCTATAGAAGTACAGACCCTGATGAGGAAGAAGGTTAGTTATAGAGGACGGTGAGGATATTTGACCAGATAGACTCTAAGTCTGACAAGAGGTTCAACTATGCATTCTCACTACTTCAGGGTCCCGCTTACTAATGGTGGAAGACTGCTCCTGATAGCTCAGTCCGACTTTGTAGATTTACTTAGATAGAAAGATGAAGGAGTTCTTAGATATAAAGCAGGGAAGTCTCATTGTACCTGAGTACGAAGTGTGGTTTAATGAGTTAATAGGGTATGCTACTACCTTGATTTCGAATGAGAGGACAAATGTATGTGATTTAAAGACAGATTAAAAATGGAGATTCGGATAAGGCTAGCAATTACTAATTTGAGCAGTTTCACTAAGTTGAGAGCTGCTTCGATCATAATCTAACAGTTATTAAAAGATGAGCAAGGAGAATACAGGCAGGAGTTTAAAATGAAGAGGTTTGGTAAATTTCAAGCTGATTCTGGCAGAAGGTTTAGTAAATACCATAGTAGACCGTCACGATCATAGCAGAGATCGAGACAATCAGGGTTTAGGCCAAGAGGTGGTTTTGTTTATTCTGGTGGTAGAGGATTAGCTTCGGGAGGACAGTCATATAGAAGATAGACAAAACAAAATCCCAGTTGTGAACAGTGTGGGAAAAGTTGTGGTGGGATATGCTAGAAGATATCGAGAGCTTGTCTGCATTGTGGCTCTTTTAAGCATTAAATCAGAGATTGTCCTACTGTTGTAGGGGCTAAGTCTAGAGTGAGAGGACGATTAGTGATCGAAGCGACTGTTCCATATAGCAGAACGAGTGGAGTAGGACACAAAGGCAGAGATAGAGGTAGAGCAAGTTCCACTAGTCCTAATGCCAAGACTGAGATGAGGAGTAGTCAACCACAGTCCCAGGCTAGGATCTATGCCATCAACAGACAGGAGGCTTAGGACTCCCCAGATGTTGTAGCAGGTGTGTTATATGACTTTACTTTTAAGGCATATGCATTATTAGATCTAAGATCAATGCATTATTTTATCACTCCTCATCTGGCATCTAAATTGCATTGTGAAAAAGAGATATTGAAATATGGATTAGAGGTTTGCACTCCAGTAGGTAGTACTACCGTAATTAGGGAGATTTGTAAAAGGTGTAGATACTCGGGTTGATCAGGCCGAGTTAAAAGCCAACCTAATAGTATTGTAGTTAAAAGAAATAGACCTTATTCTAGGTATGGAATGGCTCACAACACATAGGGCTATTATGAAATGCTATATTGAGGAGGTAATTATTGAATCTCCTAATTAGCCAAGAGTAATATTTCGAGGTGTTAGTTAAGTAGTGCCAGCCAGGCTAATTTCATCAATGAGTGCTCTTAGATTGATTTAAGGGGGATGTGAGGCTTACTTAGCCTACGTACCTAATACCCGAATTGAGCAGATAGTTCATGATATTCACGTTGTCAGGGAATTCCCGGATATGTTTCCCATAAAATTACCAAGACTACCCCCGGATAGGGAGATAGAGTTTATTATCAATCTGGTTCTAGGTACCATCGATTCCTCCATATAAGATGGCACATGTAGAACTTAAAGAACTCAAGAAAATCAGTTGCAGGAGCTCTTAGATAAGGGCTTCATCAGGCCCAGTGTGTCACTATTGGGAGCACTAGTTTTGTTTGTGAAGAAGAAAGATGGAACCTTGAGTTGTGTATCGATATAGTTGAATAGAGTGACAGTGAAAAATAAGTACCCATTATTGAGAATAGATGATCTACTTAATCAACTACAAGGAGCTCAGGTGTTCACTAAATTGGATATCAAATTAGGGTACTATCAATTGAAGATAGCAGAAGCTGACGTACTAAAAAGTGCATTTTGAACTAGATACGTGCATTTTGAGCTTTTGGTGATGCCTTTTGGATTGATGAATGCTCCAATAGTTGTTATGGCATTGATGAACAAGGTATTTTAACCTTACTTAGATCATTTTGTAATTGTATTTATTGATGATATTTTGGTGTTTTCGAAGAGCAGAGAGGAATATTCTGAGCATTTAAGGTTAGTTCTATAGATTATGAGGGACAAGCAATTGTATGCTAAGTTTAGTAAGTGTGAATTTTGGCTCCATCAAGTAGTATTATTGGGTCATATAGTATCTAGAAGAGGCATTCAAGTAGACCCAAAGAAGTTGAAGCAATGATGAAATGGGAAGCCCTAAGAAATGTATATGAGATTCAGAGTTTGCTTGGATTAGTAGGTTATTATAGAAGGTTTGATAAGGGGTTTTCTTTGATTTTAATCCCGTTGACAAAGCTTCTAAAAAAGAATGTATCTTTTCGATGGACTGATGAATGTCAAAGGAGTTTTGAGGAATTAAAACATCAGTTGACTACGACACTAGTATTAGCTATTCCATCGGGGTCTAGATGATATGTAGTATATAGTGATTCCTCACACCAAAGATTAGGGTGTGTTTTGATGTAGTACGATAAGGTGATCGTATATGCTTCGAGACAATTAAGGTCTCATGAGTTTAACTTTCTGGTTTATGATCTAGAGTTGGCTGTAGCATTGTTTGCCTTAAAGAAGTGGAGACATTATTTGTATGGTGAAACATTTTAGATATTTACAGATCACAGAAGTCTGAAATATTTGTTAAGTTAGAAAGAGTTGAATATGAGACAAAGGAGATGGATTGAGTTGCTTAAAGATTATGATTGCACGATTGAATACCATCCTGGTAAAGCAAATATGGTAGTTGATGCATTAAGTAGGAAATCCAGTAGCAATGTGGCATAGATTCAAATATCAAGGTTACCATACCTAATACAACTGAGAGCATTGAATGTTGAGTTGAATTTGGGGCAGAATGAAGCGTTAATATCTACATTGAAACTTAGACCAGTATTACCTGAGAGAATTAGAAAGGTTCAAAGTAAGGATTTAGAATTTGTGAAGCTTATTGAGAGTTGATATAGGACCCAAATTTTGGATTTGATTTGAGAGATAATATAGTATGGTTAAAGCAAAGATTGTGTGTGTCGGAGTTGGATGATCTAAGAAAAGAAATTTTGGAGGAAGCACATATAGCGACTTATGTTATGCATCTTGGTACTACCAAGATGTATAATGTGCTGAAACATCATTTTTGGTGGCCAAGGATGAAGAAACAAGTGGTGGTGTATGTAGCTAAATGTTAGACAATTCAGTAGATTAAGGTTGAGCATCAGGCTCCAATTGAAAGGTTACAACCATTGCCTATTTCGGAGTAGAAATAGGAGAGGATCATTATGGATTTCATTATGGGTTTACCAAAACTGCCAAGGCAACATGATGCCATATGAGTTATTGTTGATAAATTGACGAAATTAGCCTATTTCTTACCTATGAGGGAGAATAATACACTAGATCAACTAGCCAGGAGATTTGTCAATAAGATAGTAAGGTTCCATAGAGTCCTAGTGTCTATTGTGTCTAACCGAGATCCTAGATTCACTTCTAGATTGTAGGGCAGTTTACAGATAGCTTTAGGCACAAAGTTAAGCTTCAATACAACATTTCATCCTCAGATAGATGGATAGAGTGAGAGGTCTATTAAGAATGTTGAGGATATGCTTAGAGCTTGTGTATTGGAATTCCAAAGAGCATAGGATCATTATGCAACTCTTATTGAATTTGCATATAATAATCACTATCACAGTAGTATCAGTATGACTCCTTATGAAGCCTTATATGGTAGGAAATTTTGGTCACCATTGTATTGGGATGAAGAGGGATTAAGAACTATTGAAGGCCTAGAGTTAATTTAGGACACCATTGATAAGGTGAAATTGATCCATAGTAGGATCAAGGTGGCTCAAGACAGAAAGAAGAGTTATATAGATCAACATCATAGTGACATGGAATACCAAATGGGATATAAATTGTTTTTTACAGTATCACTTTGGCGAGGAGTGCTGAGATTTGGTAAAAAAGGTAAATTAAGCCTTAGATACATTGGTCTATATGAGATCACTGAGAGAATAAGACCATTGGCCTATAAGTTATCATTACTAGCTCAAATGTCTCAGATTCATAATGTGTTTCTTGTTAGCATGCTTAGGAGATATCGATCAAATCCAATGCATATATTGCTGGTACAAGAGGTTGAGATTTTAAGTAACTTAAATTATATGAAGGAACCGGTAAACATAGTGGGTTGTCAGACTAAATAATTGAGAAACAAAGAGATTTTATTGGTTAAAATTCTTTGGAGGAACCATTCAAGAGAAGAAGCCATATAGTAGACTGAAGAGAAAATGAGGAAACAATACCCCCATATGTTTAACCAATCAGGTAAGAATTTCGATGGCAAAATTTCTTAAAGGGAGATAATAGTAATAGCCTATTCCTACACTTAGGAATTAAACTGCTACATGAAGTCATATGAGTCATATCATATGAAAATACATAAAGTACTTCATTTCATTTACATGCATCATATTCATATGCATACATAAATTATGATTTAGTATACATTGCAAAGATAGTTTATGCACTCAATTGATTTATTTCAGGGTATGAAAGATTTTAAATGTTTATGTTGTGATTGCGTGATTGTGTATTATTATGTCTTGAATTTTGGTTTGATGGATTAAATTAGTGAATTGGAAATTAACGTTACATTTGACTAATTAATGAAGTAATATGAGTATCTAGTATATGAAAAATGTTGAATAGAAAGATAAATTGATATATGGAAATTTAGGTTGACTAGACCTATAAAATAGTGACTTATGGCATTAGTATTAGTGTGAAACATGGCTTGATTAAATGAGTGAAAAATGATGGCTTAATTGGGAGACAAATGGTCTAGTGAGTATGAGGCAACTGGACTAATTATGGAGTGACAAATGGTAGGTTAAGGATGAGACATATGGTATGGATCTTAGCATGACAAGTGTCATGCCAAATGTCCAAATTCTCACCGTACACCTATACCCATGATTTTACTCTTGAAAGACCACTGTTTTGTCGTGTTTTGGCCATATGCTTTCTTCTTCTTGCCACACACCTAGACTTATAACCCTTACATATTGAGTTTTTCCCAAATTTCTACACTTTTCTACTCCAAAATTTTTGCAAACTTCATTTTAGGATTAAAACACCTTCTATTTCCATCTTATTCTTGAAGTATCCTTACTTGTTGGAAGATTAAGTTAACTTGAAGATTGAGGTGGAATTAGGGCTAATCAAGTAAGTGATTTTTTATCTCTATGGCATGTTGAAATAGAAACATTCATGATGATTAAATAAAGATAAGTGATATGTAGGGTTGATGTTAAAGTTGTGCTGGAATTTGATGAATGAATGTATAGTTTTTGTTTTATTTTTTATGCTTGAAAATAGTGGATTATATGGATAGTTTAGGTTGAGATTTGAAGTTTAAATGATGATGTAACTATGCAGTAAAATGGGTATATTGGGAATGTTCCAGAAATTGATAAGTTAGGGTTATATGTATAAAGGTGAATGATAGTTATATTTTGATTATGATGCATGAAAGACTATGATTTATAAGTTATCAATTAAATGATTTTGAGTTGGAATAGGTGATGAAATTGATGAGGAAATGAAGTATAATTTAGGTATAATTGAGGTATGATCAATGGATTAGTATAATGGTGTTAAAATTTGGAAAAAGATTGAAGGAAAGGGATGCTGAACTGTCTGTTCATCCATTCCACGGTCGTGGAAGCAATATGAGCTCCTGCCCATGATCGTGGGAAATGCTTAGGAATTGAAAACTCTATTTTGTGTGATTGTTGAACCAACTAAGGATAAGTTACTTTACTTTTGTGTATTTGGATTTGATTAAGGATTAAAATGAACTTAGATGGTTGTTTGAATGATTAATTAAGGGTTTGATACGTTTAAGTTGATAATAGATGTTATAATTAAGGAATGGATTGTTTGATTTCAATGTATATGAATTTGGAAAGTATGAGTTGTTAAAGAAATGAAGGGGTTCTTATAAACGCAAATGTGATGCAAGGGATATAAGTCATGAGTTAGGTATAACTGAATAAGAATTGGGAAGTTATGTGAGTATGGAATGTTATGAAAGGATGGATAAATGTATGATTGAATGAGTTTAGAGTAATCGAGATTTCTTAAGGCATTGACTAATCTCCAATAAGTTATGTATAAGATATGACGAATGAATGAGAAAGATTTATGAATAAGGTTACATACCCGAGATAGTCAATTATCTACATACGTATTATTGAGTATCCGTTTGATTAAACAAGTTAGTAATGTATATATATGTGTTTAATGCATGATATAGAAGCACAAATTGACCGACAACATCCAGACATAGTCAGATCGTCAAGGTAATAGTTATTCTAGAGCATACTATGAGTTAACCTAGATGTTCTCTCACCATAATCTAGTTGCTTTGTTTAAAATTTGGTTATTAAATTGCTATTCATGTGATTGTGGTAATTCCAGACCATCAATTGTCCGAGGAGATTGATATTCAAGAATGTATTGTAAGTGTTTTATAAATGTATGTGAATATGGAAATATGTGTTCTCAACTAAATGTTAAATGCCGGACTTAGATCTGAAAAATGTGATATATGACTTGAGCATATCAAATGTGAAATACTAAATGTATCATAAGTGTATCGTTGCATCTCATTATATTAAAATGCATGAACAGATAAAAAAGTTGTGAACGGAGTGATCCAAGTGAAAAAGAGCTTAATCCTTATAAATGTGCACAAAAAGTCGTAGGTTTAGTTATCAATGAGCTCAATATCCATAATGGGTATAGGATAGTATACAAAATGAGCTCGGTATCTACAAAGGATAAGGGATAGTTAAATTGATGTTCGGTCACAACAAAGTAAAAATGAAGTAGAGTCACATAGACATTTACATATCATCCTTATTTATTATGATTGAATGGATATGCCATATTGACTAATTGAATTAACATGCCCATTGAACTGAGATGAAATATTGAATGGTTGAAATCAATAAAGTATGTGATGTGATGTGAATTATTCATTTATATGACATATTTGGTAAACTAGACAATATATGTGTTATTGAGTGCTGATATGACTGAGTACATCAATGATGATTCACTCACTGAGTTCGCAAACTCATTAAAATTGCAATGTTATTTTTTAGGTTCAAAGAAGTTCTAAATCCTAAGTAGA
>JAOQMP010000005.1:33446182-33467002 GCA_027563575.1 Erythroxylum pedicellare
CATCTAATTATAAGATGCTCCAAATTTTCCATTTCTGTACTATATAACTTACAATGCAATATGTTAATGGAGAACTTGATCTTGTCCCTCGTAAGCAACCCTCCATTGATTCCCATCCATAAGATAAATGGATGAGATGGATGGATGTCACTGTCCTATACTAAATCTGTCCACTCTAGTCTTATGTGACGTGGAATCTACAAAAGTATTTTGCATGCTTTTGTGCTGAACTTCTTTGATTTATTAGCTAGCCACTGAATGTTGTTTGCTGATGACATTGTTTTAATGGATAAGAAAAAATAGGGTGACAATGTGAAGCTAGAACTTTAGAGGAATAAGCTAGAGTCTAAGGGCTTTAAAGTAAGAAAAACTAAGATAAAGTGTAACTTTTCAAGCCATAAGGTGGCTTCTGATGTGGAGGTAAAGATTGGTTCAGAATTTATACTATAAAAAAAGTGTTTTAGATTTAGGATCTATCAACCAAAATAATAGAGAGATCAATGAAGATATAGTTCACAGTATCAGATCAGGGTGACTTAAACGGAGAAGTGCATCAGGAGTTTCGTTTGACAAAAAGACACCACTAAAGCTCAAAGTTAAATTCTATCATTTAGCAATTAGGCTAGCCACGCTCTATAAGACCAAGTGTTGGTCAATCAAATAGGTGCATATTCATAAGCTAATAGTGGCAGAGATGAGAATGCCATTAGATATGCAACCTTACTAGAAGAGATAAAGTTAGGAATGTATAGTAAAAGACAAATTAAAGGTTGCTAAAATTAATTGAAAATTGAGAGAGACAAAGCTTACATGGTTCGGATATGTTAAGAGGAGACACACTGATATTCCAGTGAGAACATGTGAGAAGATTGTAGTTAGAGACTATAAGAGGGGGAAAAAAAAAAGGAAGGCCTAAGAAGAGTTAGGGGAGGTGATCATTACTAATATAGCTCTGTTGGAACTTACCTAAGATATGGTCCTCAATTGAAAACTTTAGCATACTAGTATACAGATAAAGTATCTCATATAAAGAGATCCTTCTAGTTCTCATAGATCTTTTAAACATTTTCCTTTTAGTCTTATATCTTGTATTTAGCTTAAACATTAAATACATATTACTTCCCTCTTAGTTATTTAGTCTAAACATTTTCTCACTTAGATTAAATATTTTCTTATAATGAATTGTTTGATTTATTTATTATCTTCTTTCTTATTTGTGTATTTATTTGTTTATTTTATCTTTTATCTTTTATTTTTTCTTATTATATATTTATTGTCTTATTTATTTTATTACTTACTTATTTTTATATTTTATTTATTTGTATTTATTATTATTATTATTATCATTATTATTATCTTTTATGTCTATTTTATTTTTATTTTTATTTTTATTTTTAATTATAAATATCTTATTATTTTAATATGTATATGCATTTTTTCTTTTTTTACACGGGTCTATCTGAAACAGCCTCTTAATAAATTAGGGGTAATGTTGCATACTACGGGACCTCTCCAGATCTCGCATATCAGTGGAACTTTCAGTGGGTTACTGTTATTGTTGTTCCTTCTTCTTCTTCTTTTTTTAATTTTAGACTTTTTGTTTAAATTATTTGTTGTCAAAATTATAATTTTTTGGTATAAAGAAATTTGTTGAAAATCTTGTCTATCAATTTAAATCAATAGGTTTGTTATATTAAATATCAAATATTCGTAATAAATATTAACTTTTACAATTTTGTCTAAAAGTTTGTATTGACATAAGCTTTTGCTTTTACTTGTCATAAAATAAATTATTTTACATACTCTTAACTTAGATAAGTAATAATTCTAGGAAATTTTAAATAAATCAATTAAAGAAATCAAGACTTTTTATCATACACTCAATTGCCTTATTTATCTACTAGTCAAGCATTTAGATACTCATACTAAATCATAAATTAATTTAATTCAATCTAACAATCCTCCAAAAATCAAGCTAATTTGTATAATTTGACCTAATATAAGGTAGACATAAATGAGTAAGAAGTTATCATTTTTCAAAAATTGTAATAACCTGAATTAATAAAAATAAAAACACTCATTATTCAACAAAATTAAGTATTAGAGGCATATTTCAAAAGTCACCTAATAGCTAAAACTAGCAAGTATAGGTTAATCCACAAGGACTAAAATTACTAGTACTAACAATCTCTCTATTATATAGTCTAACAAAGTATGATGGTGGTAAATGATCAAAATTAAAATTAAAAAAATAAACTAAATTAAATCAACGCAATAACTAACTATAATATAGATAAATCAAGAAACAATCAATAAAGGCAATGGTACTCAAATTGCTAATCTCCTTACAACTTCTTATGCAAATAATACATCAAGTTAAGTTAAAGTTCATTAGACCATAAAAATCCTTTAATTATGCTAATATATTTATCAAGATTATTAACATCTAAATTGAGGTTAATTAATTGTAATCTCTTTATAATAAAACCTATAGAATTACATTAACTTATTTATGAATTCCTCTATTATGTTTAATCCTAATCTAGAAGATTTATGCCGACTTATCTTTAGGATTGCATGCAACTTTTTTCAATTATGTTGGATCAATTTATACAAAGGATTTCTCAATCTTAAATGCATGTATCAAACATGAATTAATAATTCAAAAACAAAATATGAAATATATAGGTTGCCTCCTATTTGGCACTTCTTGAATGTCTTATAGCTAGACACCTTAATAGTCACGTTTTAGGTGAGTCGCTGAAATTGATAGATTATATGGTTTTCTTCTCAATTGATCCTTCTAAATTTGGTTTACTAGATGTCCATTCACCTTAAAGGTTTCCTTCATTCTTGAATTTTCTAGTTCCATAGCTCTATATGGAAATGCCTTTGGTACTTCCAATGTCCCATTCCACCTTGATTTCAATTTTCCTTGAAACAAATGCAACTGAGAATTATACAAAAGGACTTTCACTTTAGGTGTGAGAGACTTACCTACATGACCCTTATGGATTTTGGATTTTCCTTGTGGATTTTGGATTTCTCATAATCCCTACTCTGGAGCTCATCCAATTCTAAATTTTGAAGCAAACGCTGACTTTCTCCATCATCTAAATTCATGCTCACCATCTTTGTTACTCATAGTGCCTTATGATCAACCTCTATAGGCCAATGGCAAACCTTCCCAAAAACAAGCCAATAAAGGCTCATGCCTAAGACAATTTTGTAAGTCGTGTGACATGCCCATAGTGCATCATTTAATGTTGTTGACCAATCCTTCCTTAATGGGACAATCTCCTCTAAAATGCCCTTAATTTGCTTTTTACTTGTTTCCACTTGTCTGGAGGTTTGTGGCTAGTATGGAGTCACGAACTTGTGAGTGATTGCTATTTCCTTATGAGTTTTTCAAAAAGCTTATTGACAAAGTGAATTTCGCCATCGCTTATGATTGCTCGTGGAATCTCAAATTTGCTAAAAATATTTTCCTTCGCAAATTTAACAACATTAGTATCATTAGTTCGGTTAGGTATTGCTTTTACTCATTTAAACAAGTAATCAACTGCAATAAGTATATATTCAAATCCAAAAGATTTAGGAAATGAGCCCATAAAACCAATACCCTAAACATCAAATAATTCAACAATCAATTAGTTACTTAGGGGCATTTCATTTATTCTAATTATATTTGCAGTTAATTGACGTTTATCCATACAAATGATCCTCCAAATTATTTCATCCTTGGAAATTCGATAAAGGTATAGATCATCCCAAAAATAGTACCTACTCAGGTTAAGGAACCTTTTACTTTATTGAAAAGTTATGTTCAGTCTCAAAATGCCATAAGCAAGATAATTTACATAGTCAACATACCCAGGCACTTTACTAACAACAAATAATTGCTCATCAGGAAAGTTCACAGCTATTGCATACTTCTTTTGTTGTTTAAGAGTTTACAAGTTAGGAGCTATCCTAGACAAATGATCCATAACAACAATATCATTCCCTTTCTTATCTTTTATTTCCACATTCAACTCTTGTAATAACAAGACCCACCCAATTAATCGTGGTTTTGCATACGTTTTGGTCAAAAAATTTAATAACTGCATGATCAGAACGAATTATAACTTTTGACCTAACAAATAAGATCTGAATTTTTACAATGCAAAAATCACTGCTAACAATTCTTTCTCAGTGATTGTGTAATTTAATTGTGCATCACTCAAAGTTAAGCTAGCATAACAACATCTATGTAAATATTTCTTAACTTTTTGGCCCAAAATGGCTCCCACAGCAAAATCAGAAGCATCACATATAATTTCAAAAGGTAAAGCCCAATCAGGGGCCACAACGATTGGTGTAGAGATCAATTTTTACTCGATAATGTTAAAGGCATCAAGTCATTCCTTATTAAAATCAAAATGGACATCTTTTGCTAATAGTTGGCACAAAGGACAACTTGTCGTAGAAAAATCTCTAATAAACCTCCTATAAAATTCAACATGTCCTAAAAAACTTCTAATACCCTTGACAGAAGTAAATGGTTGAAGTTTTTCTATAACTTCAATTTTAGTCTTATCAAACTCAATTCCCTTTTATGACACAACATGACCTAGGATTGTCCATTGTTTCACCATAAAGTGACTCTTTTCCCAATTTAAATTCAAGTTACATTCAATACATCTTTCAAGTACTCGAGTCAAATTATTTAGAAAATCATCAAAAGAAGCTCCAAAGATTGTGAAATCATCTATAAATATCTCGATAAAGTCCTCGATCATGTTTGAGAAAATGGAAAATATGCACCTTTGAAATGTCATAAGTGCCTTAACGCCCGAATGACATCCTCTTAAAAGCGAATGTCCCAAATGGACAAGTGAATGTCATTTTTGTTTGGTCCTCAAGAGCAATTGGTATCTAATAATAACTCGAAAGACTATCAAGAAAATAATAAAACTCATGTCCAAAAAGTTTATCTAGCATTTAATCAATAAAAGGGAGAGGAAAATGATTTTTTTTGGTAGCCACATTCAGTTTCTTGTAATCAATACAGATTCTCCATCTAGTGGTAGTCCTAGTAGGAACTAACTTTTTTTTATCAATTCGAATCAATAATGCCTAATTTTTTCAAAACTACATGCATTGGGCTCACCCACTCACTATTCGCAATTGGATAAATGACTCCCTCATCAAGCAATTTTAGAACTTCCTTCTTCACTACCTCCCACATATTAGGATTGAGTCTTCTTTGGGTTTCTCTCACTGGTTTAGCCCCCTCTTATAGGATAATCCTATGCATGCTTATAGAGGGACTAATTCCCTTAATGTCACTCAAACTCCATCCTGTGGCCTTTTTCAATCTTTTCATCTCACTCAAAGTTATTTTTTCTTAGTCAACATCCAAAGTAGATGGAAGAATGGATCGATTTATTTCCCCTTCACCTAAAAACACATACTTCAAATTCTCAGGTAACTCTTTCAGCTCTAATTTTGGTGGGATTACATTTTTCTCTTCATTGGAAGCTATCTCTAAAAATTCGCCAAACTCTCCCTCAGTAGCATTGTCTAGCAATTAGTAGTATTCATCAATCTCTTTATCCAAGTCTAACTAGCTTTCTTCTTTTTCCTGTAAGGCAAAATCAAAATCTGCAGCATTAATTTAATTAATAAGAGAACACTCTTCATAAGCAATATTAGTAGGAATAGGTTTAATATTGAAGATTGAAAATACTACTGTTTCTCCTAGGACATTTATGGTCAATTTCCCATTCTTCACATTAATAAAAATGTTGGTGGTGGCTATAAAAGGCCTCCCTAGGAGCATGGTGTACTCCTTTTCTTGTTCATTTATTTCCCCCATGTTTAAAACTAGAAAGTCTACGGGGACAATCAATCCTCCAACTTTCATCAATACATCTTCCATTATTCCTTTTGGATAATGAATTGACCTATCAGCTTATTGCAAACACGTGTTGGTAGGTCTTAACTATCTTAGATGCAATTTCACATAAATAGAATGGAGTATAAGGTTTATAGTTGTTCCAAGGTCAAACATACCCTTAACCTCCTCATCATTACCTATTAATACTTTCACGATGAAACTCCCAGGATCTTTCAATTTTGGGGGTAATTGTTGCTGAAGGGCCACACTTGTTACTTCTGAAATTATCACTTTCTCATATGCGTAAACTTCTGTTTTTTGGTGCTTAGTTCCTTGAAGAACTTCACTTAAGCTGGAATGTTCCTAGTCACATCTAATAATGGCATATTAATGTTAACTTTAGAACGCATGTTATAGAGATCAGAAAATTGCTCATCTTGTTTTAAACCTTTAAGATGGCTTGGATATAGAACTGGTAGTCTATAAAGATCAGTCACCTTATACAGTCTTAGTCCTTCATTGCCTTTGGTTGCATGCCTAAGTTTTTTACCTTCCTAAGTGTGACTTGAAGGGTCATTCCTATTGCTTTCCTCATTTTGCTCATCTTTTCCCTTTATGAGGCTCTCCTCTTCTTGATTACTACATCAGACATATTAGAAGGAATCTCTATATGATTATTAATCACCTTACTGCTTCTTAGAATCGTAACAGCTTTGGTTTGTTCAGGTGGACTGGGCAACTTTCTTTTTTAATTGTTTTGCATTTGAGTAGCGAGTTGCCTTACTTGAATCTCAGCCCTCTCTAGAGAAGCTTTCAATGAATCAAATCTCTTATTGTTCATTTCTTGATTCTAAACGGTTGCTTGAATGAATCCGTTTAGGCTTTCCTCTAAAGAAGGCTTTCTCGATATGTTCTAATTTGAGGATTGCCATTGGAACTGGTTATGCCTCTAAAAATTTTGGTATTGTGGTTAGGGTTGCACTGGTGGATTGCTGGTCTTTCAAAAGAAATTGGGTTAGTTTCTCCAACTAAAGTTGTAGGTATTCAAATATGGATCATTTCGTACCCTCATTTGAAAACCATTAAGTGAGTTTGCTTGTTCTTCTTTACCTACAAAAGTTTCAAAAGAATATGAGCAAAAATTAGCTCTATGATCAAAACTTCCATGCATACCACATACCTCATGATTCGAAGCACCTTGGGATTGTCTCATGGTTAGGATTTTCACATTCTTCATTAGCTCAGCCAATTGCATAGCCATTTCTTAGTTCAAGTTCACTTTATAAACTACATCCTCTTCTCCCCCTCACGCTTATTTATTGAGAATTGACCCCCAACATTTCAAAGATTTCATATGTCTCTTTGGTGGTCTTCTCTCCCATAGCTCCTCTTACTGGATTTTCCACTATGTACTAACATTGTTGTATTAATCCATTATAGAAGATTTGTTTCTGCATGTGAAGTGGAAAATGATGGTGTGGACAATGTATTAGTAAGAGTTTGAAATGTTCCCACGCCTCATGGAATGACTCTCCCTCCATCGACATGGAGGTAGCTATCTTCGTCCATAACTCAGAGGTCTTCTGATGGGAATAGAATTTTCCCATAAATTTGTTACACACATCCTCCCATGTAGTCAATGAATCGGATGGAAGGGTCATTAACCATATCTTGGCCCAGTCTTTCAATGTGTATGGGAAGCATCTCATCTTGAGTTAGTCTTCGTTTAAATCATCCAAAGGAAATATTTGGAGAATGGTATAGAATTCCCTAATGAAGTTAAAAGGGTCTTTATTGGGAACCCTATAGAATGATGGCAACATGTTGTAATAGATGCTCTTCAATTCATAGATTCTAACTACCTCTCCTAAACATACGGATGAAATGGTAGTACCAATTACTAGTCTGGCATAATCCTTCATTACTACTTGCTTTTCACCCATCTCTTGATCTTCAGGCTTGGGTTCCTCAAGATTGTCTTCAAAGTCGTTTAAGGTCCTCTTATCTAATGCACGTTATCAATAAAGGGAACAAGTTCACTTTCCTCGTGACCTCCTTCCTTGCATAAACAAAATAAAGACAACACTAAATTAGTAACAAAAACAAATAAAACAATTCAATGAAATAACATGACAAAAATGTATGCATGAAATTAAAAAAAGATCAAAATTAGTTTAATTCTAAACACTAAACACCTCCCTAGAAATAGCGCCAAAAACTTGTTGTGTGAAAATAAATTGTAAAAATGCCTAGCTATCTTATTCGCAAGTATATGAGGTAATTGTAGTCGAATACCTAGGTCCTCTTCTCAAGGAGGTCAAATTGGTTCACTTAACTTAACTTTGAATAAAAATAAAAACAAATGCAATCCTAAATATTATAACCTAAATAGTTGAGTAAAGGCTTTAAAGAAAATTACACAATTAGAATAAAAAGTAAACTGATTTAACTGTAAGCAAAAATGATTTAATCAACCGGTGTGTAAAACTCTTTAGAAATTAACTTCACTAATTTAATCTCCTATGCATGATTGAGGGGAAGTGATTGGATAATTGTCTTGTTAAAATTAAAAATTGGGTTCTACGATCAATTCAAATAATGAACTAAATCTAACTTTTGTATTCGACAAAATCATCCAAATTAATTTTGTAAACTCAAGTACTAATTACCCATTTAAGTTAATACATTTCTAATTCATAACTTAAGTGTCTATAGTTTCTCATTCTAATATTAAACTTCTTATCTCGATCCTTCGTTTAATACCAAAATGCTGCAAAAGTTGGCCACGCTATTACATCCAATAAGCTTAAAAACTATAGCAAATATTGAGATAATAACACAGTCCCTTCATCATGGATAATTGGCTAAATTAACTATATTAATTCTCAAGATTAAGTAATCAGCCCATCATGGAATAAACAAATTTCATCATCTTCATATACTTTAATCCCATCATTAAAATAGCAGAGAAGTATCAAAGCAATAAATAAAGTATATAAACCAAAAAGGATTGTCAAAGCAACAGATGAAATAAGTTCAGTAATGCAACATAGATAAAATAAAAATAGTAAACAATTGGACCGTCAGATGGAAGCCAATGATGGATCTCCTACCAAGCTCAAATTCTCTGTTATTGCTCTAACCTTCTCCCTCTACTTGATTCTCACCCAGAAGATTAGCTTCAACTCTCACTTTCTACATCTGCTTTAAGCTCCAACTCTATGTTGTTTTTATCTCTTGCCAATCCCAACTATGTTTTTTGTTCTTCGGTCTTTCTCTACCTCCACCTTTCTTTCAGTTTCATTTTTCTAGCCCCAGTTTTAGCCTCCTTTTCTTTCTATTTATTAGGCCAGTTTAGGTTTAGGTTTATCCACCATCTAAACCTGCATTTGTTGACATGTAATATTAAACCAATTAAAGAAAACATTTGTCACGCCCGTGACTGTGGGAGTCATGGGTGTGAAAAGGGATTTATGGGTGTGACGTGAATTATGAATGCATTGGCTGTGGCTCCTTTGTCACACCCCCATATAGTCACGGGTGTGAGTCCTTTGTCACACCCCCGTGACTCCTTTGTCACACCATTAAAATGCATACATAATTCATGTCCAACATTCCTTCTTTCATACATAATTTTTCTTGTTTTCCTGCAAAATTCACAAGACACTCCCTTCAACATTCATGTAACATCCACGCTATTTTCACTGAATTCATTTTAAATTTACTTTAAAATGCAAGAATTTGTAACCAAAATCTTAGTCACGGGTGTGACTCCTTTCTCACTCTATTAAAATGCATGCATAGTTCATGCCCAACATTCCTTCTTTCATACGTAATTTTTCTTGATTTCCTAAAAAATTCACAAGACGCTCCATTCAACATTCATGCAACATCCACGTCATTTTCACTCAATTCATTTTAAATTTACTTTAAAACGCAAGAATTTGTAACTAAAATCAAGATATGAATGCAAGAAAAATCAATAGAAATTAGACACAACAATTATAAGGTGTTTTAATTTTTGATCTAATGACCTTTGCCTTCTCACAATTTTCACAAATCAAGTAAAAAACATAACTTAGTCGTTAAATCATATAACAATATCAATGGAAGCAAACATGAAGGCAAAGAAAACAAACCTAAACTTTTGGGTCACCCAAATAATCACACAAGCTATTACAATTTTCTTTGTACATTCATTTGGGAACATGCCTTTGTGCCTCTAGAATATTTATGCAACTTGAAATGATAATCCTTGGTCTTTTGTTTCAATAATGAAGTAACACAATTTGAAACATTTGTGTTCTTAATATGCACAATATTCAATTTCAATTGTGAACAATAAGTAAAAATGTAATTAGTCATTAAATCATTGAAATAATATTTCATATAGTTTAAGATTTTAAAAAATTACTATAACTTTATCCAAACCATTTTCAAGTAAGTTGTCTTCATTTCAAGTCCTTAACATATTTCAGACAATGTAATTCTATCCTTGTAATAATGCCCCACTCACTTAACAATTTTGCAGATTGGGCCTTGTCTATAAGACAACCTTTTTAATTATCAATTTGTATTGATAACTTGTAATTCACTGTAACATTCATTCCTTGCAATTCTCAACCTCTAGTTTTACCTCTGCCTCTTTTTCTAATACTAACATTGGAAGCTGACAACAAATTAATAATGATAAGAAAATATTAGAATATATATATAGTGAAAGTTTGTTAATCTTTAATACCTTCAACTAGTGTATATATATCACTAGTTACGTCAATGTTGTTTTAGGTAGAATGAAGTTGTGTATGACTTGAAGGCAAAATATTATTGTTGCTTTGTTGTGGTAATGTAAATATTCTTATAATATTCTTTCTTTTAGCCATAGGAGAGCTATATATATACATATATCTATGTGTGTGTGTGTGAGAGTGAGAGAGAATATATATACACAACTTGGGAATAAAGAACAAATATGCACATATGTCGATGCATCAGAGAGCAACTTTATTTCTTAAAGTTTGTAACCTTATTCTTATATACAAATAAAACTTTAAGATTTTTAATCAGTTACGTAAATGTTGTAAATAAATAAAAATAAATATAATTAAAATTATGTCATTTTTATCATTTTAGACTGGAGTTGTTTACAACTCAATAGAAACTAATTTTTAATGTTAGTTAAGAATGGAATAATTATAATTTTATCTTTTTTTATATTTGTAACAATTTTGCTAATTCTATTTTTTTTCAACCTTTTCTTATTGGTATATTTTTAACTAAATTATATGATAATTCAAATTAAAATTTATCCGGATAATTTATCTCTCTTTTGTTTTGCATATCATAGTAAATTGTTCTTTATTTTTATTGGATATTAAACTTTTCTCCTTGTTCTTTTTTCTTCTAACGTAGATGTATGATATTATTGATATTGTTGTTTTGTTGCGCTGCCTTTTTTTCCAATTCCATATGGGTGTTTTTTTCTTTATCTAGTCCAATTATGTTAAAATTGGTTTATATGATATTGCCTAAAAAGCATTTGTCTATAAGTGAAGAAAAAAAAGAGAAGTAGAACAATTAATAAAATATTATAAAGGAGTTATCAATAAATTTGTTAAAAGAGTAGGCTCCTTTAGTGAGAATCCTAAGGAATTATGCAAAGTTAATTTTGAACTAACTATTGAAAATTTAAATTATAAGATTCATATTCATAATTAGTAATTTGAGAGTATGATCATGTACCAAATGCTTCTAATTTAGAAAATTTAAGAGTGAAAAAGCAACTAATCACTCAATTGGATATTTATGATCCTTAAACTTGGGACAAACTTGATAATAAAGCAAGGGAAAATTTAATTGAAAAAGGGTTTATAAGAGAATTAAATATTGTGTTTCCTTTAGACAATACTTCTCAACATTTTTTATATTCTTATTAGTCTAGAAAATTGAGTGATGGAGAGATTAGAGATATAAAATGGTTAGTTTAATCTAAACATATGGATAGAGCATATAGTTTTTTTTGTAAGTTGTTCAAATTTAATAGCAATCAAAGTGCATTAGTAAGTAATAGATTTAGAGATTGGAAGCATCTTAGTGAGAGACTTAATGGACATGAGAATATTTTTTAGCATATGACTAACATGAAGACTTGAAATTAACTAAGAGAGACTGAGCAAAAATCAAATAATTGATAAAGATTTATACTAAGAAATTAGAAAGGAGAAAGAACATCGGAGACAAGTTTTAATAAGAATAGTTTTCGAGGAGCCAATGAGAAATTTTACCAAGATAGTAATGGTAATTTTTGGGATTGATTGAGATGATTGCTAAATTTGATGTACTAATACAAGATCATGTTAGACGTATTCAAAATCATAAAATTCATCATATTATCTTGGTCTCAAAATTCAAAATGAGTTAATTCTCTTTTGGTCCATATTGTTAGAAGTTCTATTATAAGGATCATTGAAATGTTGAAATCCTTTTTTTTTATAATTCTTGATTGTACCCCATATTTGAGCAATCAAGAACAAATGAGTCTATTAGTACGGTGTGTGAATATGTCAAGTAAGAAAATAAAAATAAAGGAGTACCTTTTAAAGTTCTTGAAGGTAGATGACACATTTGACTTGAGACTTTTCAATGAATTATTAAATGTATTTAAGTCTATTGATGTTAATATCCACGAGGTGAGGAATCAAGGTTATAACATTGATTCTAATATGAAAGGAAATAACCAAGAGGTTCAAAAGCAATTATTCGAAATAAAGTCGATCACTAATGTTCCAAATCCCATCAGAACTCGGAAGTTAAATGTGCTTTGCAAGGGTAGTACTAAGATGAGTGACCTCCTGAAAAGTCCTCGTGTTGCATCCCTCTAAAAACCCTAGACCATGTGTCTCAGTTGGATTTTTACTGGGTGTTGTTGTTCTTTAAATCTGAGACTATTATATATGCTAAGTGTTTGTCATAATCTTAATCTTACTCTTATGATATGAAAAATTCTTGTGTTAAAGCTATTTTTTTTTTTGGACTTGGACAATAAATATATGCATTATTTTCAAGTGCTCCTAAAAGGTGGAAGGTTTTACTTGATAATGTTTCAGGCTTAACTATGAAATCATTGTCCAATACTTATTCAAAGGGTCAAATGAAAAGTGCTAAAGCTATTAGATTTTAAACTCCTCAAATAAGCTTAGTTTTGGTTGAATTATCTAGACCTTGTGATGAAGCCAAGTTATAGAGTAAAGCGGAAAGTTTGGTTAGTGCATTTGAGAGTTTTGAGTTTTTACTTAGTATGGTTATTTGGTATGATATTCTAATTGTCATTAATATGGTGAATAAAAATTTGTAGTCTAAATCTATGTGTATCAACACTATTATAGAGCAATTAGAAGGAGTGATAATATTTTTTGAAAAATATAAATACGAAAGGATTGTCTCTAGAATGAATATTATCAAAAGCCTTACACACAAGATGAATGTAGTGCCTATATACCAACTAGACTTTGTATTACTAGGAAAAGACAATTTGATTAAAATGATCATAATAGATAAATACAATTAAATGAGGAATCCTTTAGAGTTATTTACTTTTTAGTTGTTGTAGATATGACAATTGCTTCGTTGAAGAATATATTTGAGCAATTAACAACATTTAAAAGTATTTTTGGATTCTTATCTGATTCAAAGAAGTTGAAGTGATTGGATGATAATGAACTAAGAGAATGTGCACTAATTTTACAACAACTTTTTCTCAAGATAATGGCAGATGTAGATTTAAATGATTTTTTTTTTCTGAATTAAAAGTGTTACAAATGACTTTATCATATGAATCAACGTTAATGATTGAAATTCTTAAATATGTTAAAGTTTTATATTATTATCCAAATGTTTCAATTGTTTATCAAATCCTATTGACTACAGCATTAGTTGAGAGAAGTTATTCGAAGTTAAAATTATTGAACATTTACTTGAAATCATCAATGTCATAAGAAATGTTAAATGGTCGTTTGGTTTCACTTTTATTTTTCTGTTGTAGTTTTTAGTTTTAGTTTTTATTTTTAAAATTAATAAATTTTCATTATAGTTAGAAATAAAATATATGCATATTTATATAATCAAAGAAATTTGCACATTGATTGTATATAATAAAATTTTATAAATTAAGAAATTATATACTAAACATTCTTCATAATGAAATATAACAAAAACTTCAAACACTTTTTTTCAATAGCAGTAGGGCCCTCCACCTCAAAAGTATCGATTTTTTTCAGTAATTACAGGTAAAGAAGACTTTTGTCGAACAAGCCCAGTGTGCTATGCTAAATCAATTACTTGCATTCTTAGCCTCCAGTCCCAAAGCACCATCTCTCGTCGCATTTACTCCATGGTCTCAACTTCCATCATCTCCAAGCCCAAAAGCTCTATCTCTGGCAAGTTATTCTTCGTCTCTGACCAACATTGAAGTATCTTCATCATTGTCAGAGCTTCCATCTCCAAGGCCGTCGGCATCATTACCAAAGGCTCCATCTTTAGTGATTCCATCATCTTGGTCACAACCACCATCTCAGTCAATCCCTGCACCTTGGTCCAAGGGGATTAAGAGCTTAAGAGCAATAGATTGTGGGAAATTAGGGTGGAAAAACAAAATCTTTCCATATTCATTCAACACTACAAACATAATACTCAAAGCAGTTATCCACAAAGAATTGTTTGGTTACATTTCGTCTATAACTATCTGTTAATGAAAGGAAAGAACAATGTTTTGACAACTTTGTTGTTTTTTCTTTTTTGAGAAACCATGTCGTCAAAATTTAGTGAAATGTTATTTTCTTATTTAATAAAACTATTGTAGTTTTTATTTTCAAAAACAAGAAAATTACAACACATTTAAACAAACAAATTTTACTGCTTTGTTTTTATTTTTACAAAAAAAAAAGACAAATAAACAACCCTATATAATTTAGTTATTTATACGTATGGAGAATGATATATTAACTTTTATTATTGATAATTTTATATTTAAAAATATGTGGAGAAATGTTTTTTATGTAATTGTTAGTGCAGTTTTTTGTTTTCCGCAATGAAATATAATGTTGTTGTTTGTTGTTTTATTTTTTTTGGATGCAAGGAAAAAATAAACTAAGAAATACTAGAAAAAAACTCGCCATCTATATAATATTGCTGTTTTTTTTTTTTGAATACAAGGAAAAAATAAACTAAGAAATATTAGAAAAACTCTCGACTTGGGAGTGCCTTAGCACAGAGCGCGACGATAAAACGCTCTAGTCTTATCATGATATAATACATCCTGGTTAATCATCGGCGGTTCCGCAAATACTGCAAACTTGGCTTTGAGAGAGCTACTAAGGTAGCTAAATGATCAGTACATTGGTTCCTTTGCCAATAAATATTCTGTAGTTCAACCTCTCAAATGCGATGAATCAACCTTTGAATATCTGTCTAACAATGGATAAATATCAGACGTAACTCTATTAAAAGTGAAAAGAATATTAATAACTTCCGTCAAATTCATTTTAACTACTACTCACAGGTATCCTCAATCTCACACCAGACTAAACTCTTGAATGAACCCCATAGTTTTGCCTCGATGCGCACACCCATGTCAATATTCTGTATAAAATCCCGAGGCCTCATTTGATTGGCACGAATTGTTGTCATGAAAAATAATCTTTTTTTTTAAATTTAAATTGGTACTCCTCTCTTCTCAGGTATTCCCGTTTCAGAACCTCGACGGCAAAACTGTATACAGCTCTTTCTAGTTATTGGATGGCTTATTTTCTCAATGAACAACATAGCAAAATGATTTATCTTAGAGTTGCATATGCGTGAGATTTTCTGCCATTTCTTTTCCTCATCGTTTGCAGTTGTATAATTTTACGTGAAGAAGAAAGGCCAGTGCCGTGGTTTTGGCTATTGAGTTTGAGATAAGTTCTTTAATGTTGACCGTGTCATGTATTTGCGTTTGGGTGGAAGATTAGGTCTCTAGAGGTACGAGAGCTGTTGACGATATCGATTTTAATTCGTTATACATTTATCTGTGTTATTAGATTCAGATGAGTTCTTTTCTAACTATGAATGCCAAGATGGAGATTGGCTTGTGGGGTCTATCTTTTTTCTTTCTCTTATCTATGAATCAACCTCAGTCAAATAACTATTCCCAAGCATCTTTTAAGGCGTGCAGGCGCGGACTCAAGCATCTTAGTTAATATTGCTATTAGTTCAACTGCTGTAAACTGAGATTTCACCAAGCTGTGATGGTCATGGAAATGAAACCTACAGGCTACATGCTCTAAAGAATTCTAAATGTTCCAAATATATGCCACTATAGAACTTTGAGACCCAGTTTGGTTTGTGACATGGCAAGAATGGTAGTTAAGTTTAGGGAAAACGGGGCTAAACTTGAGAGGTCTGGCTTGACCCTCTTTGAGGTTTCTTATCTTGGTCAACATTATTCTACTTGTGCTTGAAGGCGCATTAGAGATTTGCCCTTATCTTATTGGAAGCAGGTCAACTTCTTCAGTCACTAGAATGTTGAGGCAAGATTAGGCTTTCACATCTCTTATCGATGCGGGTAATTTTCAGGAAAGTTCGCCTATGCATTTGGTGAGTTGGTTACTGTTGGAGATGCCAAATTATTCTCCTTCCTTGAACCTTTCATCTAATACCTAAAACAAAACAGCTCTGTTTGTACTCAAATTTCAGTAATGCCTATCTTCTTTTGGTCATTGTCAGTTAAAGTAACCTGTAAGATGTCATCAGAGAAGTGGTATAGAAGGCTTTAACTTTAGGTTAGAGATGTCGGTGGTAGCTTTGGGTTTCATGGGTCAGCCAATTGCTCAGATGATGTAATTTTGTTTGTGAAAAGATCCAACATGTATTTTATCCACGATGACTGCTGTGGCAACTGCTTCAATGCTTGATGCATTGCATCAGCGGACAATCTGGTTTTGTTCAACTGTGATAGTCATTTCGTTAAAAGCGTATGTTCATTCTAGATAGTCTTACTTAAATTCTTAAAGGCATAATCCTCAGTGATAGACTTAATCACTTCACATCCTTGTTTGCATTAAGTGTATTTTTCTAGTGGACGAACATTGTCTTCTTTATTGCAGTTCTCATGAATATGCTTCCTTGCCTTTTTTTATGGTACTAAGAAAGTTGAATCAAGAAAGGAAAAGAATCTCTGGTAATAACTGGCGTAGTATACAAATTTGCATTGACATTTTCATGAAAAATAGAATGTGAGCAATGTTTTTCAACTATTTAAGCCTAATAAAGCTTATTTGCTTAATTTAGATACACAAGGATTAGGGGAATTGATTTGATGGATGTGAAAGGGCACCTGATTGTTTGCAGACCTTAAATATAGTATAACTGATCTGTAATCGTGTAATAATGAATGTGGGGCATTTCTGTTTGGCTTTGGAACCTTGTGGTTGAATATGCCTTGCAAATGGTAGTATCTGTTCCTGATTTTGTTTGATAATGCGGTCACCTGTCTATGGGAGTTGGTGAATGTCCTCAATACTAGCGTCTCCTTTCTTGCAAAGAAAATTTCATGAAGGAGGTCTTACACTATAAAGGAAAGCTGTAAACTATGAAAATGATATTGAAAAGAAACAAAACAAAGAGCATCTATTCCAGTGCATGGCCTGATATGTAATCAACTATCTTTAAGGTCCATGAACAGATTTTTGGCAAGTTATGAAGATGGATGTTAGGTGCTGATAATGACATGTGAACTGGTGATTAGCTGTTGGATTTGTACTAGTTTTTATTCAATTAGTGAGTGTTTAATTTTAAAAAGTAGCGTGAGAATTGCTGTGAAAAACTTGAAGGCATTAGAACAGATGGCAACTGGGGCCATCACATTCATGGGATCAATATCCATCCTGGCAAACTGTTTCCTTTTCATTAATCTATGTGAAGGAGGTTGACACTGTAATGTCTTCAATGATGATTGGCAAGAGATGCTTTTAATATATGACCAAGGAGTTGGAAATGTCACTGATTATGATAAATGAGTGTGTTCTCAGTTCATTAATTTTTCTAGATATGTGTGTGTGTGTGTGTGTGTGTTTGTGAGCTCTGCTCTCCATCAACCTCAACTTTGGATGCCCCAGATATGGAAGAAAACAACAAAAGGAATGAGTCAATTGGATCCAATGGCTCCAGGAATGGTGTTAAAGAGATTTCAAGTACAATTCCTATACATCCAGGTAATGTAGTTAACTTGGAAAGAGAGAAAATAACTCCTCCCAGTGTAACTAATGAGCACACAATTGGAGAAGTAAACATGGAGGCTTCTGTAACACCTGACGACGTTATACGGGCTGGAGGCTTTGGGGCTAGGGACGATATAAGTAGCTTTCTTCCCGTAGCAAGCGATTCCACTGATTTTGAAGCAACACTCGTCGATGCTAGAACCTATGAAGACGCAAAGGGGGAGATAAGTAGACCAGGTCTTGGCTGGAGAGAAGCAACCACAAAAAATTAGCTTTTATTTGAATTTTTTGTCATGGTTAAAGTCCTTGGTGTTGAGTACCACTAAACTGTTATCTATCGAGTAGTGGTATAGCTAACTTACTTTATTCTGTGCATCTATATATGCAAGGTAATAGATAATTTGGTTGCTTCTGCAATAAAATTTGATACTTTTCCTTTAACATGAAAGTGGCATGTGATAAAATATATTGTAAAATGGACCGCTCCTCTTTTGTTTCTTCAATTCAATCATGTATGAATTGAAAGCTTTTACTAATTTACATTTGTAGGCATTTTAGGCCCATGCGTAGTTTACACACGAGTGGCCAGTGTTTAACATGGTTATTGCCTTTTGAAAATCCTTTGGCCGAAGGGTCATAATTCGATTTCCTCTGTACAAAAAGTTCCACTGAGGGCCATACTGAGCTTCCCATCCTTCCTGCGTGTTGTAACGAGGCAAATATTGCCTAATTCCCGGCTTAGCTTTGAAACAGAAGTCTAGAATTTTTTGATTTGGGCCAAGATGTGCTCCAAATCATCTCTTCCTGCAGAAGATAGGAATGCTACTAGGTAAAACATATCCTCTTCTGGGGTAATCAAGGATGTCGTGTTGCTCCGCCTGCGGCATCACGGGAAAAATAGGCTCAGAATATGACATTTTGATATAGTCATCATATGCGTATCTTTTTCATCTAAAGCACTTGGAATTGTTGACTGGGTAGATTAGGATTGGGCCATTGCTGTTATCTGTTAGTATGTTGTCAAAGACCTCTCCAGCAAACTTCAAAATTTGCTTTTCGGACAGAAGATTCATCCACGAGTGGGAAACTGTTGGTTTCAGGCGTGGCTATAGGAATGCAATCATCATCAGTGGAAGGAAATGGAAGGAAAATAGTCAGCGTTAAGGATCTATTATAATTGGTTACAAACCTGTTATGAGTTGTTAAAAAGTTGTTTATATGTTAATGTAACAAACTAGATTCAAATACTTTCTAGTTCATTTAGACGCTATATATACAAATACATTGTATTACTTTTTATGATGGAATAATATACAATTCAACAAATTCTTCCTTTGCTTTTCTACATGGTATTAGAGCTAATGCTCGATCCAAATGGCAGTTATTTTCTTCTATATGTTTCATCCAAAAAGCTTAGATAAGCTATGACTAGAAGGAGCTATGCTGAAGCTTTACAAACACAAGAAGAAGAAGGATCTAGATCTAATGGAGAGGAAAGGAAAGGACCAGAAATGTGGATCAAAGATCAGATCCATATGTTGAGGACATCACACATATCACACGAGGAACATCACAGTATAATCGCGAATCAACAAATAGCGACAATCTAAGTTTGATCCTTATGAGTTTAGTGTTAAACGGGAAGAATTTCATTTCGTGGAAAAGATCTCTAATCCTAGCATTGAGTGCAAAAAGGGAAAAAAAATCACTTTAAAGGATGATGCGACTCAAATGAGTTTGCACAGTGGAAAGAATATAATGATTTGTTTTTTTTAGATCATAAATTCTTTATCAAGAGAATTGACAGATGTTTTTTTTTTGTTTACTTCTTCTTCCAGGGAATTATGGAAACAAATTGAACAAAGCTATGCAGAAAGTAATGGCCCTCTTATTTTTCATCTTCAAAGGGAGATTTGTGGATCAAGGCAAGGAAATCTTTCCATAGTGGATTTTTTCAACAAAATTAAGAGAATGTGAGATGAATATGCTGTGCTGAAACCTACAACATCATATAGATGTGGAGGCTCACGAATCATAGCACGGGAGATTTGTCAAGAAGAGCAACTTATGCAATTTCTTTCAGGCTTAAATGCGGAATTTGATCATGTTAGGATCAAATTTTACTCATGGATCCTCTTCCATCAGTATATAAGGCTTATTCGATGCTTTTGAAGATTGAAAAACAAAGAGATGCAACTGTGGAAATACAAAATGACTTTGTCAATGCCGTTGCCTCTACTTCCAGATTTTGGAACAATTGTTTTGCCCATAATAATAACAAGAAAAACACTAAGGCAAGCAAGAATAAAGAAGACAAATATTGTACATTTTCCAAGAAAGGGGGACATGAAAGATTAGAATGCTTTAGGTTGAATGGCTACCCTGAATGTTATAAAATTAGGAAGTTCACGAGACCTGGAAAATTTGCAGTTCAAGCAAATTTGACTCACGAGGTACATACACTATTGGAAGAATCAGATTCAGAATCATATATGGATCAAAACCGCAATCAAGATATATAGTTAATGTTGCAGAAAGAGGTTTAGAAAATTCTAGAAGGAAAAATGATATAAGATTGTGGATCAGGTGGTGCTAACTTTACTGCCTTTGTAGGAGCCTGTGCAGGTAAATCCCATTCCATATCTGATTCTATAAGTTTTGAACCATAGATTATAGTTTCAGGGGTAA
>JAOQMP010000005.1:33481437-33494772 GCA_027563575.1 Erythroxylum pedicellare
AATCAAAACAATGCAGGAGGAGTTGGAAGCTTTAGAGAAGAATCAGACCTGGCAGTTGGTTTCACTACCAAAAGGGAAGAAAGCTATTACGTCTAAATTGGTGTTCAAGAATAAATATGCCCCTGATGGATTAATTTCTCAATACAAGGCCAAGTTGGTAGCTCGGGGATATGATCAAGAGTGGTGTATTTATTATTATGATAGTTTTTCTCCTGTTACTAAGGTGGTCACAGTCAGGGTGATTTTATCAATTGTAGCTACAAATCATTGGCTAGTACATCAGATTGATATCAACAATGCCTATTTGCATGGGTCAATTGATGAGGAGATTTACATGCTTCCTCCATATGGCTACACCAAAGAAAATAAGAATCAAGTTTGCAAGCTTTCAAAGTCCTTATACGGATTGAAGCAGGTAGGAAGACAATGGAATAAAGCCTTTACTGACAAGCTCCTATAGATGGGATTTGTGAAATCAATACATGATTACTGCCTTTTCACTAAAAATACATCAACAGACTTTATAGCTTTTATAGTATATGTCGATGATATTCTTATTACAGACACTTCCATTCAGGTGATTCAGAATGTGAAACAATAGTTAGATGCCTATTTTACTATCAAAGACATGGGAGAGGCCAAGTTCTTTCTAGGAATTGAATTGCCTAGATCACAGCAATGGATGTTAATTTTGCAGACAAAATATATTCGTGACTTGGTTCAAAATGCAAGATTATTGAATGCACAACCAATTACTAATCCTTTTCCTTTAAGGGTTTAACTGACTGTTGATTCTAAGTTGTATGAAAAATCAGATAGTTTTTGAAGGTTAGTGGGTAAGTTGTTGTATTTAGGCTTTACGAGGCCTGATATATCTTTTGTGGCTCAACAATTAAGTCAGTTTATGAATGCCCCCTCAAGAATTAAGATGGATATAGCGTTGCACATTGTTAAATACTTGAAGGGTATTGATACTATGAGGTTATTTTATGCGGCTGAAAATGGTTTTAATTTACAAGCATACTGTGACTCCGATTGGGGGAGGTGCAAAATCACTCGACGATTGGTGACAGGATATTGTGTTTTTCTTATAACATCATTCGTTTCATGGAAATCAAAAAAGCAAAATACTGTTATCAAAAGTTCAGCAGAGGCAGAATACCGTGCTATGGATACAACCTTTTGTGAATTAAAATGGTTGACATATCTTTCTTAGTCAATTCAAACTTAATCCTACCTTACCTATACCCTTGCTCTACTTATAATCTTGTTTTTCACGAATGTATGAAGTATGTCGATATTGACTGTCACATTGTTAGGGAACACTTGCTTTCAGGATTTATCATCATACTTTATGTTTCTTCCTCTAGTCAGATTGGTGATTTACTTACCAAGCCTTTATCTTTTGCAAAAATTGCCAAGACGAAGTTATTTAAATATACTTTATCTTGGGGAGGGGGTGTTGATATACTTTATCTTGGGGAGGGGGTGTTGGTTTTAGGCATAGCTATAGGAATGCAATCATCATCAGTGGAAGAAAATGGAAGGAAAATAGTCAGCGTTAAGAAGCTATTATAATTAGTTACAAATCTGTTATGAATTGTTAAAAAGTTATTTAGATTCTAATGTAACAAACTAGATTCAAATACTTTCAAGCTCATTCAGACGCTATATATACAAATACATTGTATTACTTCTTACAATGGAATAATTCAATAGATTCTTCCTTTTCTTTTCTACAGGAACTTCCCAGAATCCTTTTTTTCTTAGTTTTACTTTCAATATACGCACTTTGTCTAGAAATGCCATGTAAGAAACTTCTTTCATGGAAAGTGTTGATGGAATATAATTTAGTTTTGACAATAAGCTCTCAATTATCTACATAAAAAGATGTAAAATGTTATAAAGGAAAAGGATAATTTTGGTAAGTGGAATGTTAAAAGAGTGTTCATGTCTAAGGTCTTTCCGTTGCAACTGTTACCTGGACCATAATGTCAGACTCACTGGGGTTAAAATATTTAGTAAAATCCAAATAATAGAGAGCTTTTCCATCTGTAATGAACTGCTCGACTTGAAGTACGTCTTTGGGCTCGAAGAATGATCTCTAGTTGTTGAGGAGACCCATTCTGTTTATTATAAAAAATCCTTCAATGTAATCAAAAGAGTTTTTAGAGGATATTAAATGCTCTTGATCTTTAGAAAATTTAGAGAACTGTGTATAATACCCTGATCCATTTCACCTGCGTATAAAGTAGCATGTTAGTGTCTAAAAAGAGCTCTTTGCATAATGTCACACTAGATGGACAAGTAAGAAGGGAACCTTTACCATCTTTAGTGCTAGTTCAAGAGATATCCTAACTTGAATGTTATGCCAATTGTCCAAATCTTCCAAGAACATTGTAAAATAAATCTGCATTATATTTGTTTGAACAACTAAGCACCTCTCCCTTGCCTATAACCAATTATTGTCTCAAAAATAAGTTAGGTTTGCTATTTGGGATCAAATCACATGCTCTCATTATTCTTGAGGTAAGTAGAGGTAAAGTATAACTATTTAGTTCTTAAAACTTTTTAGTTCTTAAAACTTTCTTTAGCCACAACTACTATTTAGTTCTACCGCGCTTAGGGTGTATCTACTCTGTTCTATGAAAATCTAAACCCACAAAAATTGAACGGCTAAAATCACTTAGAAATAGGAGGCACACACTAATTAGGAACAACAGATCTATTACCTTGCTATTTAACTTCATAGTTAAATAAAGTTAGATTTTCACTAGGCACTAGGTGGCATACTACGACCTGCCTATTTTGAAGATCACTAATTGTTGTTGTAACTTTATCTTAGGTTGAGGGGAGTGACTTGTTGTGATGTCAGTAAATGATTGACACAACTAACACTATAAGTAAAATTTGGTTTAGCGACGAATATTACTGACGAAAAACCGTTGGATTCTGTCGGTAATAGAAATTGGCAACAGAATTTGCCGACAAACAAAAATGTCGTAAAAATAGTAGTAGGTAAATTTACCGATAGACATTTTTTATAACCATTGGTGAATATATCGATGGTTGGCTGTGATCGTCGGTAAATTTACTTACAACCATTTTCTTTTCGTTAGAATATTTGCAGACGGTATTGGTTATTCCGTCGATAACGTTACCGACAATTATGATTTTCCGTTGGTGAGTATATGGACGGTTCAGCAAATCCTAATAGTAAAGTTGGCAATGAGCTGTCAATATTACCGATGGTGCTTTTTTGTTCCGTCGGTAAATATCATAGATTTATCGACAATTTGTGATGTTTCGTAGGTAAATATAATGTATTTTACTAACGAACTTGTATTTTCTATCGGTAAATATTTTTAAATTTTTAAAAAAATCTCGACATTAAATTTTATTTCATGATCTTATGGTTATGCATAATTTCAACAGTTATGAATTATCTGTGCATAATATTTTGATTTGTTTATATATTGAATTTGTTTAAATAGAAAGTCGATGATATAAAGTTAAAATTATCTCAATTGATAATAAAAATATTAAATTGACATAATAAGTATTTGCAATTCAAATGAAATGACTACAAGTACACTATTGTCCTGGTGATTGCGGATGCTCTAAGGTGCTATCCCTCCCATTCAACTCATCCACCTCATTACGGAGATGAGTTATGTACTCCATCAATGTTTACACTGTGTTCCGAAGCTCATTAACTTTATTAGTTGTCGGTCGTCTACTCGACATTGTTATACTGGACGTGGAGGATTGCGAATATCATGTATTCGTAAATGAACCTAACTCGAAGATCCTTCCACAATGGCCCCTATGATCCACTATATCAAGATATGTTTGACTCTCATGATCAACTTTTTCGTGCTGAGACTGTCGCTAAATACTTTCTTGTATTTGGTCATATTAAGAGGCAATGTTTATATTAGTAAGTGATAATTATTAAGAATTAATATTAAAGCTTAAATTTCACATCCATTAAGTTCTCTACATCGAGTGTTGATGAATATCACACCGTCATGCTTCTTAGTGTGAGTGTGCAAAAATAGCGGACGGGCTATAGGCCTCATGCCCATAGACTTTTCCTACATAAGAATAAAATGTTATAAGTCAACTAGAATTTATAAAGATTTTGGCAGACTTTCTTTTATTTTTATGATATTTACCCCATATTGAACAAAGAAATCTACTTAACAACAAAGCCATATATGGTACCAAAAATTTATAACATTACCATTCTTCATAATACAAATTTTCATTCCAAAATTCACACATCAATTTAAATTGATTTACAGTAAAGTTAAAAAATTAGAATACAAATGTAACGTGTAAATACTTACAAGTCTCTCTGCATGCTCATGGTGAGTAATAGATCCTCCTATATGTACGGGAAGACTCTCTTCCCCCGGTCCTCCACGTTTGTTGGTAGAATTTCACTCTAAAATGAACATTGCTTCAAGTGATGTCTAATACTGCTGCCAACAACTCTATATTTGTTCAAAAATATAAGGCAGTTGTACACTAGCCTTGTGTATCGCACTAACAAGGTCCCGATAATATGTACGTGCTTGTCTCTCTAATACTTTATGTATGATCATATCAAATTCAGATTAAAAAAAATCTTTCAAAAATAAAAGGAAAAAATTCGATAAATATTTATAATGTAATAATATTTATCTAATTAATGTATAAAAATCAATTTAAAAAGAAAATAATATTTTTTATTGCACCTCAAACTCCTAATAGTAAAATTCCTTTGTGGGATGAGAGATATTCTTCCATACATAACCCTCAAGATCAATCTTCTCCTTAAATTTGAATGTCATATTTCTAGAGCACAATCCAAGTGGAATCAACATAATATAAAAAATAATAATTTTATTCCATTATTAAAATTTAAACTTATAACTTAATTATAAGCATATAGTGTTTCATGTATTTTCACTTACAGATTATTGACAATTGTGATGCAAGTTCTTCCATCAGGTCTCTTAGCTCCAGGCTGGCGGCCACCTCCTTCATCCGCATCGTTTATCCTTGATATCTTTGTCGCTATAGGGGTAGTGGATAATATAGGGGTGGTAGATAGTGTAGCATCAGGTATAGAAGGTGATGCCTCATCTGCAAGTGTGGTAGCTGGAGGGGGAGGAGGTGATTCAGTTGCAGCTGCAGAGCATGATCGTTCAACTTAACAATAAGTACCTTCGAATCGTTGTCTGAACCTTGGTCGCATTATATCACGTTGTCTCTTTAGTGACATATTTCAATTTGAAATTCATATTTGATTGAATTTTCTAGAAATACAAGAATTTGAATTCAATATTTCACACGATATATTGAAAAGGAAATAATTGATTTGTTGAATATAATTTTCAATTACAAGCACAAATTAATCACTATCTTCACTTAATTGTAAATTACAATCATCTTCTTTTTATGAAGAATAAGAATCAAACTCAGGCTCTTCTTTAGATCTTTAGCCCTCGTCATCCTCTATAGATGAAGTTTCAATATATTCATTAGATAGATCGTTTAAAGGTTCATGATCGTCATATGTGACATATGCACTTTCAATTCTCTAATCTCCTTTTCCATGTGATTTAAAAACAACTGTAGGTTTAACTTTGCAAATGGACAACCAGTTTGACGTATCGTAAGTTAGGAAAAGGGACATAATATACCTGAATCGCTTATATTGCTAAAATAAAAGGTTCAAATTGTCTCAATCTTCTTCGGTTGTTGATTTCAACTAGATTGTATCGACTATGCACTTTTGTACCAACATTTGGAGTCAGATCAAACCAGTCACACTTAAATATCATACTTCACTTTATTAGCAATGCAGGCTACTCAATTTCAAGTATCTCAATAATTTATCATAGTAATCCATCATTTCTTCCTGTATGCAAACTCCACTATTTATTGTTGTCATGCTATGATCATGATATTTTGTATGATATTTGTGTCCATTAACGAAATACATCGGATATGATTTAACAGTTTGTAAAGGTCCCTTCATAAGATCACATATAAACTTGTTCTCTATTGGATTTTTTAAGGCCTACACAAAAGAAATTCTCACATCAAAGATTATATTGTCATCAGAACACTTAAATCTTATAATTCATTCATTTCAATATTTGTAAGTGAAAACTTACATATTTCTCAAACCATTAAGGGAAGTGTCTTCCAACTTCTTTATTGATATCATGCTATGTTTTATCTGGCATTAGCTCGCGTAACAATTTCTCGTGTAATCTAAAAACATTATTATGTATTTCAGTTATGAGCAACACTAAATTCAAAACCTAAATAACCAATTTCAACTTACTACATGAAAGGTTGAACCTCTTGATAGTTCAATAAAATGTAACCATGGGCAGCCTCAATTTCTTCCTCTGTTAACATTCTTCTTGTTGAACGTCCATATGTTCATCCAGGATATGTGAAAATGGATAAGTTACCATTAGCATCACTCGTTCCTCCCCCATCGTCATTACTAGGAACTTTTCTTTCTCTTGTGTGAACACACGGCTCAAAATGATGTGAACAAAATGTACCAGCTTCCTCCACTAAATAAGCATTTAATATCGAACCTTCAACTCTAGCCTTGTTTTTGACATTTTTCTTTAAATGATGCAAGTACCTATATTAGCGAATAGGGTTATTACATTTTAGTTGTTAAATCATGTTATTACTTCAATTACAATCATTTTTGTTGAATTATCTCTCAAACGAATACATCCATCTACATTGAACTTGATCGACTAGTTTTGCCTCGTGTGCTAAATGCATAGGTATATGCTCCATACAGTCAAAGAAGTTTGGAGGAAAAATCACTTCTAACTTGCACAAAATTACTGGAATTTTCCTTTCTAGTTTTTCCATTTCAGTTAACTTGATTTCAGATGATGTTAAAATTTTAAAAAAAACTTAATTCTGTTATTACTTCCCAAACCTTATTTGGTAGCAACTCTTGAAATGCAATTGGAGTTAACCTTTACATAAACATATGATAATCATGACTTCTCATCCCAAATAATTTGTACTTCCTTATGTCCACGCACCTACCAGTGCAAAGATCTTTATATAACTCATTCATTCTACAAAAAAGTTGTCAATCAACTCGTGATTTTGCACTGTCTTTTTTCCTCCCTTCAATGTTTAGTATGGTATTGAACAAATTGTCAAAAATATTTTTTCAATATGCATCACATCTAGATTATGACATATTAAATTAGTTTTTCAATATGGCAAATCCAAAAAGATGCTTTGTTTTCTCCAACCAAAGTTTTTACTAATGCTTGTATTAACTTCATCAGCTTCAAATTCTATAACTTTCACCAAGCCTAATTCCTCAATCTCCTGCAAAATCTCTTCACCAGATTTGTGAGGGGGGGGAGGTGTTTTTACCATCCTATTCTTAATGAAATTTTGTTTATTGCGCCTAAATGGATCATCTGGAGGAAGAAATTTTCTGTGATTGTCAAATTAACATGTTTTGCCCTCGTTTGGAAGATAGAACGCATTAGAATCATTACCACAATAAGGACAAGCTAATTTTTCCTACTGTGCTCCATCCAGACAACATGGCATATGTCAAAAAATCGCTAATGGTCCACATCAAAGCCACTCTCAACACAAAATTTTATTTCAAAGACACATCATATGTCTGAACACCATAATCCCAAAGATGCTACAATTCAGATATCAATGGTTGTAAAAATACATCAATTTTATGCTTTAGATTTGTAGACCATGACAAAATCACTGTCAAGAACATATATGCCTCTTTCATACACATCCATAAAGGCATGAATATTGATAGCTAGATTGACCAAAAGGTTGGAATCTATCCGTCAACAATCCCAACCTAACATTTTGACTTTCATCTGTAAACTCAAAATGGGTGTCATTGAAAATTTTCCATGCTAGTGCATCTAATGGATGACTCATTATTCCATCTTCTTTTTCGTGTTCATTATGCCATCTCATGTCAGATGCAGTAACATCAGAAGCATATAGTCTTTGAAGTCTCAGAGTTAGCGGGAAATAATACATCTGCTTCGAGGGTACTAATTTCTGTTTCATATAACGCTTTCTAGGCTTGAACGTAGATTGACCAAAAAATTTGCACTTTCATAATTTTACATCATCTCCCCAATACAACATACATCTTGATTTGCAATAATCAATATTTTCAACAAGCAAACCAAGACCCCTAATAAGTTTCTTCATATTGTAAAAACTATCAACCATTGGATGATCAGGAGGTAATGATTCATTATATCAAGAATTTTATCAAAATTACGATCAGAAATACCCTTCAGACTTTATGTTCAATATTCGAGCAATTGAAGACAATTGAGTCATTGTCTCACAATTTGACCATAATTCTTGGTCAGTTGCGTGTAGTAACTCAAAAATTGCTTTACATGTGGGCTTAGTGTAGCACCCCAACTCCTACAAGATACATACCTAACATCCTGAGGGATATTCGAGTATGTGCCCCGCGAGGGTGGTATGCGAGAGCACTCAATCATTCAAAAATCAGTATAAATTTTTTTATAGCAATAAACATATGCAGGAATAATGACCAATTTGGGTTCACTTTCATTTGTAAACATTTTTAATCAACACAATACAATCAATAGAATTTCAATAGCCAAGTGGGGCTTATTACAAATACAAAACACTTTAGTCATAATGTCTTTACATTCCACCATAAAAATCTTTATATACACATTATACAAAATTTTTGGAATACCTTATTTAATACAAAAGTTGTGGAATATACAATTCCATACAAAAACAAAGAAATAAAATGCAGATGTGAACTGATCTCGACCTCTATCCCTTACTTGCATGCTATAAGGATATGCTCGTTTGCCTAACAGGATATTCTTCTAAGTCCTGAAAATATATGGAAATTTTGGGTAAGTTTTACAAACTCAATAAGTGACCATCATCGATGACTCACCCAATCAAAGTAACACATAATTCACATCATTACACATTTCACACTTCACATTCAATACAATTTAGTCACTTATATTATGCATATGTAGTGCACACGAGACCTACTTTCTATTTGTTACTTTGTTGCGACCAAGTACCTAAACTATCCCTTATCCATTAGATACCGGGCTCATTACTAACTGTCCCTTATCCGCTTGGGGGATAAAAGGCTCATTTCAGATAGTGAGCCTTAGGCTCTTAATCACTTTTGAGCTCGATGCCCATTTTCACTTGTTGAGCTTTAAACTCTGATCAGTGGCTACTTTGGTCACAACTGCCATTACTATTTCATGCATTCACGAAATGGAATGCCTTAATCACATTTGCATATTCTCATTCACTCACATTCCCATATCATCAGACCTTAGTCCGGCATTCAACATTAAGTTAAGAATCACATTTTCATTCATATGCAAATGCACAATCAAAACACATTTATCATTGGACTGTGGTCTGGCATTTAAAAATCATATTATGTACACTTATTTCATCTCATTCACATACAAGTAACACTTCAATATCCAAATCAAACATCACAATCATCGGACCTTCTGTCCGGAAATCAATGCAATCATTCACATTCATATGAGCATTCAGTAGTCAATCAATACAAAATTCAAAACATAACAAACAATGAATGAGATCATCTAGGTCTACTCACAGTAGGCTCTAGATTAGCATTTTCTTCCCAATTCTGGAAACACCTGAACACGAACACTTAATCTGCACAACCCATTTATGCAAGACACACATTGCACGCTTATTAATAATGGCACACTCGCAAGCATTTATTTATGCACAATTGTATAAATGGACTATGTACAATGGATGCTCTATGACAATCCCGATTACATTAACAAACTTCATATCTTATGCTTATTCTCATTTCATAACTTAATCACTCATCAGTTCTTTGAACCACATCCTCAATCCTTTGATACTTTGATATCAATAACTCATCCACAAATTTTCCCATATATACCCGAATGTGACTAATGAAGACAACAAACAAAGTATTTATATAAATATATATATCACCATCAACTTCCTATTTTAAAACTCAATATTTCCTCTTCATTCCTATTCCATTTTAGCTCAACTTATCACAAACAACTCAAAATCTATCATCATTTTTTTCCATAATCATCAAAGACAGAAAATCACATTCACACATAATATCTTCACATTTTCTGCACTTCTTCACTATCAATTTTTCTACATTTCTAACTTTGTATTTTCTTCATTTATTCCTCTAACTATCACTTTAATCGTTCTTTTACATTTCCAGACTTCACCATACACCTATCTCTTAACTCTAAATTCATTTTTAATCATCTCTAAAAACACTCAAAAAACTAGTTTAACACTATCCCATGACATTTCAGTCATCAAATCCAAAGAAAATCACCATATACAGAACACTAAATCTCCTCACTCATTTTCCAGAAAATATGACTATCACTATTTCCTAATCATTTTACAGTGAACTAACGATGCATGCTTCAGCTCATACAAAAATATATAATCATAACAAGCTTACTTATTTGAAGCTCCAACATCTGCAACAATCACGTGAACCCTAATCCCTCATGCAACCACGTACATCAACTTGAAAGTTGACAGGGAGGTTTTGTTTTTCTTAGGATAGAAGAAAGAAATATCAAGGAGGAAGTGGTGATAGAAGAAAGAAATATCAAGGAGGAAGTGGTAGTGAAAAGGGAAAACCAAGATTTTATTATGGCGTAGAATTGATGAGAAACTCTATGTTTAAGAAAAACTAGGGAAAGAAGCTTCAGAAGGATAAAGACAAGGACAGTAGCTTATCTTTCAAGGTTATTAAAGCTTAACTTTATAGCCTGGACACCTGCCCATTTCTTAACCACCTATCCACTTCCCTTCATTAAAACTCACTTAAGTACGATTTATACTTAAGTTTATGACTTAATAAGACCACTGTAATCATAAGTCATAACCCCTTACTCACTTTCATATTTTTCCTATAAAAACATCATTTCAGGTTAACTTTGCATGTTCTTTTTGACCCTGATACTGAAGTCACTTTATAACACTTTCTTTTAGAAACATGTTCCCCTATGTCTAATATCTCCATTGACACCAAAATCATTCAATTTGGTTTAGTGATTTGAAAGATATACTTCAAACATTTTTGGACTGCTCTTGTCCAAAATAGTATACTATGCACAACTTCCATCCAGAAGTTGAACATCTTAGAAACTGAATCACAATTCTACTTATTCAGATTATTTGTATATCTATGTCTCTAGGTTACTCCAAATCAAAAATTATCTCATTTGGAATCCTATAGATCCAGATATAATCCATTATGTTTAGTAAGATAATCCTATTTCACTTTTCCAACAAATTCCACAATTTCATTTGATCAACCTTTTTCAATTCGATTCATAATGCTACCCATTCTTTTATGGATGGATAGAAAAATGTGTTAGAAATCTATTGGTCTAAGAATCACTCCAATTGGAGGTCAGATGACAAGATTATGGCTGAAAGAATCAAACAAGGTTCTGTCCTCAATCATATTGAACCTTTTTCTTTTGGGAAAACTAGCATAACTTTCGCTATAGGTATCGGATCAAGATCCTTGTTAGGTGGTTTGAAAGAGGACTAATAGGTTTATAACTTTCATGAAGATCTTGAAGGCAAGTTCTATCGTCTAGAGAGTCAAATTTAGACCAGACGATACTAAATGAATAGTACACAAAAGAAGGAGTTTCGGTCATATAAGCAGAAAGCAGACGAATGGTAAAGCAGACGAATGCCAAAAAGTAGACGAAGTAATAAACAGACGAATGGCAAAGCAGACGAATGCCAAAAAGCAGATGAAGCAATAAGCAGACGAATGGCAAAGAAGATGAATGACAAAAAGCAGACGAAGCAAAAAGGGTAGACGAAACAAAAGTCAACTTAAGATAATGCAACTCTTAAGATGAAGTGGAGTCAACTTAAGATGAAGCAAAGTCAACTTAAGACGATATGATATCATCATAGATGTTGGGCACCGTTTCCGGAACCTAACCTTGGATCATTAACGTAAACTTAAACCTATGGAAATTCTTTAAACGACACCGATTCATCTTCTTGCTTTGATACCATGACTGTTGGATCCCGCTTGAGTCCGGAATCCAATGCTTGTGAAAACATGAAACGTGATCTTCTTTATTTCTCCTTAGAATTTTTTTTCACACTCTTCGAAAACATAAAACGTGTACGTCTTACCATGTAGGGTTAATTCATTTAACCCTTATAAAGCATGAGCGGATTTCCTTATAGAATTACTTTGAAGCACTTTCATTAGCCATCACCGGGTCCTCATCATTCTCATAACATCTCAAGCCACAAAGGGTGAACTTGCACAGCGGAATAACAAGAATCACTATTACCTTCTTTAAAATGGTATGCGCCTACACCAAGCCAAACGTCAACAAAAGTATTCGTCACACTTACTTCCGAACAGATTTTGGAACATCCCAAAAAGGAATTTCAAAAGGACGTCTTCATAATATTTGTTCCTCTTTTCATTAAGCTTCTAATGACATAAAAAGAAAATCATAAACGCATGGAGGGCTCACTTCTCCTAACTTACAGAACATGTTTGGGGAACTTCCAATTCGAGTCTTAGACTGGCTTCTTCAGAACATTTGTTTCCCCTTGAATTACATTTCTAACGACACCAAAAACACTCAATTCAGGTCAGAAATGAAGAAGTTATGGCCAAAACACTATTGGGCTAACATTAAACCAAGACTGAATACTATACCCGAATTCACTCCAAAAATTGAAAGTCTTAGGGCCCAAATTGAAATTCAATTCCTTCAGAACATTTGTAGATCCATGTACATAGTTTATTTTGAAACAAGAACCACCTCATTCGGAGCTCTATAGCTCAAGATATCGCTAAAATATTGAAGCATATTCGGAAAAATAAATTCATCCAACTCACTTTGATTCAATCTATATTTTCCAAATTAAAATCAAAACCTACAAATTTATTTATGTATAGGTAGAGGATTGTCTTAGAAATCTAACGCTTCAAAAATTAGGTCAATCGGAGGCCGGACGGAAAAGTTATAAGGAAAAGAGTTGAGAGAGGTCGGGTCAGAGGAAGCATGATAATAGTCAACTATTCGAAGCTTATTAGTCGACTAATGTAAGTAAAAATCATGACAATAGTCGACTAGTCAAAGATTATTAGTCGACTAATGCCTACATTATCTGATTGACTAGAAACTCTTGGCCTTTCTTCTTCCAACATCCCAACTTCCACAA
>JAOQMP010000005.1:33502625-33520846 GCA_027563575.1 Erythroxylum pedicellare
TAGACAATCGGTCTTTTTATGAAATGAAATGAGGAAAAAGTTGGTTTTAAAATATTGTGATTTTCTTATGACATTTTATAAGCGAATTATGATACCATGCCATATGAAGTGAATGTAGTGATCGAACGTAGTGTGCCCTTATCAAGAACGTAGTGTGCCGGAATGACCTCCGGGCGTCCCGGTGTGTACCCAGCAATAAGGGGGCGCTACAATTTTTATTCTTAAAAATACTAAATTTATTTAATATAATTAAAAATTATATTTGTCAAAATTTAGATTCTTTATTTATCTAATTACATTTTATTGAAAATTTTTAAATTATTTTTCTTAAAAACTAATTATTATTTTTTTCATGAATTTGTTTATTAAATTTAATTATTAATTAGTATATATAAGTAATTTTGCTTATGATAATTTAAGAATGTCCCAAAAATATTATTTAAACTATAAAGAAGTATGTTTAAAGGACATTGAAAAAGAAGATAGAATAAAGTCAGAATTGTATTGACTTTCTTTAAACATACTTTCCCTTAGACTTTAAATAAATGATAATATAGAATATTATTTTTATTATTATTATTATTTAAAAAGTTATGTTAGGTTCAATTTTAGTGTAAATTATTAAATTTATTATCTATTAATAAGTATTATTAGTAAAATTTTATTTTATGCTATATTTTTACTTTTTATAAGTTTTATTATTTATTTATTATATATCAATTTTATTCAACAGAAATTTTAAATCTTCAAATTTTTTTAGCAGTTTCAATATTCGGTCCTGGTTGGGAGCAATCAGGCGGCGGTGGAAATATTGCAGTCATATTTGAGTTTCTTTCGTTTATTTAAGGGCAGCATAAGTTGACTACCTCGCGCGACTTGCGCTTGTTAAACCTGCAAGGTCAAGCGATCTCATCCCAATCCGACCAGACCAAGCCAACTTTTCAAGTCCATTAAATACAAATTTAGTTATTGCTTGACTTTGACGTTGGCGTGTTTGGGAGATTTATGCGAAGAATTGAAACTACACAACTTGACAAGCAGTATGACTAATTCAGCCCCAAGTTTTCTGCGTCAGTTTAACCAGTCAATTAAGTTGGCAAGCTTATCTTTTAATATTAACGAACTTAATATAATTTTACTTATCTAAATCATTTGTAACACTTGGTGGTATTCTAATTTTAATACTATAATTAAATATGAGACAAAATAATCGTCAAATACAATTCTGAAAATAAGCAGATATGAACTTAGGGAACTGACTTTTAGGCTTGACAATGATTTACTTTTCTCGTTATTCTTTATCCTAAAGAGAAATTTAAAAATGAAAAATCTTTAACGTCCTTCAATGTACATTTTCTAAGTTGAAAGAAACTACAATTCAAAGTTAACTTCAAATATCATGTGAAGGGAAATAGTAATATAAAAAATGGTAAAACAAAAGCTGATCTATTTAATTTATGAGTTTTAGTTCTTCTCATTTTTTTAAAAAAATTAAAAGAAATTTTCATTAACTATAGTAAAAACTATACACAACAAGAAGATTGGTCCTTCCCTAGGGAGACAAAAGCATTACAATGGCCAACATTCAAGTTTGTACATAATGGAAAAAAGCTACCCAGTTAAAGATTCCAGTTCCATCGCATATTGTCAGTCATTTTATGGTCTGTCGGATATTGTTGATGATGTTAGTTGCTAGTTGGTATTGAGGGGTTAGCTCTCCCTGGTATAGTCTTCGATTCCTCTCTCGCCAGGTATTGTATATGGATAAGCTGAAGGATGTATTTATCAACGTGGAATATTTTTTGCGATATTTTTCTACACTGATGACTTGTTGTAGCACTTGAAACCAGCCGTATAAATAACAGAAGAACCCCAATTTGTGAAGCATTTAGCTTTATATTGATTTAGTGTAAGTGCAGTTGAAGAATAGGTGATTCCTATCTTCAGTTGTGAGATGACATAAAATGCATATAGGATCATAATTGTCATACCATTTGTCTTTGGTGCTGAGTCTATTCTTGGTCACTAACCACGTGATCATGGAGGCTCTTCGATTGAGACTTTTCTTCCAAAGCAACTTAAACCAAGGGATTATTGGATATACCGACTGAAGGCTTTTGTAACTTGACTTATTTGTAAAGAGGCCTTTGGGATGTGGTTTCCAAAAAAATCGTGTCCTTTGATTACTGTTGGCGATATTTGAGAGATATTGACTTAAGAGTCTGAACCCTCTATAGTTCCCAAACCATTACCCATCAACAATGAGAGTTGAAGCTTTAGCTTAGATTGGGATTCGATTTCTGAGTTGGTCTAGTTATATTCTTTAGATTAATGGGCTGAACTCAGTCCAATTGTCAAACCAGATAGAGATATAACATCCATTTCCCAGCTTGTGAATGATGAGAGGGTATATCTATGGTCTGATACTTAGCATTTGCTTAAATACCCATTAGTAGTCTATAAAGCTTGTTAATTGCCAGAAGTTTTGATTCTACAAGTAAGTTTGATAGATCTATTTGATCCAAATGGCATTCTTATCAGTATAAAGTCTCCATATCTTCTTACACAATAACATTTTTTGCAACAAGTTGGTTGAGAGTTTTCCTAACCCTCCCTATTTCCTGGAAAGCGTGACTTCTTCCCATTTGACCTTGGCTTTCTTAGCATTTTCTGTAGCCCCCGACTATAGAAAGGCTTTTATAGTACGTTCGAGCTCCTTGATCACTTTCCTTAGCAGTATCAAGTGGTTGATCCAGTGTATTTGTAGATTATTAAGAACTGATTGGATAGGCGTAGCTCATGCAACTATGGAGAGAAACTTGTTTTGCCAAGCTAGGATTCTGACTTTATATTTCTCTAGGAGTGGAATACAATCTATGTATGTTAGCTTGGTGTGAGAGATGGGGACTCCTAAGCACTTGAAGGGAGTGGTGTGTAGTTCTATACCCAATGTCTGTGCTATTTCAACTTTATTATTGACATCGGCTGAACAAAAGAAATTGCTCTTTTGAAGATTAACTTGCAAGCCTGACCAACTAGAGAACCTTTGCAGAATGTCTCTGTGAATGTTGAATGAAAATATATCAGCTCCAGACAAAAGAAGCAAATCATCAGCAAACATGAGATGTGTGATTTTTAGAGCTCTGGATTTATAGTGGAAACAGAATCTACCATTATGAAGAATAATTTTATCAAGCATTCTCAATAGCCCTTCCATGACTAAGAAGAAGATATACAGGGAGAGGGGGTCTCTTTTTCGTATTCCATGTGCACACTTCACTTGCTTTGTAAGGACTCCATTAACTAGAATACTTACTGAGGAGGTATGTAAGCTTTATCCAATTAATAAACTTCAAGGGAAAGTCCATAGCCGACAAATATGCTTCAATAAAATTCCAACTTACTATATCAGATGCTTTGTAAAAATCAATTTTCTAGAGACAACTTTTCAAAGTCTTACCAAATTTGATAGCTTCTTAATAGCTCTTACATAAGCAGTATATTGTCACCAATGGTTCTGCCTTCCATGAAAGCTCCTTGTGTGGGGTTAATAATTTCCTTCAGTACTTTTTTAAAACAACTAGCTAGCAGCTTAGCAATAACCTTGTAAATGGCATTACAACATGAGATGGGTTTCCAATCTGTCATAGAGGATGGATTTGGTTTTTTGGGAATGAGACAGATGAATGTGTGGTTAATTTCTCTCAGCATTTTGTTTAATGACAATGTTTCTTGTATAGCTTAAGTGAACAGGTATCCTGTGATGCTCCACGTGTATTGAAAGAAATAAGCAGTCAAACCATCCGGCCCAGGAATTTTCAAGGGGTTTAGAGGAAAGAGTATTTCTTTAATATCAGAGTCATAGATAGGAGCTATTAGGCAATCTTTAATGGATTGATGTAAAAGGTTGTGGATGAATCAATGTGTTGAAATAGATTGGTTGGTTTGTTGAGGATAACCCACCAACTACTCAAAATAGGTTCTAGTGATATCCAAAAATACTTATTGGTTAGAATGGTGATTACCAGAGGAGTCAGGGAGTTGCATAATTCAGTTGATATTTCTCCTGGCAAGTATAGAAGCATGAAAGAAGGTAGTGTTCTGATCACCATCTTTTAACTAGATGGTTCTAACTTTCTGGTGCAAGATAGATTGTTGCAAGGAAAGGGCTTGCTGGAATTCATTAATTCCCTGCATTTCTATATCACACATTTGGGTATTATGAGGAAATTGATAACAGTCAATCTAAGCTTCTTTTGTCAATACGCAAATCTTGTTCATTATGAAAATATTGAGCATCTTAAAATTGTTAAACGTTTTTAAACATATTGTTGAAAATCACATAATAGTAGGTAATTTAAAAAGATAAACGAAACTTTTTAAATTTTTTATAAAAAGATAACATATATAAAATTTTAATATTAATAAGATCATAATTATAATAATAATTTTAAGTTGACTACATTTTAGTTAAAATGTACATTAAAAATTTGATTATATTTTTAAAAATGTGGCTAAAAATTTTTGTCTACATTTCATAAAACGTCGCTAATAATTTTTAACTATGTCTATGAAACTGTAGTTAAAAACTTTTACTTATGTTTTGAAAAACGTGGCAAATAATGTTTTACTACGAAAATATATTTTGTGGCGAAAAAATATTGGCAACGCCACAAAGGTGAAGCGTAGAAAAAATGTTTTAGCGATGAATATGAAATAACGTAGCCTATATTTTTCACCCATAGAGATTTGGCGATTATTTTAACAACGAATTTAAATTGTAGCCAATTATTATTAATAAGTAGCACTACAACAGTACTTTGAGCTCGTCTTAGCGATGATTTCGTCGCTAAAGTGACAATTTAAATACTTTTAGCAATGATTTCGTCGCTAAAAGTATTGTTGCAGTGCTAGTTATTGCTGTGATTGTGAAACTAATATAGACATAATAGTGACTACGATTACCTGCTATTTACCCCAATAATCCTCACAGCAATCTTAAAGAATGTAATTGTATGCCCACATACCCAGAACCAAAAGTGCGATGGCTGAAAGCCTTAAACACAAGTGGAGATTGGATAAGTATCAATTCTGAAATGAAGTGATTTTGCGAGAACATGGCAGTCGATTCTGGAAAAAAGAAGTGATGTAAGTGACTTTAAAGGTTAGGCTGAAAATTCTTATGGATAAATATCAACTTATTAAAAACTGTTGAAGGAATAAAAAATGTACCATATATAGGAATAGATTGCGCCTTGTAAGACTGGTTACTAGATGAAAACGACCGCCACAAAAGAATAATTGACTTAATATATCCCAAGTTAAGCAGAATTTTCCTAAGAACCCATCTGCTAGATATTCATTGAACGTGTGACTGACTTGCAATGCTGAATTTTCCGCTAGCTACTGTTGATTTTCCATACGGTGGCTGACTTGACAGTGCTCATATGCAGCCCTCCACCTCTATAAAAGGGAGCTAAAATTTTGAGAGTTGGCACGTGGAGTTTCAACCCTCTTCCTTATCTAGTCTCTTCCAAAATGGCTATGATTAGATCTTTTTCCGCTGACAAATGTCAGTCCATCATCTCTGTAATGCTTTTCTTTGGGATGCTTCTGTCAAGTATATATGAAACGGGTAAGCTCAAAGCATGCACTATGTCTAGAATTGTGCCATCCAAATCAAAAACTAGTTCTTATTAGGAATCTGGCTTTGTAAATTATAAATCAGAAACATACTTCAAAATACTTCTCATTCCATCCTGTAGACAGGAGTTGTTAATTAACTGGTTACTTGTGTTTGTTCAGATGCTCAAGTAGGTGTCTGCTACGGAACGCTTGGCAACAACTTACCGCCACCAGGAGACGTGGTAGCAATGTACAACCAGAATAACATCCGTCGAATGCGACTCTATGATCCAAACCAAGCAGCTCTTCAAGCCCTTAGGGGCACCAATATTGAGCTCATGCTTGGCGTCCCAAACACAGACCTTCAAAGGGTTGCTTCTAATCAAGCCAACGCAAACATGTGGGTGCAAAACAACGTAAGAAACTACGGCAATGTTAGGTTTCGATACATAGTAGTTGGAAACGAGGTCAAGCCGACAGACTCTTATGCGCAGTATCTAGTTCCTGCCATGCAAAACATTCGCACTGCACTTACTTCAGTTGGCCTCGGAAACATCCAAGTCTCGACGGCCATTGACACTGGTGTTCTTGATGTCTCCTCGCCGCCCTCAAAAGGCTCCTTCAAACAACAGTATCGAGCTCTTCTCGATCCCATCATTCGATTTCTAGTGAACAATCGATCCCCATTACTTGTCAACTTGTATCCATACTTCAGTTACATAGGAAACACCAGAGATATCCGTCTTGATTTTGCACTTTTCAGTGCTCCATCGCCGGTTGTCTCTGATCCGCCGCTTAGATACCAGAACCTTTTCGATGCGATTCTGGATGCAGTTTACTCTGCCTTGGAGAAGGCTGGTGGGAGCTCGCTGAACATAGTGATATCGGAGAGTGGTTGGCCGTCAGCTGGAGGAACAGCAACATCAGTTGACAATGCGAGGACTTACAACAACAACTTGATTCAACATGTGAAAGGTAACAATGGGACTCCAAAGAGGCCTGCAAAGCCTATAGAGACCTACATTTTCTCCATGTTTGACGAGAACAACAAGAACCCGGAATTTGAGAAACATTGGGGCGTGTTTCTTCCAAACAAGCAGCGTAAATATCCAATCAATTTCAACTAAGAGTTGCAGAAATTTGCGTCACTCTAGTCATGAATAAGGGTACTAGTTATAAGTTAACTAGCTAGAAAATAATTGTGGCTTTTGATCCCAATTCAAATGGAGTTCAAACTCTTGTCATTAGCGTACTGTCCATTAACATTATGTATAATCTTCAAAAGTCACAAGGGAGTACTTTTATGTGTCATATGTTAAAAAGGGAGAAAAAGGAAATAGAACAATACACTGAAGTCCTTCACTCGTGTATAATAAGAACTTAAATACATAGAGTTGACCTTTAAGATGCCATAATACAAAAATAAGTAAATACACAGATGATATCGTATTAACATGAAAGAACATTAATTTAAACATTTTGTAGGATTAAAAAAAAAATTATGAAAGTGTTCATAGTCTAAAATAGTTCAACCAGTTTCGTCCATAAGTAAAAAAGGCCCAAATACTTGAAGTTCTAAAGTTATTTGATCAGAGAATTCATGTATATATCAATCAAGAAGTTTAAGATTTAAGAATTCCCGATAGTTAATGCATAATTGACATGTGCTTTTAAAAATAGTGCAGGGTGGCATTTAGCTAAAATATAGGGGAGTGAATTGGAAGTTAGGAAGTTACCTGAGGCAAAAGTCAATAATAGAAAAGTTGAAAAAATGGTGGAAGATAGTTAACAAGAATGGGGGAATGGACTAGAAGTTAGGAAGTTTAGTTATAGAATTCCAAAACATGAATAGAGGCAAGTAGCTAACTAAAATATAGGGAAATAGGTAATCATGGCAAAAAAATACTTAAGAATGAAATGACTATAAATTTACCAACATCTTAAGGACAAGTGGAAGAACCCTCGCAAACCAACACAATAAAAATACAACAAAAAATCACCATCAACCTATTTCAAACACATTTCGTTATTTTCCAATTTTCTTTACTTTGCAAATTAACCTTTTTCATATCGAATTCTCTTTTTCCCTTTTGCAATAATCAATTAGTATCTAAATTAAAATTTCATTTCGTTACATTTAAGCATTTTGGTAACTTAGAATGCATTTTCTATGTTTTTCAAAGCCCACTTATATTGTCGATAAAAGTCTGGTATAAATTCTGGTAGAATTCCTCCATGGAATGCTTATATTCCAGAAAGCCTCCAACCATGAAGGAAGAACTCCCTATAGCTTTGGGGAATGAAGGCCTTGTATCCGAGATAGTAAAGAATCTTGAGAAGGTGGCCTCACTTTCAATTAATTTTCTTGCTGGTGAGAATCTAAAATTGTTGCAATGGAACAACATTTTTTGCGTAAATGAAGTTCTAGAATTGAAGTCTAACACAACCTCCTTGACATATGCAATCAAAATTTTAACAAAGAAGGTTGACAAATTACAAGCTATTTTGATACAATTTGCTAGGAAAAATTCACCTACTTTAGCAAAGTAAATCTATGAAAGACTTAGGGGGCATCCTGCTCTTAATGCAATGGAAGTCAAAGAATGCAGCTTCCTTCTAGCTACTTCATCTGTAGATGAAAGATATGTCCTTTAACACAAGAGAGAGGATATTCCTATGGCACCTCCTTGCATTAATATGGGTAATAGTAAACATGCAATGAGATCTCAAATTCCCGGTAAACAAGGATTTAGTGGGGAGGCTAAAGTTAATGGGCCACAATAGGGTCTATGAAGTAACATGGTAGCTGTAAATTGTAAATACATTATTCACCCACCACAAATGAGATTACAAGTTGATATGGAAGCAATAAAAGAAGTAATTTAGGAATCGTATGGGCCTGGTTTAAGATAGTTTAGATGTCTAGAATTCCATAAGCCATATCTAGAATAGATTAATCAAAAGAATCCTTATCCTTTTGGCTAGAAAACTCCCAAATTCAACTTATTTTTAGGTAAAGATGGTCAAACCATCATTGAAAACATCGTCAGATTCACTTTACAATGTGGAGAATTAGCTACTTATGAAAACTTCAACTACTTTAAGCTCATCTTGTTCCCAAATTCAGTAACAGGGACAACCTTTTTATGGTATGTTTTGTTGCCTGGGAATTTGTTTTTCTAGGTTGAAATGGAAAGATTGCTTCATATTCAGTTTTTTAGAATTAAATGCGAAGTTATCATAACCAAGTTGTCAAGGGCAACTCAAAAGAGTTGTGAGAATACTGATATATTCATCACCTATTTTAAGAAAATGAGAAGCCGATACTAGATCATGCTTCCAGAAACTAAAAATTTAAAATTAGCCAATGAGGGTTAAACATTGAACTGTGAAAGAAATTTCAAGTCATGGAGTTTTATGATTTCTATTAATTGGAAAAAAAGTCTCTGAATATGAAGAGCTCCTTAAAGAAGAAGGTCACCATAAGAAGAATTCACTAGGCACTTATGTTACCAAGAAAAATTCTTCGATATTAATTAAAGTCAACATCTTTAGAACTTACGTTTCCCCTCCTTAAAGTGCAAACCTTTAGAAGTCAAAAAAACGTAAGCTTGGTTGACGTAAGTTTAATATACCTTTAACATTTCCAAAAAGGAGGATTTTTTAATTATTTATTGCAAGAAAAGTTTATCATCTTACTCCTAGAGGATATAATCATATAAAAGAGAAAATTAAGGTCAGAGATTATTGCAAATAATCACTATACTTAGAGCTACTTGACAAATTCATGTTGGATATTTAAGAATGTGATCTAAGACTATATCAATAAAGGAATTATGACATTTTCTAAAGTAGACTAGGCTGTAATAATATATGAAGATTCATTCCCACTAGTGGAAATTGTTGATTCCATTGAATCGATTTATGCCTATTGTCAGACATTAAAAAGAAGTTGAAAAATTTGGAAAATTGACCCCCATCAAGCTAAAGAACAATGGTTTTGGTTCCTGATATATGCTTAATTGATTATACATTTATTGCATAACACTTAGTAATTAATTCTATGACATACTTAAGATATTCACTTTAGTTTATATTTTATTTTAGGTACAGTTCAGCAGAGAAAAAGCTAAAGTGAGTCAAAGGCACAATATTTGAGCCATCTTCATGAGATTCACACTCCCTTATCTTTATGGAACAAACAAGAGAAGGATTAGAGCAAGAAGGGATAAGAAAACGCAAAAACATGAAGCATATATGGTGTATAGTAGTTCACGGCCATGCATGAAATTATCATTGTCGTGAGACATCTCTCACGACTATGAAAAATGTGTCATGGGCGTGAGATGAGTCTCACGCCTATGACATATGTTGCATAGGCGTGACACTCCTTGTCACACCCGCACAAAGGAGGCTCTCATTTAGAGCATGCACAACCATGAGCAATATAATCATGCCCAAGACTATAACACCTGGCACCTAAATAGTTTTTAACAAAAATAGACATGTTGCTACGACAAAAACTTATGAAAAGTTTGGATGAACCGTTTTAAAGTCGTAAGGTCTTGGTTTTAAAAAAGAGAAGGGGCAAAAACTCCATTCCTTTGGAGACCCATAGAGGGCTAAGCCTCCGGACGCCAGTTGGGAGGTGATATCAATGTCAAAGAACCCAGTTAAGCATTAACTTCATTATGTTTGTCGTTCTTTCTCTCTTAGGGATTGATTATGTTATCCTATCTTTATTGTTTGGGTGTTGTGTAAGAATTATTGAATCTGTATTCGATTGTTTTTATATATGAACCCATTGATGGAATCGAATACAATACATATTCATTATGTTTCCGATTCATTTGTGGCAACTAATAGTTTTAAATTATTAAGGATAACATAACCTAGGTTAAATGACCCAAGCTTAGGTGATTATTGTCTTGATTAATCTATTTTCCTAACTCGTAATATGGCTATCCAATTAAATTTAAAGATCTTTCTCTAGGTTATTCAATAGCTAGGTTTAATTAACAAGCTCTTCTTAATTAAACACGACCTAAGGGAAAAATCAGGTTTAACAAAGCTTGTTGTTAACCTACGATTAATAATTGTTAGGCGAGGTATAAGAATAACAACTTAATGAACTATGTTTAATTGTGTGTAGGCCAAGATTGAAACGTTGATCAAGTCCCCCCATAACGTAAACAATGATTGATTTTTTTTCAAAAGCTTCACACACTCTCTTAGGGATCAACCTAGACTTATCACTGTTATAATTATAGGTCTAGTTATTTTGAGTAATGTTATGACGCGTTATGTCAGTTCCTAAATATAACACCAACTTCAAGAATTAGGGCCAACAAACTCCTATAATCTAATAGATGGTAAATTTTTGAAGGAAAAATCATCAAGCATTATTCATATAAGTTCGTAAGTAGAGAAATGAACTTCGAATTCCAAGTTACCAATATAGTTAACCTAGATTTGTGGAACCATCATTCTGACAGCTTCAGCAATAGAGATCCACTGCCAAGGTTGAAAAATAAATTAGTATTAATATAGGAGCCAACCTTAAGAAAGTCATTTCAAGTGAAACCCATTTTCTCTAAAGAAAGCACTATGGACGCCAACATTAAAAAGGAAAGGTAGAAGTCAACAGTAAAGAACGAGATAATAAATAAGTGAATCTTACATTCCATAAGAAGTCAGCTCTAAGAGGACTCCAATGAGTTCATTACGATTAGGGAAATTCCTATATAAAGTTTATGTATTGTTTCATCCATAAATCTCCAAGCTTCATTTAGAAAATCTCATAAAAAGAAGAGAAAAACCCCTAATGAGAAAGGAAGATTCAGGATGTTAGTATTGGTAATAGGACCAAGAATTCCCGAAAAGATGGTGTTAGAAAAGCCAGCTGATTTTATGACATAGTATATAAGATCTTTAGTCTCATATCGACTAAAAACTAACTTAAAGAGTTTTATTAGATAATAAATTGGTAGTAAAAATTATTATAACTGAAATTATAATATATTTCAAAAAAGGAGATGTGATAGTAGCGCATCATAACACTACTCGAAATAACTAGACTTACAACTATAGCATTGATGAGTCTAAGTCGATCTCACAGAGATTATTCAGTTTGCTTTTGTTATGAAAAGAATTGATGTTTAGGGTTTGTTTGATTTCAAATAAGAAAATAAAATTAAACTAAACTAATAAGCACAAATTAAAGAAAACATTAAAAAAATGATGAATACGTTAGGGACTCGACTATCGGTTCAATCTCGACCTACACACAATTAAACATACTTCGTTGAATTGTTATTCTCATACCTCTCCTAACAACTATTAATCATACGTTAACAATAAGCTCTGTTACCTAGTTTTTTCTTAAGTCATGTTTAATTAAGAAGAGTTCATTAATTAAACCTAGCTATCGAAAAACCTAGAATAAGCTCTTTAAATTTAATTGGACAGTCATGTTATGATTTAAGAAAAACATATTAATCAAGACAACAACTATACAAGCTCAAGTCATTTAACCTAGGTTATGTTATCCCTAGTTATTAAAAACCTTTTAGTTGCCACAAATGAATCTCAACATAACAATTACAGATTATATTGAAATTTTAGCAATGGGTTCCTACATACAAACAATCAAATAGAGTATTCAATCATTCTTACACAACACCCAAAAATTAAACATAGGATAACATAATCAATCCTTAAGAGAAAGAACAATAAAAATGAGAGAAATGCTTAACCAGTTCTTCGACGTCAATATCACCTCCAAATTGGCTTTGGGAAGCTAACCCTCCATAGGTTTCCAAAGGAATGGAGCTTTGGCACTTTTCTTCTTCAAAAGTGAGGGCTCACATACAAAACAAAAACCCCAAACGAAAACATGTATGCTTTTTACGGCAACACGATGTTTTTATAATAAAAATTAGGATTTGGTGAGCTGGCCATTTCTTAGGAGCGTGCACAATGTTGTCACACCCATGAGTGTGTTTCATGGGCATGACTTGCTGTGTCACACTCATGATACACTCTCACGATGACCATGACTAAATTGTCATGGTCGTGAGACTTATCTCATGGCATGACAATTTGCTTCTTTAATTCTTTTGGCATTTTCTCATCTTCTCTTGCTCTAATCCTTCTTATTCTTGCTCTATAAAGACAAGTGATTGTGATTCTTAAAAAGATGACATAAATATAGTGCTTTCAACTCACTTTAGCTCTTTCACTTCCAAATTGTACCTAAAATCAAATATGAACTAAAGTGAATGTCTTAAGCATTTCATATCATTAATCACTAAGTGTTATGAAATAAACGTATAATCAATCAAGCATATATCAATTTCCCCCACACTTAACTTTTAACCATACTCTGGCAAAACATGATAATTAAAATCTTAGATCCAAAAACATTTACTCATTTCCCATATTTCCCAACAATATATAGTCATAAACGAAAATGAATAACCTTCAAAAATCGTAGCAAGAACTTAACTTTCAACGCTTTTACTCATAACCAATCAACATTCATCACCTTTAAAAACTAAGCAATCTAGAAGTAGAATTAGACAAAATGATTTTAAATAAGATATATTCATAAGTACACTTAAAAACCATTCATGATCTTGACATTCCATAACTTTACATGTCATTTCATTTCTCCACCACTAAGATTAACATGCATAATCATGAATCAAAGGAATTTTCAAGGTTATAATGTGGGCAAGGGTAAGATGAGATGTATTTGGATAGTGTAGTGTAAAAGCCATCAAAGCTAGTGAAACAAGAAAAGCACTCAATATACCATCAAGCACAAAAAAAAATCACTGACAATTGTGTACATCAATTATGATGAATGCAAAAACTATGTTTCATAGCTCAAATGCAAGCTCTCACAGCACGAATCACATAAGGCATAGCTAATTAGAAGGAATCACTCATACAATTGATGATAATATATTGAAACTACAAGGAGTGATCCTTTAAAGCTACATCTACCTCATATGCATCACTTTAAAATTACCCATTCATACAACTTTACAAGGAGACATTAATCATATATAACTTTGCAAAACAGTTGCCTTTGCTCCTAGATACTTTTATTTAAACATTTTTTCTTTTTTCTTTTTCTTTTCCTTTTTATTTCCTTTTTCTTTTGCTTCTCTTTTTTTCTTTTTCTTTCATTTTCTTTTCATTTAAAAATTGATAGAAGCTACATCAATATGGGAATTTCATTTATAAGACATAACATAACATCCTAATAATTATAATCATCCCACACCTATGCACAACCCACAGTTATACTCTTGTACATCCACAATCATTAACAATCAACAAATGCCCCACTAACTTTAAAGATTGGGTAGGAAATTTGGTTAAGTTTAAAGCATGTAATGTGGTTAGCATAATAAGAAAGGCTAATAAAGCTCAACAGGGCTTGACAATGAGAAAATTCACATCAAGAGGTAAGCTATTTGGTTAATTTAGTTCATGAAACAAAGAATGCCTATATCATTTTCATATTAATGCATGTGATAAAAATGTGGTCTTGAATAGAAAATCAAAGCAAAGTTAGGATGTACAAGTCATAGAGGTCACATATAAATAAATGACAGTGAGACTAATATGGATGTGTCAATCTAATAAGTCTCAAAATCTTACTAACTTTTGTCAACCACTAGTTACTACTCTTATAAAGATAATGCATATTGACCAATCACAAGAGCAAAAGTATATGTTAAAGTTGCCATAGATTTTTATATTCAATTTATACTCTAATTATGACTATAAAGTCCTAGAATCAATAGAAAAATAAAAAAAATGTTTGTTTGTTTGTTTGTTTGTTTAATTCTATCTCTATTTGATTGAAAAATTAAAGACAAGTAAGAAACAATAAAAACACATATGCATATAAGAAACAATTGCGAAAATGTAAATGAAAGAAATTAACTTCCCTTAGGTTGCCTCCTAAGAAGTGCTTTTGTTTAGTATCAAGGTTTGACTCCTTATTTTCCTCATTGCATGAGAAAGTCATGATCTTCGAGTGTCACATGTGCTTGAGGATAAAATCATAATCTTCAAGTGTCACATGTGCTTCCTCCACTTGAGGTTATTCTGAATAGGGATTAAGTTGATGACCTCTAAGTTTTAGCATATTCCCTATCTTCAAAATCTCAATCTTTATTGAGCACCCGCACTCTTGGAATATCTCAAATGTCTCTTCACCTTTTTCTTACTAGTTTGATTTCTCCAATCTGCTATGTAAAGATGAAGGTTTAATATTAACAACAATAAGGGAATCTATATTTACCTTAAAGCTAAATGCTATTTCATTTTCTGCTTCGAGCTCCTCCTTTACTTCTTCGAAACAAGCAATTCCATAAGTAGTTCTCTCAAGATTCTCAAGCTCCTCTTCAATCTATAATGACTCTTCACTAACGTCCCTTGGGTACACCTTAGGTTGAGATGATTTTGTCTCTTCACTTTGTGATGCTAGTCGGTTGATAGTTTCTACTAGTTGACCCACCTCGCTTGCCACATTATGAAGTCTAGACATTGTATTTTAGTGGAATTGCATCATATTTTGTTAAAGTTGCGTTATATCCTCTTAGGAATGTTGTACACTCTGTTGAATACCCTGTTGAAGTTGAATATTATTAACAGCCATAATATTAAGCAACTTTTACAGAGATGTACCTGAGTAGTGATAAGAAGCTTTTGCTTTATATGGAAATTGTTGCGTGTCTTGCATACTATTAAGGAAGTAATTATATTGATTATCCCATCCATAACTAAAATTAGTATGATCATTCCAAACTTAGTTATAAGATTAGGAATATGAGTTATAGAAAAAATCACTACCATCTGTGATTTTTTCACACAAACACTAAACAAAAAGTGAAAAGATCAAGAAATAAATGTAAAAACTAATTATAAACAAATATATACAAGACACCAATTAAAATTAAGAAAAAAACTAAACTAATTATAAATGTAGCGTGTCATAACACTACTCAAAATAACTAGACCTATAACTATAGTAGTGATGAGTCTAGTTCAATCTTATCGAGAGTGTTTGGTTAGCTTTTGTTATGAAAAGAATCGATGTTTAGGTTCAAGGGGTTTGTTTGATTTTGAATACAAAAATAAAACAAAACAGCACCAACAAAAACAAATTAAAGAAAACATTTAAAAGTGATGAAAAGTGATAAATACATTAGGGACTCGATCATCGGTTCAATCTTAACCTACACATAATTAAACATACTTCATTGAATTGGTGTTCTCATACCTCTCGTAGAAACTATTAATCGTAAGTTAACAATAAGCTCTGTTAACCTTGATTTTCTCTTAGGTCATGTTTAATTAAGAAGAGATCATTAATTAAACCTAGCTGTCGAATAACCTAGAGCAAGCTCTCTAGATTTAATTGGATGGTCGCATTATGATTTTAGAAAACAGATTAATCAAGGAAATAACCACACAAGCTCAGGCCATTTATCCTAGGTTATGTTATCTTTAATGATTAAAAACCATTAGTTGCCACAAATTAATCTCAACATAACAATTACCAATTATATTGAAATTCTAGTGACGGATTCATACATAAAAATAATCAAATAAAGCATTCAATCATTCTTACACAACCCCCAAACATTAAACATAGGATAACATACTTAATCCATAAGATAAAGAACAACAAACAATAACAAAAATGCTTAACTGGGTTCTTCGGTGTTAATATCACCTCCAAACTGGAGTTGCAAAGCTAGCCGTCTATAGGTCTCCAAAGGAATGGAGCTTTGCCCCTTTTCTTCTTCAAAATCAAGAGCTCACACCCTAAACAAAAACCCCAAACGAAAACTTGTTTGTTTTTTACAGCAACATGATGTTTTTATACTAAAAATTAGGGTTCGATGAGCTGGCCATTTCTTATGGGTGTGCAACATGTTGTCATGCTCATGAGCATGTGTCATGGGTATGACGACACTCTCATAGCAATAACTAAATTTTCATGGTCGTGAGACTTATCTCATGGCATGACAATTTGCTTCTTTAATTATTTTGACATTTTCTTATCTTCTCTTGCTCTAATCCTCTTTCTTCGTGCTCTTTGAAGACAAGTAAATGTTATTCTCAAGAAGACGAATCAAATATAATGCTTTTAACTCACTTTAGCCTTTCTTTTGCGAATTATACCTAAAATCAAATATGAACTAAAATGAATGTCTTAAGCATTTCATATCATTAATCACTAAGTATTATGGAATAAGTGTATAATCAATTAAACACATGTCAAGATGATTACTTGATCCCAACTAAAGTATACATCACTACATTCAATGGTGAAACTACTAGGATATAGGGAATTCTCCCCATAAGTATTATAGTGGGAAGGAATACTTTTTTAACTACATTCTTTATTGTTGACACATATGCCAACTATTAAGTCTTACTAGGATAAGATTAGATCCATTCTAATTGTTACATTCCATCTTCTCTTCACTAACTTTTATTTTTATGGAAATGAGATGAGGTAGAAATAATTTAGGCTAATTCATAACCATTTTGTAATAAAGTTGATTCTATGGAAGCAAAATTCTAAAGGGATCATGAAAAACTTATGCAACTTTAGAGGTTGTCTTGGTATAAGGAAGGCAAAGGAAAGATGAAGATAAACCCTGAAAAATTTGTAAAAACAAATACCATCATGCATATGCCTAGACAGATGAAGGTTCCTATTATAAAGGAGCTTAATGAGTGAATTCTCATAAAAATAATGGGTGGTAACTGCAGCTATATAATCGAATATCAAATGCTACAAATCTTGGATAATTCAGAGGGAATACACGAATGTCATAACATATAATTGGTTTTTGAAAATTTCCCTAGCAATGACTTCAAAAACTTGTTGAAATTAGTTCTTCATCAATTTCACTCTTTGTTATATCCATTCCACCTTTCTTTGGTGCACATTGTACTAGGCTGACCCATTCACTATCAAAAAGTTTAATACTTTTTTCTTGACCACTTCTTATATGTTGGGGTTCAACCTACGTTGATGTTTCCATATTGCCCTACATCCTTCTTCGAGGTTTATACGATGGATACAAACATTTGGGCTTATCCTTCGAATATCAGATATTTTCCATCCTATGGGTTTTTATACGCTTCCTAATGATAACGCTTGTCAAGTGCACCATAAAATTTACTTGACGCTCCACACTAAAATTTTGTAGTTATGGTGAGTCGGGAACGAATCCATAAGGAATGTTTAGTTAATTTCTGTAATTGAATTAATTGATGCAAGGAAAATATACAGGGGGTTTTTAGATTTTAATCAATTTAGAAAATAAAATTGAAGGAAATTATAAAAAATTAAAATAAGTAATCGAAAATGAATAAAGTGTCAAGTATGAGTAAAGTTTGATTATAGGGTCAATCTCGACGTAAACACAATCAAGCATATTCCATCATCCTAACATCTTTACACCTCTCTTCGGACTATTGATTTGAGACTAATAGAAGGCTCTACTAGTCCTATTTTTCCCGTAGGTTATGTTTAATTAAGATACATTTGTTAA
>JAOQMP010000005.1:33524737-33540799 GCA_027563575.1 Erythroxylum pedicellare
TGTAACTGAATGCCTTAAAGAAAGAATTCGTTGATAAGCCTAATGTTTGTTAGAGAAAAAGGAAAAGAAGCACTCACATATCTACATATATATAGATATGTATATATATATACATATCTATATATATATCTGATTTTAGCTTTCCTAGTTTTGTATTAAACCTATTTATGGGTTTTATGGAGCTATTTCTAAGTGGCTTCACATCAATGATTATGCTTGAATGGAGTTGTTTACTTATATTTGAATATACCACATTTACAAAAAAGAAAAAGAAAAAAAGAGATATTCCCATGATGTGATAATAATAGGACATGTTCTTGATAAGGTAATGGAGCAAATAAAGAGATTAGTGAGTATTTAAAGGTATAATTGGGTTATAGGTTCCCATTTACTATAACTACCCAATATATGTACATATATATTAGGTATTATGTACACATATTGATTTATACATGCATATATACTAAGTAGTGAAGATTTGATATATTAGTAAGCCTAGTGAATTTTCATAGGAAGAACCTAAACAAAACATTTGACTCATTAAACACTTGAGTAACTAAAGTGAATATTATGAGAAAATTATACTGAATTTTTGCACTCACTTTTAAATTAAACTATTGTGCTCTTATTCAAATATTTTGTGAATCTCAACTATAAGATATCATATTTAATAGTCTTAGTTGGATTTATATCTTAAAGTGTGTGTGTTTCTAATATCATGAGAAATGAATTGGGGAAATTTTTTTATTATTGTTTACTTTAATAAATCAAGCAAAAGCTAAATGTATGGGAATTTAAAAATATATAAATGACATGTTTCCTCTTTTAGTATATAGTTGTTTACACCTATTTTTATATCTAAATTCGCTTGTTATGTTTAAATTTTAATTTAGGATGCAATTGAAGGTGTTAAGGAAAAAAGGAATATTTTGGCAATTATGGACCATTTCGTCAATGTTACTCGAAGTTAACTTTTTTTTCTTGGCATAGAAAGATGTAGAACTTTCATGTTTCAAGTTTTTAAGGAATTTTAAATATGCATAACACAGAACACATTTGTGTTCTAAAGGGAGTTCCATACTAAAATGTTGGAGCATAAGACATAGTTGGAGACAATTAAATTAGAGCCCTTGTAACATTTCAAAGAGATACAGTGAGAAACACAGTTATGTGTTAACTCATGTTCTTCTTGAAAACTCAATACCTAATATATGGATACATACATGTGTGAAAGAGAGGTTGTGTTACATGGAACCAAAGAAGCAAAGAATTACACGATCTAAGGTATAAGCGTGTTTTTGACTGTGCCCTTTTCATAAATCTATCAAAAGAAACAATAAAAAACATAACATATATGCGTATGAATGTTCATGTATGTTATTCCTAATGACACCTAAGAGATTAGGAAATTGGACGTTGATAAATTAATAAAAATATTTACAAATTTAGTGTATTAATGAGCATAATTTATAAAATATGAAAACATAATAAATAATAATAATTTTCAACTAAATAATTAATTAATAATGTTGAAAGGTTAAAGGAAGAGAAATGTAAATTGATTTATAGTAGTTTGGTAAACAAACTTTGCCTACATCCACTCCTAAGAGTCTTTCTAGAATTCTACTATAACTCTTCTTTCAAGGTAGAGAATAACCATTGTATAATATTTTCTCAGAAAAGAGGAACTATTTCATAATCTTCCTTAAAATGAAGAAGAATCTCAATGCCATTTATAACAACCCCAAGTACAATTTTTAAAACCCCAATAGAAGTTTATAACGCAACATATCTCACTATATCAATTTGATAACTTTAAATTGCCTCCCTCACATAAATATGAGACAATGAAGTTGAAATACTTGATAAACACTTAGAAATATGTGTATAAGACATAAATACTTTTTGATACAAGAATTAATGAGAAAACATGTATTCATAGGCGTTTGGGATCTCTATTAGTCATTAGCACATTGGTTGGTCATTAAGTCATCTTGGTCAACCAATGTACATTCAATATATAGAATCAACTAGTCATTGTATATTCGTCAACCATTAGGGTAGAGGAACATTAGTTAACCATACCATTACATTGTTCAATCAATGAGTCAACAAGCATCCATGTTACATGTTTAACCTACATAGTTCGATCACTAACCTATATTAGTTGACCAATTCTATTAAAAATATGATTTTAACAACTTTAATTACTCAAACTTGACTAATTTTAATGCAATTATAATTAAAAATAACTTCTAAATGTGCCCTAAAGAGTGTTTGAAAGAATAAGAGGCTTTTTCTTTTAAAAACAAAACTTTATGATCTCTTAATAAATAAAAAGACTCATTTAAGGAAGTAAAAATGATATATTTATATATGGTGAGATTTTAGGATTCTCAAATTGACAAAATGAGTTTATAGTTAATATTACAAATTATAAAATGACCTTGATGTGAATATATTTGGTTCTTGAGTTAATATTCAATTTAAAGATTTCAAACTTTAGCTTTTGTCTATCGTCTTTATGATGTATCTTCAAGACTTATGCCTGACTATGTTTTGTTTTTATATAACTTCTCATTAAGATAACAAACTCATTAGTAGTACTTACATTTTCCATCATCAAAAGATGAATTAGAACTTCGCTTGATGTAGCAATCTCCCCCTGTTTCATGATGATAAAACATTTGTGATAGTAAAGAGAAATAATAAGATTAAGCAAACAAAAAACTATCTATATCAAGACATCAAATGCATCCCCCTTAATTCATTAATAAAAAATAATTCTATATAAAAATAAAAGAGGTTTTTCAAAGAAATATGTACAAATATAAATAAAAGAAATTTACCTAAGCATAAAATGCCATATATACACTAAGTCACTATATGTAAAAGTCACTCCCTCTTAATCTTACTCGTGTATGTCTGGTTTATGCATTAGGTTGAGTTTTGAAAATTAATTTAAAATTGATTTATTATTTAATGCAATATATAAAATTCTAAATAATTAATAAACAATTCAACTAAATAAATGATGAATAGTTTTGATTTCTTTAATTGATTTGTTGAATTCTCTCTTAGAGTTTTTACATTTTCAAGCTAAAATTGATGGAATTAATTTATTTTAGGAAAAGGAAAGCTTAGTGCGAGGTGCATAAAATATGCATATATATTCTTAAATATTTTAATTAATTTTAATTTAAATTATCTTATTTTATTTAATTTTTATGTCTTTTCTAATTCTTGTACAAATTGAACTTTAGGATGATATATTATTTAAGAATTGTAGGCAATTTCAAGTAAAAATATAAACAAATTCATAATTCTTGAAGGAATATGACATGGCCCATGCCCGTACACTAGTCTATGCCCTAGAAGGATAAAGTATAGTAAGTGACATGGTCTAAGTTAAAGAGTATACAATGAGATCCACAATTAAAAGACGCCAGTCATGCTAAAGACACTGTATTCATCTTCAAGAAGACAGTAAGATCCATAACTAAGAGATAAGATCATGTTAAAGCTGATTTAAATTACCTAGAGAAATTACTAAAGCCTATAGTTTGGACGACGACCATAGGAATACCTTATCTCAGGTTGCCTAAATGTATTTAAAGGTATATTGTCTAATTTTTATAGGAATTTAGCCGTCTTTTAGATAAAAACACATCTAAGAAATGCCCTTTTCTCTGTAAAAGCTAGGGTTAGTTATCAGAAGGCTTATCCAACTATTGGAAAATCGATTTTAAGCTATTTTCACTAGAAAATCAATATTGCAATTGGTGGAATTATGAAGTTCATCTATATTTACTTCTACTATGATTTATCTATATTGATCTTTTTATTTCATTATTTTGAATATGTTTTGTGACTAAACTCTTTATATAGATTGAATAAGGAAAACCCTAGTGATTCTTTTCTACAAATTGATTTCATATTTTTGTGAGCTATGTTTGTTGGTCTTAATAATGATTTATTTATATCGACATTTAAATCTATCATTAATACACCTATAGATAAGTTAAGAAAGCTTGCCTAAGAGTGGCGCATGACTTAGATAAAGAGGGTTAAACATGGTGTGGCGCATGACTTAGACAAAGAAGGTTAAACATGGTAGTCGATGAGGACCTACTCAATCTTCCTAGTGTTAAGGTAGAACCATTCATAGGATTTCACACAGCATAATACACTCAAATAGGTATCAGCACTGGAAGAGATATGGGTTAACAAACCAGAGAGTGACGGGTTGTAGCTCGAGATAATAGAGTTTTCATGTCTAAAAAGCCTTACTATATCCAATCTAAATTAATTAAATCATGAAGTCAAAACTACCACTAAGAAAAGTAGACGTAATTATTTCATTGCATTTTCTTTTAATCAAGTGCCTTATCATTCATTACTTGGACTATTTGCAATATTAAATTTAAATTTACTTTTTCTTTCTTTGTTCGAAAATTCATTTAAAAAATTATTATCCTTAGGCTAGTTACGAGCACTTATAAGTTTTTCTATTCATACCATTTTCTTATAGAAAACAATAATAAAATTACTAAAGAGTCATTATTAAATACACTTTACATTTTACAATAATGATATATTTTCTTAGAATATAAAGAAGTAAAACACATATGTTATACATTAAATTTAAATTATATTTTGTAAAAAAATTTAGTAATTATATTAGTCAATTTAATATAGTATTAATAATCACATTTTACCAAATATTTAATGTTTTCATTGGTTATTAGGTTGAAAATTTGTTGAACGCTTTCAGACAAAAGCTTGAGATACGAATTCATCATTTGCTTTTGTTGAACCAAATTTATTTAAAACCTAAGTTTCCGAACAAATCTACGGAATGGACATGTTCTCAGCCTTACCCATCCTATGATAAGGCCTACACGACAGACCACAGGCCCTTCCATCGCATGCCAACATTTACATTTTCAATCCACCGCTTTCCACATATCTTTCTGGTCAAAGCTTGTACTTTCGGGAAGACCAGCCAAATCGCATCACCAAACGTCTCGAAAAGAAAAATATAACCAACTCTTCAAACACGAACGACTGAACTTGACGAAAAAATGACATGTCACACAGCTGCATAATTTCAAACCATCAGGAGTTCCATGTTCAATCATGCATCGACAGGAACTCAGCAACTATACATATCTCCATCAACCACTACAATGTCTAAGCATGCTGCTATTTAACGTTGAAGTTTGTGTTGATTTATGCCAACAACTTTCCAGGACATTGACCACCTCTTCTACTTGAGCTCAACAATTCTCCATCAGAAGAATGGTAATAGGACATTCCATCCTCATAAGCCAAAATGTGATCGAAGCAACTATGTAGATGTCCAATCCGTTGCCTTTGTGTGCTCATCGACCTTGTCTTGGCCATTGTTGATTGTGTTGCAGCCATGTACGACGGAGAATTTGGGACGGAGGTGTCATGTCCTCCTATACTCTCTCGTCTGCGAGCAAATGATCTCCGAGAGGATGAGGCTGGCGAACTCGATCCATCTATGTATCTAAGTTTAAATTGCATTGGCCCATAAGATGCATCAGTAGTACCAAATGTATTAGAGCTAGCGATCGGCTTCAAGTTCTTCACTCCTCTATGGCCAGCCTCTTTGTCTGCCCATTGTTTAATAAAGTTGAGCGTTCTGCCATATTCCATCTTCGGTAGTGGTACGTGTAGTATTTTATTACTTCTCTCCTGGAAAACATTTTTTTAGAAAAAATTGTTTCAGCATCGCAGAAAGTAGAACTCTATAAGATTGACAATAGGCCTATGAAATGGAGTACCCGATGTGAAAATGAGTACATCATCATTCTCTTTCTTTTTATAGCAGCCTCTTGCTTCCTTGACCATAGGGCTTCTATGGCTCCCTTGGTAAGGATGCTATAATCCCAACTTCTTTGACCAACGTGTTCGAGCTGCCCATATTAATTTGACAAAGCAACACAAAATTAAGTTGTAGGTAGGATCTTTGGCAATTGAAGAGATTAAAGAAATACAAAGAAAAAACGAAAGTTTCTGAAGAACATTTATCCCATTCTTCCCGTGATCTGATTCAAGAAAAACTTATTGGGTGCTTGAATTTGAATGATAGTTAAAACAGATTACCTAAGCTACATACCTCAATTCCTTCCTCCTTAAACTCCTTTGACTTGAAGACTAGATCATTATCACCATCATTACAAGTTCTATCTAGATCCTGGACGTTCTTCATGTTGACGGCCATCTGCCGTCTCACAGCTTGTCCACGAACAATTGCTTGAAGCCTTACCACTCCCTTTAATGCCCGCAACGCTTTCCTTGCCTGTTTTAGATTTTAGTTTGAGGATGTTTATCAGACAAAAGGCGCTGCATTTGGATTACATGGACTAGGTAGTTCGAATTCAGAATAAGCTCAAATTCGCCCAAGCTTAATATGATTGAAAGAGTAATGTATTTCTTGAGAGAGAGAATTAACAAATTTCACAGATCGCAATATTCGGATGTTATTCGCAAGAAATTTCAGGTGAGCACATGATTCGTTTCTTCAGTAACTTCCGACAGAAGTGGAAATGCAAGTTTCAAAATCGACTTTCAAACTATATGTGAGCTTGCAATTGACCAATTCATTTTCTATTTTTAAAATTTCATGCCTCAACTCCTAACTTGGTCCAGTGACTTCAATTTGTGACTACTGACTACAGTTTACCAAGCTAACCAATCAAAGGTTTACTAAGCTGTCTCCAACCATCAAAGTTATGCTTAAGATCAAAGGGTTTCAAGAATTTTACAAGGTATCCACGGAAGGCGCTCTGAATGTTAGTAGCAGCCAAGACTTGACCATTGTTAGAAAGGGAATGATGAGAGTGAGAGGCAGCTGTGAGTCTAACAACGTCAGCAGCTGCCTGAACAGCAGCAACAGCAGCCTCAGCAGCGGCAGCAGTTGCCATGGCAACCGTCAAAGCATACTTTTTCTGATTTTCTTTTGCTTCATTGACAGCTCTTTGAGGTGTTAGAAGTGCAGGGCATTGCTTATACTTGAGCTTTCCTGCAACCCATGTCCTCCACTTACGCGTTTGCTAGTTGACAAAAGCAAGGAGAAATATTTTAACTGAATTAATTTCAGCGATAACTATTAATTGACGAATGTAAATTTTATGCAACATCAGACCTTTTCTGCTTTTGGTTTTTTGTCGCAGGAACAGAATCTCTTCACCCGGTCAAACCATGAACGAGTCTTTGCCATTGAAGGCTCGCGCAATAACATTTACCCAACACTATGAATATCATCTTCTGTAATTTGCCATAGATGATTTCTTTTCAGAAGGTAACCAAAACCCACCACAGAAATTGCTGCACAAACACATATATACTAGTACTTTCAGTTTGTTTTCAGGGAAAAAAAATATGGATTAATTATTTTAAGCTACAGAAAGATACAAAACCAATTTCCAAGCGAATTCTGTCGATATTTGATAAAGCTAATGTTGTAGGTGGTGAAAATGTTTTGTCATCATTCTTGAGCTCAATTTCATCCAAAAAGGATAAAGAATCACAAGCGTACTCACCCAAAACTGAAACGACAGAGTGACGTAAACCCAAAAACAGAGGTAGGGGATAAAGATTTGAGACTCTTACTTTGTGTTCCACGTAGAAAGAGAACTGAACACCCTGATGATGATGATGATAGTGAATGATGTTTCAGTGAAGTACTCTCCCGATATGGAAACTAACGAATGATGGAGAGCCCTTGTAAGGGAGCACATCTACTCGTGTTGTTGTCTTTGCAAACTGGAACAAGTCAGTCTGTCTGACACATCGACAAATTTATCGTCTACCACGACTATCGCTTACCATTTCATGCCACCACACATTTGTACAACAATACAATAAAATATTAAATAATTCCATACGATTAGTATTCCATATTTTCTTAATTGAAGCATATGTTATTTTTCATTCTATCTAAAAGGCAAATAAAACATGGCAAGTAGTTAAGAGAAAAGAAGTAAAAGGGCAAAGAGTAATAATTAGCACAGACTCGGAGGCACTTTCTTCTCCGTAGCTTTTTGCCCTCTCTCTCTCTCTCTCTCTCATCACCCATGACATTAACCAAACGATAATAAAAATCAAACCAAGTTGGATTATAACAAACGTTCCAATTAAATTGCTAAACATTATGTTATATTGTTTTGTCATCGAATATTAGTTAGGTCAACCAATGACCCTCCAAACAAATAGATGTTGAGATAAAATTGCAGTTATAGTCACTAAAAATCAGCTATCAGTGAAGAAAAACGTTCAATTCCATTTGGTTAAGAGTAAATAAATCTGAACAAACTAAAAATAAAAATTTTTGATTAAACGAGGGTAGTGCCGATATAATTGGATGCCTCAAAAGTCAAAGCCTGAATCTTTGGTTTTTGTTGCTTGAAAAGGAAAACAAATTAAGAAAGACGTTGCTGACATAATGAAAGCATGATCCTTCTTCTTTAATAATGGATTTAGACCTGCGCAAATTTGCCGCTTGTTTCGCCTCATTTGAAGCTCTGATGCAAGTAATAATAATACTTACTCAGCATTCTCTCCTAGTTGGTAAACCTTTTGTTAACAATTAATTGTATTTGTATGTAACAGCCGACATGAAGAGGCTGATTTGGCTTTTGATCTGTTCACCTTCAAAAAGAACATATATTTTGTACCAAAAGCAAAAACCTTTTCTTTATATCCATACATATTACTTGGTATATTTGTGCTTTAGATGAGGAAATACCCGTCATATAATGAATTGTCTTAATTGAGGAAGCGAAAAGGTTAGACGAATGAATGACTTATTCTTTGAATAGTTTAGTTAGTTCGTAATGATTAGGAGCATTTACGTTAGATTTAGGTAAGCTGCTTTGATAATTGAAACTCGGACACTACGCTTAATAAGTAGTATGCCAAAAACCAAAGAAGCTAACATCGAGTGCCGCTGTCACTATAATAACTCCCACTCCCAACATTCATGTCTTCTTCCACTCCAATCTTTAGATTACTATATCTTTGTTTGATTAGTTGCTTTAGTTAGCATGGTTGATTAGTTACTAGCTAAACTGCGTGTTCAAGAAACGTTGTGATTGAGTACTTGAATACAAAAAAGAAACTCCGTTCTACTTTATTCATCCATCACACATAAAAGAAACTCCATTCTACTTAATTCATCCATCACTGGCCCTGTATAACAGTGACAAAAGAGCTGGAAGAAGGCATATAAGCAAATACAACGTTAAAACAGCTACCACCCGAATTCTTATCGCCAAGTTATCCTTGTAAAGGCAAAAAGAAAAGGAAAAGACAACCATAACAATAACTACACACCTAACACTTTTGACCCCCATTTGGCCTCCATCAAATACACCATAACAAGGAGATTCGAAAGAGCTAATTATCTTTTTGCACATGATGCCAGTGTCCATGCATCTACAAACTGCATTTTCTGTTTAGAAACATCTCTACACAAGCCATATATTTGTGGATCAGCTATTCTTTTCTCTCAATTGTGTTTTCCCCACTTCTCACGACATAATTACAGGGGCAAGAAATCAAGAGCTCAAGACCACTTCACTATGTACTTTACCGTCTTCCATCCTAATCCACGACTTGAGTGAGAAGGGCTTCTCAACTATCTGCAGAATTCTAGCTCCTCTTGCCCAATTCCCATAGCCACCATAACCAGTATGCCTCGCAAAGCACAACCAAAGCCTCTGGTAAGGACAGCACCAATCCAGTCCATGATTGTGCCCTACAAATACTGCCTGCAATAACCACAAGTGCTTTAAATTTAGACAGATTCAGCTGAACCTATGAACATTATATCAACTTTTCCGCAACAAACAGCAATGCCTCTGAGACCAGCTAGTCTTTCCAATCCAATTTTAGACACAAGAAACTCTTTTCTGGACACATTTGATCAACTACTTCAGAATATTTCATTGAAAACCTTGACATCCTCAACCTATAGGTTTTCATTACCTTTCAACAGAAGAATAATAATAGTAAATACCAAGTTGTTATAATCTTAAATTTCAGTCTTCCTACCTGAAGATTAATGGCTACTCATGACAGACTGTTGTTCTCCAACATACTCAAAAGCGTTTTCCTCAACCATAGAATTTTGTTTAAGAATCAAGAATTATCCTAATAAAAATAATTAAAAAAAGTTTTGTACGGATTAACAATACATTATTGTCACTCCAGACAATAATTTACAGTTATAACAGATAGAAACGAAAACTGCCATATTTTAGCTGTAGAAACCAATCATCTTAAATACTTAAGATTCTCAAGCCTGTGTTTGGTCCCCTTTCTTTTGAAAAGCACAGTTTTAGAATGCAAACATCTCTGTGGCTATGTTTGCCTCAAGATAAAGGTTTTAGAAACACAACTGTAATGCCGAATTGATCTGTCATTCCAAATGGACCCTGAATACTAGTGATTTTATGAAATGCAAGTCACAGGATATCAATTTTCTAGCTTAAGGCATGAATAGTTGAGATTTAAACTATTCAATTGAGACTATTAAAGAAGCTAATAAAGTTAGCCTAATTTTAGTAACCATCAGATATGGTTAGGTTCACAACACAATTCCAATAAGCTAAATAAATTAGCTTCCCATGCAAGCCTGAAATAGCTAAAGAAGGAATTTGTGTTATCTATATGAATGTTCATAATTAGCTTTCTTCTGCAGCACTTGAACCTACATACGCACAATATGCATGTCCATCACATAGCTCACGTGAAATAAGAACTGACCTGGACGGAAGGCCTCTTAACAAGAATGTTCATGATACCTAATTCAGCTTCTTGTGTAGCAACACTTTCCTTGTTAATCGAACCACTACAAGGCTTACCTACGCCAAACCAGGGAGCCACCTTCTTGTAAGATTTAGTTGGTATGTGCCAAAAGACTATCTCAGGAACCCTGTGGAAAGTCGAGCCTACAATGATCACAATGTATTTATAAAAGAAAAGATCAAAATGAAGGGCAAACATCTTTTTACCAGCATCAACAAGAATTGCATGATGATATTTATAATACCCAAGTCAAATATTCAACTTAACACTCTTCAAGTGTATGAAAGAAAATAAATGCTTTCAGGAACTCCAACCTTGAATCAGGATTGATCTCTTCAGACTTTTTCTTGAACCAATCTGCTTGGGCGTTTGATATAACCTCAGGATAAGACCCACCACCAGAATCTAGGAAGTACATGAACAAAGCAGGTGATCTTGGATCATCTGAGGATGAGACATTGAGAATGTAGTTTGATATACTAGGCCATAAATCTTTAGGGCCATTCTTGGTATACGATAGGTTATTATGATCAATTTCCTTCCTTATCAGCTCTAAACGTGAAGTCCCTTCGAAACTACAGTACTCTGCCCCTGGAATGCAAACTAGTCTCATGTAAATGGTCATTACAAAAATGATATGCAACGATCATTTCACTTATCGAGTAATCATTCTTAATGAGGCTGAAGTTAGAAACACTTTTAACTGTTGTTCTCTTTTCTTAAATTCAAATTGTGATAACCTGGTCAAAATATAGAGAGAAAAAAAAGTGCTGCTTGCTGCAATAGTATTTACGGTGAAGACAGCAATAGTCTGTATAACACAAGGACATGTTTCTATGATATGTCTACGAGGCCTTATTTCTTACTTCTTGATTGGAGGATCTTTAAAGCACCAGATTGCTGTTAAGGATGTGGAGAATGGTGTGGTAACTTTTCTTGCAAGGAATAAGAAATTACCACGATAACTGTTAAGAGAGGAAACTATAAGGTTGTAATTGGTTTCAGAAAGAAAGAACTTCATTAGGTCGGGAACCTATTATAAATCAAACCACATCCTCAACTTTCATTAAAATGGTTTGCGCAACGGCAGCAGAGGCAGGTTTGGGATAAATCATTCAATCATCTTCTCTTTTAAACATATGATTTGTCCTTTATATATGGTAGAAGAACAATTTTAAATGGGAAAATTAAGCTGAATGATGTAATCAGTAGTTTTTCCTCTTTGGAACACATAACCTAATTTCAATTTTTAACTAAATGCCTCCATATCATGATTATATTGGCGGATTTCTCATAGTTGCTACTGCTGCTCTTATGCAATAAAAGCTCAATGATGGAGTATCAGTATGATAGTGGCATGCTAAAACAATATCAAATGGCTACCACGTCATAGCAAAAGAAAAAACAGTAAAAAGATAAAAGTACTCATGACATGATTTTAACATGTCTCAAACTCCATCAGAATTTACTTTAAGAGGAAAGACTTCATGCGAAAACCATTTAAATGGGGGAAAGAATCGTGCTCACCATAACATGAATAATTAACTCCAGGACAGATAACTTGAGGGACTCCAGGGGCAGAAAACCACTCCATTGGCCAGACAAATGGTGCATCATCATGGTTCCCAAAAACACTGGACCATGGTATACCCCTCGATCTAGTTGGAGAGATTGCCAGATCCCAGTACGAGCTTGAATTGGCAATTGGAATATTATTGGCCGTAATAACATCTCCGAGATATATTACAAACTCTGTAAATTTTATTCTATAAGTTACCATTACAATGGGACGTGACAAAGTAGCTAACATGCAAAGGCAGAAGTCAAATATATAGATAGAAAAACCTTGTGGCTGAGCCAACAATGTGAAAGAAAACTTCGTAACATAGCCAAATAGTTTGGTTATCCTGTGAGAGTAAGAATTGTAAACAAAGTAAAGTTCGTTGCTAAGCCCTGAATGTTGTCAAGTGATTAACACACAAGCATAGAGTAAAAGGACAAACATATTTTATATTCGCAGCCAACAATTTCTAGAAACTTGCTATAGTCAAACAAAGAAGTTTGGGATCAAATCTCAAACTGGAAACTCAGGGAGGAATGCCAGGAAAAATTGTCAAACAAGTTTAAGTTTTGCTTTAAACTAGCAGTATATCATGAGTTTTCAATTTAAGGATGTGAACCTAAAGAATGCATCACTACCATTTCATTAGAAAGAACAAGATTGAAGTATGAAATTTAGCAAGCCGCACTGAATCTTGTATCATCAGCAATTCCATCAATAAGAATATCTTGTTTATTGTCTGGAAGTATGTCTCTGACATTTGACAGCTTAACTCAGGATGGAGAAGGACAAACCAGGGATATGTGACCATGTAAGTTAAACGATAGCCCAACATTTGACTTGGTGCTTGTGAGAAACCAAATTAAACTCGACAAAGAAAATGAAAACAATCACCTGGCGTTTCAGCGTCCAGCACAGTGGACATGACTTTAACAGAGTTCAGATCCTGCTGAGGACCCCAGTCAGTCCAAGCATCCTCTCCAAAGTGGAGGTCTGCAAAAAGTGCGATCTTGAAGGGTGCACCCGCCCGTAAACGAAGAACATCTCCTTTCACACACTTTTTGATCACAGTAATATCATGATTTTGTCCATCAAACCCGATTCCAACGGTCTTCACTAGGTTGACTACTGAAAAAATGGTCAGAAGAGCTAAACATCGTCCCATGTTCAGAAGAGGAATAGAAAAGTTGTGGAGTGTTGAACAATAGCTAGCTCTAAAGTTCGATCCAAAGCAAATTCAGCAGCACTACAGGCATCTGGTTGAAGCAGCTTCTTCGTTAATTATATCTTTGAAAAGAATTTAAGAATCTCTTAAGGAAATCAAAGGCGTCTAACTAATCTAACACCATAAAATAATTTAGCAAACTCTGTAAGAATTCTGGCGTTAATCACATAAGTGGAAGTTAACTTGCCATGCCCCGCATGGAACAAATAAAACATAATCACAAAAATAAAAAGAATAATTATCATATCTCACCAATACAGTAGAGAAAGACAACATAATCCTACCCTTATTTTCTTCATCTAACAGAAACTTGAAAAAAGAATATTGCTTAGAAAAAATAGTCTTATTTTCAAGAATGGCATGACAGAATAGTTAAGAGTGATAAGAAACAGAAAGCAAAAGAGCATAGGAATCTCATTTGCTGCAGCAACAGTCAATAAGAGAGAAGGGAGGACGTAAGTTACCCTGTTGTGCTGATCGTCAAGGTTGCATATAGCTTTCTGTAGAGGTGAAAATGTATGAAACTAAGCTAAGAACAAAGAATTGGCGTAGAATTGAGGAAGGGCTGTATCTGCGATAAGTGTGCAGACAACTGAACCAAGATAAAACAACGAAGTGTCGTGCTGGGAATGCTATCCCGTGGACAGGTCACCAACTTCTTTCTTTCACATCATCACAAGTAATATACACGGTAACACAAGTGTTGCCAAGCTACCAAACGAGCAATGGGACATTAGTTTGAAGTGGTGTAGGAGTCAATTTTATGTGTATAGACCATCTGATGCGGTAAAATTAAAGAACAAAAATATTTTATCATTTGAATATCTAAAACAAATTTGGATTCTTACATCTAAAATTTATATTTATTGATCCTTACAAGGTAATATACTTTTGAAGGCTATCTAATAATACCATTCAAAATAGAATTAATTATTAGCCATCCAATCCAACTCGAAAATGACAAACATAAGTAAAGTTTGTGGTTCAGTCTCCCTTTCACATTCAATGATATCAATGAAATGATGTGTTAGCGCATAGGATAAAAACCCATATATTCTATTATTATTCTTTATTCTATACAAAATACATGTATGGTTAATAATTCTGCTCCTTCTCTCTCATGTAACAAACTCTCCTATAAATGATTAATCTGAGGCACACTTACACTGCGCTGAATTCTTTATACAATACATAGCCTTTTTTTTCTTGGTATCAAAGCGAATTTTTTTTTCTTCAATGGCGTCCTCTACTACTTCTCTCTCTACTACCCACACCTCCAAAACATACTCCTTTTTCAATTCCTCCAGCCAAACGACCTCTATCAAGTTGGATAGAGGAAACTATCTCGTGTGGGAATCTATAGTCTTACCACTGATCGAAGGCAACTTTCTTGCGTCGCACAATAATGACACTGGTTCAACACCTCCTAGGTTCATCTCTGAAGGAGCAGAAATGATTCCAAATCCAGTCTTCGACGAATGGTATGCTGTTGACAGACTTCTGGTTGGCTAGTTACGTAACACAATAACTCAAGAAATTGGCGCTCAACTAATTCACTGTCGCACAGCTCTTGATCTTTGGGTTTGTGCTCGCACTCTTACCTTCGCGTCAATGAAATCACGTGTTATGGTGCTCAAGTCAGAGCTCCATCAAACACGCAAAAACTCAATGAAGACATATGAATTTATTAGTAAAATGAAAAACATTACAGATCAGTTAATATCAGCTGGAGCTCCTGTTGCCACAGAGGACCTCATTCTTCATACACTAAATGGTCTAGATTCAGAATACAACGCAGTTGTGGTAAAGCTCATCGATCAACCTAATCTCACCTGGATTGAGCACACAATCTGCTCTCCTTGCATTCGAAAGTCGACTAGAACAACTTAACCATTTTTCGACTCTATCAGTCCAACCTACTGTAAATCTTGCTTACCAAGATGATGCTGAAAATCAGTTCACTAATACAAATCAAAATATCACTAAGCAAAATTTATGGAAAAGGTCACGTGGAGGCTCGCGAGTACGGAGAGGTCGTGGAAATCGTGGTGGATTTAATAATGGAAATCGACCCTATTGTCATTTATGTGAGAAACCAGGACATGTAGTGGCAAACTGCTATCATCGTTTCGACAGAAACTTTCAACCTCCATTAAGCTTTGGACATGGTTATGGGCATTATTCAACTCCACAAGCTTTCTATGCTAACTCATCTGCAGGACACTATGCTCACCCACAGATAGTATCCGATCAATCATGGTACATGAATAGTGGGGCAAACTATCACGTGACTCCATGTGTTGATCAACTGGAAAACATCAATCATGTAGGTAAGACTCATCTTTATACTTGCAATAGAGAACCAACTCGTGTAGTTGGAATAGGCTCTACTTTTTTACCTGCATCAAATTCCAGAATTCATCTCAAAGACGTG
>JAOQMP010000005.1:33553590-33572236 GCA_027563575.1 Erythroxylum pedicellare
TAGGTTAGGTATAAAAATCTGGAAAGTTTGAGGATGATTAACTGGAAAATGTTCATTGAGTATGCCTTAGTATTTTACCTATAACTTTTTCTCTAGTTATCCAAATGAGATCAATATTAATTTAGATTAAACTAGAGACGTATATCTACATTTGTTATGAAGAAGTTTAATTCAAATTCTATTTAGAAGAGTCTCAAAATCTGATCTGAAGTTGAAAAATTGGGTATGAATCTGTGAAAGTTTGCCACCGCAAACTCCTTGCTTCGCCACAGAGAGCTTGAAAATTATCTAGGATTGCTTTTGGGTAAAGTTCGCTGTGGCCAACTCTAGGTTTTGCCACAACGAACTTGTTAAAATTTCTCGAGAATTCCTCCTTGGAGGAGTTCGCCGCGGTGAACTTCTTTGGCTTCACTGCAGCGAACTTTTCTCTACACTAAACATGTTTCAGTATTTTGGGCATATCTTTTTTCTATACTTATCCAAATGTAATGATTATTGATTTGGAGTAAACTAGAGACATAGGGATACAAATGATATGAAGAAATAAATTCTGAATCGGACTCTAGGAGTTTCAATTTCTGAGTGGAAGTTGAGTATAAGGTACTATCTCAGAATAAAAGCAGTTCGAAAATATTTGGAGTATAACTTTCACAATACTAAATCAAATTGAATGCTCTTGGTGTCATTAGAAACCTAAGACATAGGCGAGCAATTTTATAGAAGAAAGGGTTCTCAAATTTCCCCATTTGCATTATCTAAATGATCAACAATAGTAGACCCGAAAGTTAGTTTTTGGGAAAAATCTGAAATTGTGATCAATGAGTTATGAATTATGATTCTTATGGTTTTATTAGGATATAGACCATAAGTATACATGGTACTTATGTGAGTTGGTAATAAAAATGTTTACATGATTAGAATAATGGATAGATATCTGAGATTGTCATGAACATGCATTGTTCATCTTTTATATACATACGTGTGCATTAATAAACACTTATAAGTGTTCAAATTTGATATGTGTTTTTTTGTGATATAGAGGAGCAATTGGAATGTCAACATCCAGACATTGCCGGAACTTCTAGGCATTAGCTTCGGGAGTGACCTGTGAGTAACCTAGATAGTTCTACTCAATTATTTGTTGTGTTATATTATGTTTGAATTGCTTCATGAATGTTAATTGAATTGTGTTGATTTCTGGATAGAAGGTCCGATGATTGTGAAATATGAATGAGATATTGAAGTGCTACTTGCATGTGAATGTGACAAACTAAGTGTTTCATGATATGATTGATTAAAAATGTGAGATACATTCCATACATGAATGCATGATCAGATAATGGGAGTTGTGACCATAATAGCCACCGAAAATGAGCTAAAAGCTCCAAAGTGTATAAGAGCCTAAGGCTCATTATATAAAATGAGCTCTATATCCCCAACGGATAAGGGACAATTATAAATGAGCCTGGTATCCACAATGGATATGGGACGGTTTAAGCACTCGATAATAACAACATAATGAAAGAGTCACATGAGCATTCATATGCATTTTATTATGCATACTGGACTGTTTGAGATGCTAAATTGTCTACTCTTGAGTGTGAATGTGGTATATGATGAATTATGCAACGTTGTGAAAATATGTGTTATATGTACTGATATGATGCATAAATTGAGTGAACCATCGATGATGGTTACCTCATTGAGTTTGCAAAACTCATTCAAAATTGCATGTTGACTTTTCAGGACTGAGAGATGTATAAGCAGTGTAGACTTATAGTTTTGGGGAAAAGAAGAAATGACTCAAAGGTTGGTCAGCTAGGATTGGATTGCTTAGATAGATTTTGTATATTTCCTTTTTCATATAGATTTTTTGTATTAGGTTTGAATGATGTACATATTTCGGATGATATTGTGAAAGCTATATTGTAAATTCAGTTTTTATGAAATGAAATGAAGAAAATTTGGTTTTAAAAATATGGTGGCTTTCCTTATGATAATTATAAGAGAACAAAGATAGATGATGCAATGTTAAGTGAGTGATATGATTGATTGTAGCGTGCCATTATCTTAGGTCATGTACTGGAATGTCCTCAGGGCGTCCCAGTATGTACCCTAGGATAAGGGGCACTATAATAGGTGGTATTAGTGCATAGTTTGGCATCTATGGGGATATCGAGAAATGTTAAGCATGAAATATCTTGATAAATGCAGACAATGATTAATGTTATTGCTTATTATTGGTCATCCGCCATAGGTGAGCAAGGGGGAACTAGTTGACCTAGGATCTATAGGAGCTAGTAGGGAGTCCTCAGTACCTCGATCAGAGATGCCTTCGAGAGTTCCCGAGAGAAGGGAGAGGAGGTATGATAGGCTGCGAAATTAGGAGGCTGTGGATTTCTATGGCAGCACAGACTCTGCTAAGGCTGAGGGGTGGCTAGAAAGGACAGAGAAAGTTTTCGATTAGATAAACTGCGAGTCGGATAAGAGGTTTGACTACGCAGTATCCTTACTGCAGGGCCAAGCTTACCAGTGGTGGAAGATTGTCCCAGGTAGTACCACAAAGCCTTGCCACCTGAAGTGGGAAGACTTTCTGAGCGTCTTCAAGGATCACTATATGCCCAGGATTTACTTGGACTGAAAGATGAAGGAATTCCTGGAATTGAAGCATGGCAGGATGTCGGTGGTAGAGTATGAGATCCGGTTCAATGAGTTGATAGGTTATGCTACTGCTTTGATTCCTATAGAAGAAGACAAGTGTAGGAGGTTTGACGACAACCTCAATATGGAGATCAGAACAAGGTTAGTGCTTTCAGACTTGGGTACTTTCACTGAGTTGAGAGCTGCTTCGATCAGAATTGAGCAGTTACTGAGTGAGAGATAATCAAAGACTGGGCAAGGGTCTAGAATGAAGTGGTATAGTGAGGATTAGAGTGGTTCTGGCAGAAGATTCAGTAAGCACTAAAACAGAGCCTCAAGGTAGTCAGGATTTAGGCAGAGGGGTGGCTTTGTATAATCAGGCAGTGGAAGAGGTACAATGTAGAGTCAGTTGCCCCTGTATGAGTATTGTGAGAAGAGGCATGGAGGAGAGTGCTAGAAACTGACTGGGGCTTGCTTTAGGTGTGACTCTTTTGATCACCAGATTCGAGATTATCCTGCTACTTTAGGAGCTCAGTCTAGTAGGATTGGAAGATCAGGGACTGATGCTATGGTCCAACAGAGCCGAGGTAGTGGGTCCGGATAGAGGAACTGTGGCAAAGGTAGAGTGAGCTCTAGGGGCCCTTCTGTCAGGACTAAGGTGCGGAGTAGCCGACCCTAGTCCCAAGCTAGAGTCTATGCTATGACCAGGCAGGAGGCTCAGGACTCTCCGGATGTTGTAGCAGGTGTGCTCTTTATTGATGATCATAAGGCATTTGCATTGCTGGATCAAGATCCACACACTTTTTTATCACATCACATCTGGCATATAGGTTGTATTGTGATAGAGAGCAATTAAAGTATAGATTAGAGGTGAGTACATCAATAGGTAGTACTACAGTGATAAGATAAGCCTGCAAAAGATGCTTGATTCGGATTGATCAAGCAATATTAGAGGCTAACCTTATTATACTACAGTTGAGAGTGATAGACATCATCTTAGGCATGGATTGGCTCACTACTCATAGGGCTGTTATGAATTTCTATACCAAGGAGGTAGTACTAGAATCTCTTGGTCAGTTGAGGGTAGTATTTAGAGGAATTAGTCAAGCAGTGCCAGTCAGGATGATATCATTGGTGAGTGCATTGAGGTTGATGCAAGGAGGATGTGAGGCTTATCTAACCCATATCATTGATACTAGAGTTGAGCATAATGGGCAGGAAATTCCCGTAGTCAAGGAATCCCTAAATGTGTTTCCCACCGAGCTATCTAGTTTACCTACAGATCAGAAGACAAAGTTTACTATTGACTTAGTTTTGGGTGCTGCTCCTATATCCATCCCTCCATATAGGATGACTCCTAAGGAACTAAAGGAGTTGAAGGCACAACTATAGGAATTGGTGGGAAAGGGTTTCATTAGACCTATTGTTTCACCTTGGGAAGCTCCAGTGTTGTTTGTAAAGAAGAAAGATGGGACTTTAAGATTATGCATCAATTATAGGTAGCTAAATCGGGTGACAGTGAAGAATAAGTACCTGTTGCCTAAGATCGATGACTTACTTGATTAGTTGCAGGGAGCTCAAGTATTTACTAAGTTGGATTTGAGTTCTTAGTGATGCCGTTTAGGTTGACTAACGCCCCGGCTGCTTTTATGGCTTTGATGAATAAGGTATTTCAGCCCTACCTAGATCACTTTGTCATTGTGTTTAAAGATGATATTTTGGTGTATTCAAAGAGCAGAGAAGAACATACTGAGCATCTGAGAGTGATTCTATAGATCATTAGGGAAAAACAGCTGTATGTCAAATTTAGTAAGTGTAAATTTTGGACGGATCAAGTAGTGTTTTTAGGACATATAGTGACTGGACAAGGCATACAAGTAAATTCAAAGAAGATAGAGGCAGTGATGAATTGGGAAGCTCCAAGGAATGTGTCTGAAATTCGAAGCTTCTTAGGCTTAGCTAGATATTACCGGAAGTTTGTCGAGGGGTTTTCTTTGATCTCAGCCCCTCTGACAAAACTTCCGAAGAAGAATGTAGTGTTCAGATGGAATGAGGAGTATCAGAAGAGCTTTGAGGAGCTTAAGCATCAGTTGACTACAGCACCAGTATTGACTATTCCATCGGGGATCGGAGGATATGTGGTATATAGTGATGCTTCACATCAAGGAATGGGATGTGTCTTAATGTAGTATGGAAAGGTGATCACCTATGCATCAAGAAAACTAAGGTCTCACGAGATTAATTATCCGACGCATGATTTATAGCTAGCTGCAGTTGTCTTTTCTCTAAAGATTTAGAGACACTACTTGTATGGACAGACCTTCTAGATTTATACAAATCATAAGAGTTTGAGGTATTTTCTGATTCAGAAGGAGTTGAATTTGAGACAGAGGAGATGGATCGAGTTATTGAAGGATTATGACTACATAATTGAGTACCACCCGGGGAAAGCAAATGTGGTGGCTGATGCCTTGAGCAGAAAGTCTAATACCAGCTCAGATTCAGTTATCGAGGTTACCGATCTTAATTCAGTTGAGAGCTTTGAATGTAGAGTTGAATCTGGAACACGATGAGGCCTTTATTGCTACATTGAAACTTAGGCTGATGTTACATGATCAGATTAGAAGAGTATAGAGGAAAGATCCTAATGTGGTGAAGCTTATAGAGAAAGTGGAGATGAATCCGGATTCTAAGTTTGAGTTGAGAGATGAGACTTTATGGTTGAAGTAGAGACTACGTGTGCCCAATGTGGAGGCTCTGAGGAAGGAAATTCTTGAGGAAGCTCATATAGATGCCTATGCTATGCATCCTAGTACTACCAAGATGTATAACATGTTTAAGCAGCATTTCTAGTAGCCTGAAATGAAGAAGTAAGTGGCGAAGTATGTATCTAAGTGTATGACATGCCAGCAAGTTAAGGCTGAGCACCAAGCTCTAATAACGAAGCTACATTCGCTGCCTATTTCGGAGTGAAAATGGAAACGAATCACTATGGACTTCATTATGGGATTGCCCAAGACTCCGAGGCAAAATGATGCGATATGCATTATAGTGGACTGGTTGACTAAGTCGGCCCACTTCTTACCAGTGAGAGAGAATAACTCACTAGATCAGTCGACTCGGAGATATGTGAATGAAGTAGTTAGACTGTATGGGGTTCCAGTGTCCGTTGTATTAAATAGGGATCCCAGATTCACTTCGAGATTCTAGAAGAGCGTGTAGTCTACTATGGGTACTGAGTTGGACTTCAGTACAACATTTCATCCTCAAACAAACAGATAAAGTGAGAGGACGATAAAGAATGTTGAGGTTATGCTCAAATATTGTGTATTGGAGTTTCAAGGAGCTTGGGATCTGAACATAGCACTGATAGAATTTGCATACAACAATCATTATCACAGTAGTATCGGAATGGCACCGTATGAAGCACTATATGGCTGAAAGTGTCGGTCACCATTATATTGAGATGAAGAGGGCTTAAGAATGGTCTAAGGCCTAGAATTGATACAAGACATAGTGGATAAGGTGAAATTGATCCGAAGTCAAATTAAAGTGGATCAAGATAGATAGAAGAGTTATGTGTACCAACATTGACGGGATATGGTGTACAGTGTAGGAGATAGAGTGTTTCTCCAAGTGTCGCCTTGGAGAGGAGTATTGAGATTCAGTAAAAAGGGCAAGTTGAGCCCTAGGTACATTGGTCCTTATGAAATCATTGAGAGGATAGGACCTTTAGCCTATAAGTTACCTTTACCGAATGAGATGTCTCGATTACATAATGTGTTTCATGTCAGTATGCTTCGAAGATACTGATCAGATCCAACACATATAATACCAACTCAAGAGATTGAGGTTGTAAGTAACTTAAGCTATATTGAAGAGCTGATCAAGATAGTGGGATCACAGATCAAGCAGTTGAGGAACCGAGACATTTCATCGGGGAAAGTCCTGTGGAGGAATCACTCAACTGAGGAAGCCACATGGGAAACGGAGGAGCACATGAGGAGGCAATATCCCCACCTGTTCAAGCAATCAGGTAAGAATTTCAAAAACGAAATTTCTTTTAAGGAGGGGAGAATTGTAACATCTTGTTACCCATATTGAGGCTAGAATAGAATATGTCAGAGATGATTGAAAGATTAGAAAATGCATTTTATGTTCATGCATAATATGATATACACATACAGATGAATAGTGAATTTTAGCACATGAAAATGATTGTATATTCATCTATGGACATTCCAGGTAAAATTGTTTCTAAATGTGATTTCTATTGACAATTATGGTTTTTTATGTGTTGAAAATTGATTTGGGGAGCGTTTTTGTTGATTTAGAAAATTTGAAGTTTTAGGAAAAATTTCTGAAAATTGTTAGGTATTTTTGGACTAGGAAAATTGCCAAGTGGTAAAACTATTAATAAATGATAGTACAAATTACTGTCAAATAGTAATGGATATTTTAATAAATGACTTTAGGATTTAATTCTCAAGTGCCATTGAAAATTTGGGAGACAATTGGAGTAGAAATTGAAATTGATTGGACTAGTTAAATGAAGGAATCTATTTTAATTCTTTAGAAATTGGAGCAAGTGACACATTGACTTTTTTTTAATTAAAGGACCCCCTTTCGTTTGCTCTCTCACGATGCTTCTCTCTTAACAAGTCATTGGAGTTTTGTTTTTGGTTCTCTTCTTCTCTCCTTTGTAGCTTCTCTTCTCTTCTCTTCTCCTTCTTGATTTTTATTCTTCAAAGCTCTACCCACGTTGAACCACTCATATTCTTCCACTTGCTACTCTTCCACCTTGCTCTCTCTTTCATTCCCACCAAAAACCCTAACCTTCCAACCCTAAAGTTGGTGATGATCGTGGGTTGTATTTGAAGTTAGGTATTTTTATTTTCTTGAAGAATTTGAAGATTTGGTAGCTAAATCAAGTAAGTTATGTTTTAATTTTATGGGCAACATTAAATGGAGCATTTATGTTGATATTTAGAGGTTAATGCATGAAATGATGCTTTGTGTATGTATGTGTCGTGGATGATGAAGAGTTTGTGAATTGTTTTGCTTATACATATATACTTGATGAGTAATGAGATATGAAGATGTTTTGTTTCATATAAATGCTAAATAATAGGTTAGGAGTTGTTTTATGGACGATTGATGTTGTATATGAGGAGTAAGAAACTATGAGTTATGTTATGTTTGTAATATGAATTGGTTGTGAAAAGGATGTTTTAATGAGAATTGGGAGTTGATGAATAGGTACTTGAACATATCTTGTTTTTGGGTTAACGATCAAATTTAGGTCATGCTTTGTTGGTGAATGATATTGAGATGAAATGGAGTTGAAAATGGGGAGTAAATGAAGTAGAAAATGGTGATCTTTGTACAGGTTAGGTTAGGTATAAAAATCAGGAAAGCTTGAGGATGATTATCTAGAAAATGTTCACAGAGTATGTCTCAGTCTTTTAGCCATAACTTTTTCTCTAGTTATCCAAATGAGATGATTCTTAATTTTTATTATACTAGAGATGTATAGCTACATTTTTCATGAATAATTACAATTCAAATTCTATTTATAAGATTCTCAATCTGACCTGAAGTTGAAAAACTAGGTATGCATCTATGGAAGTTCGCCGCGACAAACTCCTTACTTCGCCAGGATTTAGCTAGGATTTCTTTCTGGTAAAGTTTGTCACAGCCAACTCTAGGTTTCTCTGTGGCGAGCTTGTGAAAATTTCACGAGAATTCCTCTCGAGAGGAGTTCATCGCAGCGAACTTCTGGAGTTAGCCGCGGTGAACTTTTCTCTACACTGAACAAACTTTAGTATTTTGGGCATATATTCTTCTATAGTTATCCAAACGGTCTAATTCTTGATTTGGAGTAAACTAGAGACATAAGGATACAAATGATCTAAAGAAATCAAATTTTGAGTTGGACTCTAAGAATTTCAATTTCTGGGTGAAAGTTGAGTATAGGGCACTGTCTCAGAATAAAAGCAGTCCGAAGATATTTGGAGTATAACTTTCACAATACTGAATCAAATTGAATGATCTTACTGTCATTGAAAACCTAAGAAATAGGGGAGAATTTTTATAGAAGAAAGTGTTCACAAATTTCCCCATTTGCATTATCTAAATGATCAAGAATAGTAGACCCAAAAGTTAGTTTTTGGGAAAAATTTGAAATTTTGATCAATGAGTTATGGATTGTGATTTTAATGGTTTTATTGAGATATAAACCATAAGTATACATGGTGCTTATGTGAGTTGGTAAAACAAATGTTTATGTGATGAGAATAATGGATAGATACCCGGGATTATCATGAACATGTATTGTGCATATTTTATATACATACATGTGCATTGTGAAACATTTACAATTGTGCCAAATTGTGATATGTGTATATTCTTGTTATAAAGGAGCAACTGGAATGTCAATCTCTAGAAGTTGCCAGAACTTTTAGGTATTAGCTTCGGGAGCGACCTGCGAGTAACCTAGACGGTTCTGCTCAATTATTTGTTGTGTTAGATTATGTTTAAATTGCTTCATGAATGTGAATTAAATTTTGTTGATTTCCGAACAGAAGGTCCGATGATTGTGAAATGTGAATGAGATATTGAAGTGCTACTTGCATGTGGATGTGACAAACTAAGTGTTTCATGATATGATTGATTGAAAATGTGAGATGCATTCCATACATGAATGCCTGATCAGATAATGGGAGTTTTGACCGGAGTAGCCACCGAAAATGAGCTAAAAGCTCCAAAGTGTATAAGAGCATAAGACTCACTATGTAAAATGAGTCACATATCCCCAATGGATAAGGGACAGTTATAAATGAGCCTGGTATCCACAATGAATACGGGACAGTTTAGACACTCGGTCACAATAACTTAATAATTGGAAAAGAGCCACATGAGCATTCATATGCATTTTATTAAGCATGTTGGATTAATTGAGATGCTAAATTGTCTACTCTTGAGTGTGAATATGGTATACGATGAATTATGCAAGGTTGTGAAATATGTGTTATATATGTTGATGTAATACATGAATTGAGTGAACCATCGATGATGGTTACCTCATTGAGTTCACAAAACTCATCCAAAATTGCATGTTGACTTTTCAGGACTAAGAGACGACTTTAACTACTGAGAGACGTACAAGAAGTGCAGACTTGTATTTTTGGGGAAAAGAAGAAATGACGTAAAGGTCGGTCAGTTGGGATTGGATTGCTTAGATAGATTTTGTATATTTCCTCTTTCATGTAGCACTTTTGTATTAGGTTTGGATTATGTACATATTTTGGATGATATTGTAAAAGCTACATTGTAAATTCGATTTTTATGAAATGAAATGAGAAAATTTTGGTTTTAAAAATATGGTGACTTTCCTTATAATAATTATAAGAGAACAAAGGTAGATGATGCATGTGATTGATCGTAACGCACCATTAGCTTAGGTCATGTACTGGGATGTCCTCAGGACATCCCGATATATGCCCTAGGATAAGAATGCGTTACAGTTTGTGCCTGTCGCCGTCCCTCGACCTTGTGTATCCTATCTGACGGCCTAGTAGTTTCACTATAATGACTTTTCTCCACAACTTCTCCGACAGTCCTCGTATCTTGGCGAAGACTTGGATTGACGGAATAAGTCCCTCATTGGTAATGAGAACGTCCTCATCCGTTAACTCTAACTCTTGTTCATCTTCTAGTAGATGGTGCATCGCTAGGTGGTGTAGCTGAATGGGGGTGTCTCGAAATGAGCGAGGAAGATGGGTGAGCATCATCCTCACTAGGGTGCCTAAATCATTTTTTCTTAGTGCTCGGGTCTTCCTCTAAGAGAGGTGCTAGCTCCTTGTGCAGTCCACTCGCATCGTGAGTAGCTATATATCAAGTTATGTTTAAAAAGTATAGTTAATTCTTCTTTGGTTACACATCAAAGTTTATCTGCAGTGTACAAGATAATACGTTACTAATTAAATTTATTATAATATGTATAGAACATAAAAAGTTATATTATTTGTATTATTATATATTTAAATGAAAATAACAAAATTCTAGTTTTAAGATTTCTTTTTTCACATGATTGAGTTATAAAAATTTCTTTTTTTTATTATTTATAGAAGAAATCTGAATTTTAAGTTAAAGAAAAATGTTTCAATGCTTATGATTGCAGTGATCTTGGCATTATATTCAATAAAACCTTTTTAATATGTTTATATTACATTCGTGTCTCATTTTAGTTTGGAATTATATTATGTATTAAGCTTTGATAAGTAAATATGATCCAATTCAGGGAATCCCAAATCCCTCATATAACAACTAAAATCAATCATTACTATTATTATGATCTCTCTCGTAATGATATTTCATGTCACTACAGATTTTGAAAAATTAAGGAGCTTGTTGGTTCGAGAGAAAAGAATTTCAAAGCTTAGGTAATCTAAGTAGAGGTTTGTTTTATTAAATTTTATTCATTTGTTTATATAAAGTTTATGTAAATGTATAAATAAGATTTAATAAAATAATCTTACGTTAATATATTGATAAGATTTAATAAAGCATATATAAGAGATCTGATCCTCTGTTATCATACTAAGTATATTACATTTTGTGGGGAGATTGTCTAAGAAAAATATTAGTACTATTAATTATTAAATTTATCAATTAATTTCATTACTAACTGAAATTAGAATTTGGATTGACAAACTTGAAGAAAATGATTATGTCAAAAAATGATGGTATGATATGCACGTTCCTTCAAGTGAGAGTGGGGATGCAAAGACCATTTACTCTTACAAGGTGAACAAGATGACTCACTCTGCGTATCTCTCTCTCTCTCTCTAAGACAGGTGTCTTCTCCTTAGCAAGGAAGTTACGGGAGAAGACGCAACAGAACATAATGTAAAACCACGGGCTATAAATACCCACCGCCAACTCAATAGAACGGAACTAGGCTATGCGTTTGCATACCCCTTTCCAAGTTGTTTACTAATAAACACATCACAAGAAAAAGGATTTATGTTTTGATATTTTCCTCTTCAACTTGAGATCATCCCATTGAACCGCCTTGGATTCTCGCTACATTTATGGCCATGACGAAATTTAGGCGTTGATACGGTCTTTGACGCCAAACCCCTCTGTGCCCATTTGTTGTTTTCTGTGAATTCTTTTTTTCTTCTTCTTTTGAATTGATTGTTTGCTTTTCGCAATTGAGCAGCTTTCCTTTCTGTAACTGCGTTCCCTTTTCTTGGATTGTTAGAAAAACTGAACCTTTTCGGTCTAGCTTTTGTGGGTCGGTCTTGTCTTTGAGCTTTTAGATTTCGCTATGAATGACCGGAGGAGACGGTGGGCTGGTGATGCTCATCGTCATGTACAGAGGACAGGATCGCAGTTCACGAAACCTCCTCAGGGTTTGTCTTTCTCAATTGTTATTTCCTGTTTTAACTGTTTCTTGTTAGGTTGTGCTTGATTTCCCGTAAAAGATGACGTCCTTGATGATGAAAAAGAAAGGCTTCTTTCTGTATTTTGAAATTGCATGGCTGGCTGCTTTTGTTCATTTGCAGTTTTGGTTTCCTTGAATTTACCAACTATATCGGGTATGTCTTATATGAATTTTCTGAAACGATGGCATAGTTTAGGTGGCGATTTGATTATTCATTTGTGACGGCTTTGGGAATCTTTTGTTGCCTTTATCTTTCCTATGAACCGAGTGCCTCCAACTTGATGTCAAATGTACTGTCTTAGCCGACACCCGATAGTGCAGGCTAAATGGATTTATCCAAAACCCTATCTACCATTTGAGTTACGGGATTCTTACGTTTCTATAAGCTGCAAAAGGAAGCATCCTGCACTTACTGGATGCTTATTTGAGATGTCAGGTCAAGGTCGTGCTTGCCTTGAAATGGCGATGATTTACTTATATCTTGTGCAGAAATTGCCTTGAGTAATAGAGCATACATATCACCGTTTCTATCCTCTTTGTGGTTAACTTTGTAATATGCCAAAATGACATGTAAATAACTATTCAGTAGCAGACAGATTTCCATGTTACTTTTGTTACAGAGTGAGACGGTAGTTTTTGATTTCCTTCTTAAATTTTTAAGGACAGTGGCAACATGCTTATTTCTTTCCTTCTTTCTGCTCTTGGGTCCTGTCCTCTTTGTATTAATTTCTCTGGACACTGTTCTTTTGGCTGGTCAACATATGAATTTTTTATGGTTGTTTCTTAGCTTCAAAGTGTGCTGGCCTTTATAACAAGTTGCTTTCTTTGCTTCATCCTTGGTCACTCCTGGATGTTCTTGTTTCGTCAATAGTTCTTCAACAAGTTACAATGTCGTGTTAAAATGATGCAGAAGAACTTTAGTTTGAAAATGATGCACACAGTGGTAAAAAGCTCCTAAGATGTCATGAGTTCAAAATACCATCTCTCGTCGCTCAAGGGGATTCTCAAGTCATTAGTTTTTATAACATATGTTGGCAATCAAGTGACAAGTGCTGATTGTGGAACTCCTTAAATATGTATGCACATGATGTCAGAATATTTCCTATGCAGCTACAGACAGATTTATGTTGTTGGCCGTTTTATATGCATTTATTAGCTTGTCTGCGTGATTGTTGGGGCTCTTAAGCTGGTTAAGTTTATGTATAATATTTCAAAACCAAGTGGCCAATGAGGAAATCCTGGAAGTCCTTAAACATGTACACGTATACACATGATGTCAGTTTTCATTGTACTTGAAGTAAATTTATGCCATTTTCACTTTTATTTACATGTCAAGAATTTATTTTCGAAATGTATATATGTTGTAATGTATGTTTTATTTCCCTAACCTGTTCCCTTTTTGAGAAACACAGCTTTTGATATACCTTTTTCTGTTTATGACCATCATTACTACTTCACCTTCTACTTGAGTTAACTTTTTGTGATTTCTTTGTTTCCAGGTAGTTGGCAACCAACTGTACCTGCATGGGAGAAAAAATTCTGCTATTTGATTGGTTCAATACCATGGAAAAAGCTATTAGAAACCAAAAGATCTATGTATCTTTATGAGAATGTAGTGAAATGGGATGATTCTGCTGGTGAAGAGGCATTTCACAATGCCAAGAGCCGGTTTTGGGCAGAGATTAACGGGCTGCCTTGCAATGTTTCATTGCCTGATCCTGACATTTACATTGATGAGATCGATTGGAATGCAAACGTCGACCCGGACTTACTACTGGACTTGGAACTGGAACCTAAAGCTCCGGATGAGAGGGAAAAAGGTGAGGAGGTTGTCATTCTTGGTAGTTCTATCTTCTTGAATCAGTCATTTTCATGCACTGGCTGGGGTGATTTTAAAGATGATATGCAAAAGGCTGCTGAGGGATATGGGGAATGTAATCAGAACTTTGGTAATAATTGGAATTCCTGGGACAGTAATACTGGCCAGACAAATGGAGGCTTTAAAGATAATAACTGGGAAAATTGTTGGAATAATTCAAACAGATGGGAAGATAATTGTAACGAGTGGAGTAAAAGTTCCAGTGGGTTGAATAATGTCAATAGTAGAGCTAAAGGAAGCAGGGGAATGATGGATGGGTATGGAAAGAAGCGAGATGTTGGCCATTGTTACATGCCACAGTATAAAGTCTCCAAGTTTCATGGTGATGACAATCAGATTGATCGTGGATGGCGTAGAAATGGTAGAGGAAGGAAGAAGGTAAATTTTGTACATTGATTTGTGCTTCTCAATTGTTGAATCATTATGAAGCTGCGGAAGCTTGAGAACCAACCTGCAATGGATTCTTAGAAGTTGCATCTTTGTAGATTGAGGAAGAAAGTTTTGTAGGCATATAAATGTATGTATAGAAGTCTAGGTTGCATGTCACCTATTATTTCATTTGTTTGTGTGTCAGCTTGTTTGATAATAGGAAGCTTGAGGTAAGAACCTTCGGTTATCAGCTAATATCTCAACTTTGTAACCTTTCTTGGACATAAGTCAGGGTGCTGTTTACTAATAGTATTTGTCTATCCCCTGGGCAAAGAGTTTCAGCATTAGCTGCCATATAAATGTAAAGACAGGGTTGCTTTCTTTGCCAGATATTAATATGATCTTACGAAAAAGCAAAATCGCATTGCTAAATTCTGCAATTTAAGGGTTAATAGGGTTTGATTGCCTTCTCCCCTGTAAAACCTACACATTATGAGGCATAAGGGGCTGGAGAGTGGAGACCCCTCTTATGCTTGATATACAGTAATGTGACCTGTTGGTCCCGCACTGACTATTTGTTTTTATTTGTCTTACTGCAATTTCATAACAGATTGTATCTACAAGCGGCCGAGAAACGATTACTCAATTCAAAGTTGAATACAACAACGAAAGTAAAAATCTTGCACATCTTCTTTGTTGTAAACTCTTCTACTAATAACTCATAAATGTAAATAGAGTTAACTACATCAACTTTGCTGTCAAATGTCACTTGAAGAGGGGTTGGGGTGGATTAGATACTTTTAAGCTTTGAAAATGGTTCAAGTTTTCTTGATGTTTAAGTGAAGGTAACGATACTAGAAATACCAAGATTACCTCTTGTTTTGGTCGGACTAGTAGCCTTATACACTCAAATGTCCATCTTATGTGCACTTTGCCTTTTTTATAGAAGGATAAGACTTGCATGATAAACCATGAAAGGGGTGAGCAATGGGTGATTTGCGTTATTTTTTATTAGAATCGCAGATTTTTATTTATTTATTTAAGCTAAATCAAATTATACGAAAATTTGAAGCAAACAAAACTACTTTGGTTTTCTTCAAATGGTTTGCATTGATTTAATATTTCAAATAAACTAATCCAAATAATCTTTCTTTACTTGTTGGAAACAACCTCTTTGTTGTACGATGATCACAAATACATCAAGACGAATAAAATACTATTTGTCTCTCTTTTCCATCTTTTTCTTCTAAATGGGCTACAAGTTTGAGTTCTAGGTAGGTAACTGAGCTTTGGATTACTCGTTCAACCATTGAAGGCATGCCCATGTACTGAAACTTGACAATAATGTATTTGTTTCTTTGTATGATAATAATGAGCCCAAATGTAAAAATAAAATTATTGGTTGACATTAAAATTGGTTTAGACTAAAATCCTTGTTTCCTTGATCTTTTTAGATTATATTATTTGTTTTTTTAATCCCTTTTTGACTCATGTGCTCATTCATTTTTTGTTTGCTTATGTTATGTAATAAATCTGTTGTATTCTATGACAACCTTTTCTTTCCTTATTCTATATTAATTATGTTAGTACTGATTGCAATTGGTTTTGGATTATTTGCTTTTAAGTGCCTATTTAGCTTAATCTAGTAGAAGATGAATAATGAGAGGATGGGGTTTCATCACTTTTGGATTATTTATTTATTTCATGTCCGCATTGGCCCGAAGACAAAAGCAGTAATTTAGGCATTATCTGTAACATGTTCTTGTCCTTTTGTATTGTGATGCCCGTTAGTCAACTTCCATTATTTTATTATAGGTATCACGTAATCAAAATTTTCATACAAGGGACAGCCTTTTTTTCTTTATTTTTTTCATTATAATGACTTTCAAAATGTACTTTTGATACACATAAAAAAAAATTCATATATTTTCTTTCTTTAGTATTTTGCATCCAAGTTACTTTAATCTAATTATTATATCTCTTTGTAAGTAATTATGGAAGAAGTTGCTTGAGGAATGCAATAGCCAATAATAAAGGAGAGTTGAAGGCAAAGCATGAAGTAAACTCTACTTTTTTTTCTTCTTCTTTTTCCTGAATATAACCTAACATATGGTTGTGTACCAACTCATCTGAGTTGAAGAGAGGTAATGTGGTCAACAGAAGAGAAACAAAAAGATATATAGTTTTTTTCTTAACTCGTGTCTAACTCCATAAAAATTACACACAGATACGCGACTTAGGATATAAGCATGTTTGAGTCCATGTTCCTCTCTAGATTATTGATAAAAAGATACAAATCATAGTACTCAATTGTATCTATGGTGAAAAGAATTTATATAAAGTAGTGGGAATTATGTTTTTGAACTCTTTTTTACTTTTCATTTATTATAGACTTTAGTTTTAGCTCGGGTTAGCCATCATCTATTAAAGGAGAGCCTAAGAATATATTTGAAGACTATTTTCAATAGAGAGAGATTTGAGACCAATCCAGAGAAGCGACAACCTCTTCAATGAATGAAGACATTCCTTAAATTCATCAATTGCTCTATAAGTTGTGAGTTTTTTTTTCTTTCAAATTCATGTTATCATAAAAGAGGATAGATAATTTCATTAAAGATTACCCTAGAATTGGTTTTCTTTTCTTCCTTTAAAATGCTATTTTCTTATTTGCATGGATGATTTGTAGCTATCTAGATTAGATGAAAGCCTAACGAACTTTTATATGATTTGAATCAATTTTCGATAAAGGAATATATATATATATTGTTGGGAAACTGGGTTGAGATCTGATCTTGATTGTAGTGGAATAATCATGAAATTTTTTCGTGAATTTTGATTTCTCAAAAATCAAGATATATTATATTCTGTAAAATGATTAAAACAAATTATAATAAAGTAGAAACTTAATTCGTACCTTATTCCGAAGTTTGATCTCTATCTTGTTGTATCCCTCAAGCCGTTTTTGAAACCAATTTGTCTCAACTACTGTAACTGCACAAATGTTCGGCCTCTAATAGTATCCACAAAATAGGTTGTGAGAACTTTGTAACTCTTACAAAGAGGGTTAAACAAGAAGTACTAGCTCTATAAAGCTTAAACCTATTTACAAAAAGCTTTGGACGTAGCTCCATAGAGCTTAAGCCTATTTATAATAAGCTTTGGACGTTATAGTAATTTAATTGAAATTAAATTCTAATTTCAATTAAAATTTTAATTAGAATCACAAATAATTTTAATTAAATACCAATTATGCGATTCAATATCTCATATTGAAGCTTATTTATTAAATATCTCATATTTAATCATAAAGTTTCTCAAACTTTACAATCAAGTCCAACTTGATTAAATTAACTTTGTTCTCTTCAATCCGTGCTATATGTGAGACTTATTAGGTTCTCTAATATGTTGTCAATGATTATAAAATCTAATTTTAATTCATAATTAAAATTAGATAAATTAAAACTCCTTTTAATATATCTTTAATTCTCCAATTAAACAATTTATAATCATAGAATATCAAATTATATGCATAAAATATCAAGTTTTGTTTGATTCTAATTATTGATCTTCATAATCTAAAATAAGATTTACAACTCTTTGGAAAAATTAAATTAGATTAAAAACATTGATTCTTAAATAAATTAAATTCCTATTCTAATGAAAAATTTAATTTGATTTGAAAATAATTTTCAAATTCAATTGAAAACTATTTCCAGTTATCTTGAATCCTTTGATAAAATTTAATTGAAAACAATTTTTTTAAATAAATTGTACTTCTTACTTATTATAATTTAGAAAAACTTCTTTTAAAACTATATAAGTAACATATTCTAATCCAAATTAGAAAACTATTTCTAATCTAATTAGAAATTATTTTTTCCTTAATTAGAAAACTATTTTCTAAACTTAAAAGGAAATTACTTTCAAAATTAAATAAAACACTTTTAAATTTGATTAAGAAAGCTATTATATATTATTTATTTAGAGATTTATTTCTTGACTAACTAGAAAATCTTTCTTTAGTAAGTTAGACAACTAATTTTCAAAATATTAAAGAAAACACCATATTCTTAATTAATAAATGAAAACAAAGTCTAACCAAGAAAATTTTTTTTCTCTAAAAATCAAGAAACTTATTATTCAAGAAACAGTTTCTAAACAAATTGAATAATAATTCTCTAAAAAAATAAAATCATAAATTAGCTTTATCTCAATAATATTGAAATAAATAAATTTAATCAAGAAACATCTTTCACAATTACTTAAGAAAACAATTTTCTTAATTTTAAGGAGTCTAATTAATTAAT
>JAOQMP010000005.1:33572336-33585331 GCA_027563575.1 Erythroxylum pedicellare
TAAAGAAGACATACAAATTCAAAATTAATAAGTTCATAAAATATGAATACCCAAAATTGATTTTATAGTTGAAATCATAATATCAAGGGTAGATTTGAAGTAGCCCAAGCCCAATTTATTAATAATATTAAAACAAAATTAATATTAATAATTTATATTTAAAAAAGAAAAATTCATCGTCTTCAACCTCCAACTCGATCGGGCGTGACCCGGTTGGAGCCAGTTGGAGCCTCGACTCTCCAGATCAGCAGAGGACGCCGGAGCTTGCACGGATGCCGGCGTTGGGACGATGTGGACAATGCGAACCGCACGAAACATCAAAAACTCAACCATGTAACGCTTCTCTAATGACAACGTCCGAAGCTCCACGTACGGTTGTTGTCCCTTCTCCTCCTTCACGGTCCAGACGACGTCGTGTGCGCCATGGATGACGAGAAACACGATTCTAACGTCTCAAGCAGGTCCAAAATGTCGAAAACTCAACAACCTCAAACGCATATACATATACGGCAGAAACTCAACCAAAAACAAAGTAAAATAGAGAAAATATTTCGGTGGTTTCTAAGGCAAGACAGAGGCAGTAGATACTCTGATACCAAATGTAAGTTTAAACCAAGTAGTAGCATGCATTTCATACAAACATTTACGTATAAAATCCATGCATATAAAGACTATATATAACCGTATATATCTATGAAACATGCAGCGGAAATTCAACTGAATTACCTCCAGTCATTGCCTTCCACCGAAGATCTGAGAAGTTTTGAAGCTCTGAGTTTTCTATCATCTTCCTTAAGCAAGATCAATGGTGTTTTGAAGCCTTGACGAGAATAGGACCCAAAGCTAACGTTTTAACAACCAAAACCTACTCAAAGCTTTGGCCATCACACAGACAATGAGTTAGGTAGATGGACAACACAATATAGTGGGTAGGGCTTTAAGCTTTTAAGTGAACCATAGTAATAAGTAGGAGATAAAACTTACAGAATATGCATGAAAGATCAAGTCAGGGGAAAATATAGTTTATGTATTTCCTAATAGTGATATTGTTTTTGATTATTATGTAGTGTTCTTGTGGAGACCTAAAGTAGTGGGTTTTTAATTTAGTGTTAATTTAATAAACAAAACTTCACTTTATTATTGGTCAAATAATAATTAGAGAATTAAATCTAATATTTGTCAACTCCTTGTGGGATTAACTTTACTACTACTTAACATATGCAAAATGATAGGTACACTTACCTATGTTGAGTATTGAAATAGTAGGGTATAAAGTTAATCCATTGATTTTTCTGCATAAATAACCCACTTATGTTCTAGAATCACTACAAGAAAATGAAGAATTAGTGACAGAAAATTACCGACGAAAAATATACTATTGCAAATTACCGACAAAAAATCTATTTTTGTTGGTAAAATTGACGGAAAAATTTTCGTTTAGCGACGGTACTAATATCTGTCGCTAAATATGGAGGAAAGCAAAAATTAGCGACGGAATATATACTGTTGCAAATTACCGACGAAAAATCCATTTCTGTTGGTAAAATTGACGGAAAATTTTATTAATTAACGACGATACTAATATACGTCGCTAACTATAGAGGGAAACAAGAATTAGCGACGCAAAATTAGCGACGAAATATATACCGTTGCAAATTACTGATAAAAAAATAATTTCTGTTGGTAAAATTGACAGCAAAATTTGTTAATTAGTGGCGGTACTAATATCCGTCGTTAAATATGGAGGGAAGCAAGAATTAGCGACGGAATATCTATCGTCGCCAATTACCAACGGAAAATCCATTTTCGTTGGTAAAATTGACGGAAAGATTTATTAATTAGCGACAGTACTGATATTCGTCGCTAAATATGGAGGGAAATCATCCCGTCAAATTTTACGATGGACTTTAACGATAGAATAAGATTACCGTCGGTAAAGGATTTAGCAACGGTATAAGATATCTGTCGGTAAAAAGGCAGAAATTATTGGCAGAATAAAAATTTTTGAGTTTACCTACGGAAATTTCTGTCGGTAAATTCTTTTTAAATTTAAACTCACCCGACATCTCCCTTCCACCTATGTCTTCTTCTTCCTTCTTCCTGCATCTTCTCTTCGGTTTTCTTGGAGCCCATTTCTCTATTGTGGACTCCTTTTCTACTCGTCGATGTTGTCTTCTCCAGCCATTGTCATCATCGTGTTCTTTGGTGGAGGTATTTGTGCAACTATTGTCATGTGTTTTTTTGTATATTGGATGAAAGTTAATTTGAGTATTTATTACTTTCATTTATTTGTGTATTTTGTGATTGGAAAACAACTTTAAGGTATAAATATTAGTGATAGAAGGGACAAGACGTGATTTTAGTTGTGATGTTGGGATAAATTTCTGATACATGTAAGGTGTTTGATGAAATGTCTGTTCTTTGAAAAAATATTTCAGTTCTTTATTAGTATGAATTTCATTATTTCAATTCTTTTACTTAAAATAATGAAGTTCTCTCCATGGTGGCTTCTAGAGAAACTAAACACTTTACAAGTAAATTTTAAAAAATAATTTTCATCAAATTTACTAACGGAAAAAAATTCCATTGGTAAAATATATTGGATTTACCGAAGGAAAAAAAATTCCGTAGGTAATTACCGATGGAATAATCAAATCTGTTGTTAATTTTCTGACAGAAAAATCTTCTCCTTCTGTAAATTTACCGACTGAACAAAATAACCATTGGTAAATTTACCGACGGTTATTTTATACCGTTGGTAATTCCGTCGGTAAATTTACCTACGATCGTATCTCCGACGACTTTTTCCGTCACTAAATTTCGTCGCTAAATAAGGTTATCGACGGAATGTATACAAATTTCGTCAGTAATTTCCGTAGCTAAACTCTATTTTTTTTGTAGTGAATATTTAGAAGTTGTCTACATTGAATGTTAGGTACATATATATTGAAATCGCCAAAAAATTTCATTTTACTTCTATTAATATATTCTTTTAAGGTGTATTTAACACTGATTAATTGTGTTATTTTATTTGTCAACATCAGGTTAAAAAGTTCTTCTTAGATTTAATTTTGTCTAGTTATTTTCCTTTTCTTCTTAGGAATTTCGTAGTAATGTTACTACTTTAGTAGCTCACAACCATATAGTAGAGAGTACTATCACATGCAAATTGTATGAATTTATTTCGAGGGCTTGAATGAGAGAAATCAGAGTTCGTTTACGTTGAAGTCTTGGCCTAGCATATGGTTGTGTACTAACCCATGTTCCTCTTGGACAGGACTGAAGGTGATACATGAGTTGAATAGAGGTCATGTGGTAAGTGGAAGAGAAACAAAAAGATATATAGCCTGTGTCTTAAACTGCGTCTAATTCTAGAAAAGTTACACACAAATACACGACTTAGGATATAAGCATGTTTGAGTCCATATCCCCCTTTAAATTATTAATAGAAAGATACACATTATGGGCAAAATTGTATAAGTGGTGAAACGAATTTATAAAAGTGGTGGAAATTATAGTTTTGAAATCTTTTTTACTTTTCCTTTATTATAGACTTTAGTTTTAGCCATCATCTGTTAAAGAAGAGCCCAAGAATACATCCGAAGAATATTTTCAGTAAAGAGAGATTTGAAGTCAATCCAGAGAAGTGCCAACCTCTTTGATGAATGAAGACAGTTCATTAAATGCATAAATTACTCTACAAGTTATTAGTTTTTTTTCAAATTCATGTTATCATAACAGAGGATAGATAATTTCATTAAAGGTGACCTTAAAATTGTTTTTTTTTTCTTCCTTTAAAATGTTATTTTCATATTTGCATGGATGATTTGTAGCTAAATACTTTTATATCTAGATTATATGAAAGCCAAACGAACTTTTATATACTTTGACTTAATAAAGGTTTATATATATCTGTGTGTGTATTATTTAATGATATCCATATACAAGCAAGCAAGGGTTAATTTGATCTACATATAGATGGTAAGTGAGAGAACCCACGTATAGGCTGTCTTTGGTATAAATGATTAAAGAATTAACATAAATAGAGAGATGGGCTTATATAACCTTTTTAGTATTATGATAACGCTTTAATGTTACGTCACCATACATAAACATGATTTATGAAATATTATCGTTAATTATCTTCTCCCTTCAAATTTTATGTCTTGTTAATGTCTAATGACGATAGGTTGATTCTTGTTTCTACACACCAGTTAATACATGGTTATGTACTACAGAAAACCTGTATTAAACACATTTTTTTACATAGTCATATAGTATTATATATATATATATCTGTCACATTTTCCATTCCAAATTTCTCAATAATGACTGAAAATAATGTCATTTAGTTATTACAATGACAACACTCATCCAATGGTGGGGATGGTGATCAATAATGGCTAAAAATCTATAATGACGTGCAATGACCATAAAAAAGAATACAGTATATATATAGAAAAAGGTTTGTACACTAGGTCACTTGCTTTCACTCGTACGTTCGATAATCACCATTTCATCAAATAGAAAAGAGTTCGAATTGTATGATAATGCTTGAGTATTTATGTCTATTTAAATCAATTACAATTTCACAAGCAAAATGGTAACAATATGTTGGTATATATCAATCTTTAGAAAAGATACCTACCATAGATGTATAATGACTCTCTTGAAGAAAATACTTTGCAGCCATGTACTCGTTTTCATGTTTCGTTGGAAAATTTTAGGAAATTAAACTAAAAGAGTACCTCCTTTGTAAAACTAAAATGAGTATTTGCACTTTTATTTTTCCAATAGTTTAGTTTCCAAAAAAACCACCAAGGTAGGTTTTATTGAATATTAATATTCTTTAAGTAAAAGTTATTTTTAAGGCTATTAAGGCCTCTCATATTCTAGGAAACGATATTCGTTTGGAAGAAAATTTAGAGCCTAAGCTCTTGTTCCTTCTATTAGATCCCCTTTTAACAATTGAAGTGAAATCTTTCCCTGACTCCTTACACTTAAAAGAGTATTAAGAGGGACCTCTCATATTTCAAGTGATGGTTCACTTTTACAAGGAGTGGAAATATGAAGATTGCTCACTATTGTTGCATGGATTTTCTCTTAGGAAAAAGGAATTGATGTTTCCAACACTACTACAGAAGGATTTGGGTAGCTAAAATGAGCCATGTTTTCCAAAGATTTACTTGCATCAATTGATTCATTTATAATACCAATTAAATCAAAGGTGATATTTGCAATTTGCATTGAAGAAGACAATGCCTAAATGTCCCTTGAAGCATCCTTAACAATTTCATTTAAATTAGAAATTCCCAATAGCTATAAATTATCATCTGACTTAAATTTTCCTCCAATTAACCTTTATATTTTGCCTTGATGGTGAGCTTGTGGTCTCCATTGATAAGTAACCATAATTGTATCTTTATGTAGCTTATCTGCTTATTGAGTCTCATCAATGGAGTCACCTATGAAAGTTCTTTGTTAATCTCCGCACTTAGACACACTCTTGCATAACTTGTTCTTTTTAGGTTGGCCATGACTTCATCTGCCTATGGGCTTTCCAATGAAGCTAGTAAGGTAACTTAAACCGATGGTAGTCTAATACTTAAGATGCACACTGTAAAGATTAATCCAAATGGGAATTTGTCTTTGTTTAGTGCTTTGATGTGAACCAATTCTACAAAAATATAAGCATATTGTTAAAGTGCCAAGGTCCACCGTCAAGAACTCTGTGAGCTTCTAATTTAAAGATAAATCTGAAGATAAAAGGATTCTCAGTTGATATCAGGACTTCAATTAATCTAAGATTCTATGTCATACTTTTCATGACCAAGCATTCAAAGGAGGAAAAATAAGCTTCTTGTCTTAGAAAAAGCCTATCAAAGATAGGTTCCATTTGGAGGCTCAAATAGTCTGATAAAAATATAAGTTAATACACGAAATCTTGAAAAGTCAAATAATACTCAACTTTAGCCCTAACTAATAGAAAGAGTATTTTTAAATGATAAAAAGTTTTAACGTGTTAAGAGTATCATGTGTGTAATATTTTCGTAAATATCTTCCTTTCATAAATTTTAATTAATAGACATCGAGAAATGGTATTTTAATAATTTTTTAAATTACTAGTAAATATAAGATTCTAAAAGATAGAAGGTTGAAAATTTGGAAAACCAGATGACTTTTCTCTGTTCTCTTACTTGTAAATTTTCAATTGACCAAAACCTAAATCGTTATGACTCCATAGTGGCTCATTCCTCAAATGGCATTAGTACATTCATTTCTTCCAAAGTCACTCGCTTAAACTATCAGTTACTGTGTTCATAACGTAAATAATTCCCAATTTTTTAAGTCTAACTTGAGACCTCAGATGAAGATTTTTATGTACTAAAATAAATTCCTAACCTTGAAATACTACAATCTGATAACGCATACCTGTTCATGTGCTTGAAGGCTTTAATTACCAGTTTTTGTTTTATCAAGGAATTGAACAAAGTGGGGGAAGGATCAAACATTGAAGGAAAATTTAAGGATGAATCAAGAGATAACGAAAACATTATGCACACGAATATTACAGCAAAACTTGACAAGTATGCAACTTTACTCTGTACGCCGGAGATTTATATGCGCTGCAAGAAGAGGTTCAATATTTCCCTCCAGAACAGAGCTCAAGTCAGGCAGTTGTAAACCCGTTTTTACATCTTCTACTAGCTTGTATGGACAAGAAATGTACCTCCGAGCCTCCTTCAACCCATCTGCAATGGCCTCTCTTCTTATACAGGTTATGTCAGAAACCTTTTGCTCTTTTGCAATCACCAGAAGCTTGGATTTCAACCGATTAAGAGCCTTTGCCTTATTTGCGAAGTAGCTTCTCTGACCTGCATATAGATCCCTCACACTTATTTATTAAAGAGACAGAAAGCAACTGCAGGACATCAAAATAAAAATGCATAACACATACAATTAATAATTATTTCTCTTCATTGGGGAATGAAGTGAAGGTTAAAACCCATAGGAAAAAAATCATGCTATAATGAATCCTTGCTAACCGAGGAACCATCCATTTCCATTTCACCCTCATTTGACTAGCAAGGTCTGTTTAGAAAGTGAACAAGAAAATATGAGATTGTAGTAGTTGCATTATGAATTTGGGACAAACCTGAAGAGTGGATTGTAATGCCAGTAGGAATGTGCTTGAGAGAAACTGGTTGCTCAACCAATGAAGGTGGTGACACAATTAAATCCTCATCTTTTATCTGAAGGTCCAAAGTTGTATTGAGAGACAAAGGAATAACATCCACATATGCCGAGATAACCTGCAATAGCTCCAACGTGAAAGAAAGGGAAGAAGTAAGAGGCATTATGGTTTCCAAATTATTAAGCAAAAATTGTTAACTGCAGTTTGTAGCCAAGAGTATGTTGGATGATTATAAGAAGTTTGATCAAACTTCTATTTTTATTTTTTAATTGCTTGTTAATTAATATGAACTACTAATGTAAAGTTTCAATCACTATAACTTAATTATAAATAATAAATATCTCCATGTATTTGTATTAAAAAACCTACGTACAATTTTAAAATTGAACATACTTTAAATAATATAAATATTTCAAAATAAAACTAACATTTAAAACATATAAATTATTTGCGCAAAATAAAATTTATTTTCAAATAGCTTTTAAATTTACAATATAGAAAACATTAAACATAATAATTAATTTAGTTGGTTTTTCTATTTTTATGAAAATTTGTAATTGATATTATAATCAAAATACGAATAAAAAAATGTAGGTACTAATTGTATATGCTTTTAATAAAAACATTCACCTATATTTGAAAGTACAAGTTCTGACTTATCAAAGAGGGTTTTTTTTTCTCCTCAAAAGAACTAAAATCAAGAACTTAAAACCAAAAATTTTAATAAAAATATTAAATTTGACACCAACCTGACCCATAGTTTGTGCAAACAACTTATATACACACACACATATATATATAAGTTGGTAATACTTTCCCTTAATGATAAACACCACCAATACATCTGGTTTATTTAAAAGCAGGATGATGGAAGATGGAAATAAAGAAAAAAAAAAATCCTTAAACTTTGAGATCCTAATCAAAGATTCAGGCTTCAAACTGTTCCAATCTGAATATCTCCACATGATGCACGTAGTTGCATGCAGTCACAAGCAACGAGCAAGTAAGAAGACTAATGCAAGTATAAACCAAATAGAAGCTTCTATCAATTTATTGCACAATGAAATGATAAACTTCACCAGAATTAAAAACAAAACTCAAGAAGGGATTAGGAACAAAAGGCATTGTTAACCTAGAAAGGAGAATATCAATATCAGCGAATATGACCAATTTGGATTGCTTACCTTATGTTCAAATGATCCACTAATTGACTCAACCATGTTGTGGAGACCTTTTTCTCCTAACAGATAACCATAAGCGCAATCAAACTCTAACTCGATTGTCACTGACTGGACACTGCCATGGCAGGGATTCTTCTCAACAAGGCTGCTTTTATAGCCTATTCTTTCAGCCCATTTGATGTACATGCTTAGAAGTTCTTCTATCCACATCTAAGCAAAGAGATTTCCATTTCCATATTAGACATTCCTAGTATTATAATAATGAAAAAAAATGAAGTCCACAAAAGCTCAAGCTGAAGCATCTCTAAATAAGTCCATACAAGAAAATCTCATACAATCAATCTGCAGGAGACACCAAATTCAGTTCCTCTAACTTATTAGAAAATTAAAAAAGAAAATTGGACCAAAGGACAAATCTTGAATAGGAAAAGGCAAGACTATATATTTGAAGTACAATAAAGAGAACTTCGTCTGAAGGCGACATTAAAACCAAAGTTGGCTCCCATTTCTAGATAACTTATATGCCTACCAAGGCAGCACAGCTGATGGTTTAACCCTAAGCAGATCGATTATAAACTGAAAAATTTAACATTCCAGTCCATGTAAGATTTAGAAAACATGAACCTGAGGGTAAGTTCCCCTGGATCCAGCTTGAATAACGACACATGCTCCCTCCTTATCATAAGGCCCCTTCAGGAGCCTTAACATCTCATACTGATCCAGGAAAGTGCTCACATCTACAGATGCACTATATGCTTGCTTGAAAAGCTGGTAATTGATTGCTTCCATCTCTGCTAACTGTGAGATTAACTTTGCCTCTTCAGCCTGAAGAACACATATTTTCCTTGCTCTTCAGAAAGAAAGGAAACATCACTCAGCAACTTTAAGATTCTGAGCTCTTTGGTTTCAAGTAAGCTCTAGAGACATCGTCTCTAAGTACGTAGTAAAATATTAATAGATGAATTTTACTTTCTCATGCAGACTTCAGAACCTGATAAAGAGAATCAGACAATTGTAGAAGCTGTATAATGCAGACATGCATATACCAAGCTTTGCACAAAGCTTTTGAAGCTCACATCTCCCTAGCCAAACAATGTGCTTGTTATTGTATTGTATAGTTGTTACATTACTTAAATTGTATAGGAGATTATGAGGGATTATAGGAACGGCTTTTAGGCTGTAATTAAGAAGAACACTATCTATTTAATGACAAGAACAACTCCGTGCAGAGGCATTAAAACCGTTTGACATTGTTAACCCCCATAGTACATAGTAAGGAAAAACAGAATTTAATGGATAAGAACTATGCATTTAGTCTTCTGTGTTGCATTACCTTATATCTAAGGTCTTTGAGAGCATCTACCACTTTTGCACTATCAGCTAATTTGACAAGGATTTCGTTAGATTTAGCAAGATCATCCCATAGATCGCACTGACGTATCATCTCCTCCTGTTTAATCCGTTTTGCTTCTTCAAGCTCCAGTGCTGGTGCTGCTAATATCTCAGCACGGATAACTGCATCTTCAATCTTCTTTTTTAATGAAAATAAACCTAATAGGGAAAGTTTCGCTCTTCCATGTTAGAAACAGATGACATATAGCACTACTAGAACTCATCTAAGAAACACAGTACTTAATGTATTCTTGCATATATCATATAATAAATCTTACAATAGCTATCCAATAAGTCAATATGATAGTTTGATTAATTAGAAAGTATCACTCTAATAATTTAGAGAACCAGACTCTTTTCATGCATTAAAAAGAATAATTCCTCACCTCATGCGCCATCCAACATAATACACGAAAATTCCTATTGCTGCTTTTGCTTTTCAAATTAAAGCACATTTGAAAGAAATGAATACTATATGTTCTCTTTCCATTTATCTTCTACCTCTGTAGAAACTGTTGATTAGGGTATTAGGAATCAGTCTGAACCTTACCACCAATACCTACCTATCTGAAGGCCATAACCTTGCGTTAAAAGATGTGTCTATTGCATATCCATGTACTAAAGATACTACAAAAACTCCAAGTAAACTCTATGGAAGCATCTTAATTTTGGTATACAGTAATCCACAAGTATTAACATGTAAGTGATACTACGATTCCTTTACATTAGGCAAACAAGCCAATTAATTCATTTTTCTCTAGTTCACCTTTTCTTCAACTCAACTTCACCTCTTTTAAGACCAGTACCTGCACTTTAACATCACCTTAATTTTCTGGGACATCAATTTTTGAACTCCAATTGAAACTGTATTCCTAGGCATTAGGGAGGTTTATTAGATGTAAAAATTGTCAATCTGACTACAATAATTAAGGATGTCCATATAAAAGAGTGGGATTATAACTGGATGTCTCATGCATTTGAGTTGAGATATGGATTCTTCTGAAATTGAGATTACAAAAATTTAATAAACACCATGTTTCACTACATCAATGAAGGTGGTCTCATAAGAGTTATATAGAAGGTTGGATTTTTCAATGCAAATTTGGGATAGAGCAGTACCAGTATTTTAGTTGACGGCTATCAAGTTTGAATTTGAGTTAGTGTAAGAGAAAAGGTTTTTTCCGTCTTTTGCTGTCACTCACTGCTATTACCTTACTGGAAGAGAATTTTGACAGTAATCCGTACTTTGGACATCCCTGCAGATAGCAAACTGTTGCTTCATAGTGATTTAATGTGCAGGATTTCACACATACATAGAGAGGGAAACACATGCAGACCTTTTAGCTAATATGGCTATAATTATAACTTCACACATAGACTTTGGTCGAACCCCCCTCCCCCCTACTGGCAGCGGTACATACAAATAGAATGGGATCTTATTCCCTATTTGGTATATTTCTGTTTGCTTTTGTTCAATGGTTGCTAAATTTCGTTTCTTTTTAATACTTTCCGATGTACCCAAAATAACACTGTTATGCTGTAAACGGCAATCATGAGGCATCCTAGAAGCCACAGAAGTATCGGTTTTGCAGAAAGATGCTCCAAGTCAAATTGTCTATGCCCTTGCAATATTTCAATTAACTTTTCCACAAATTGATGAGTTCTTAAGTCCAAAACAATCTCTCTCGAATGACTTACGAGCCGTTACAGTAACAAGAATAAAATAAACTCGCATAAAATGCGTAATTACTTGTGTTAAAGGTCCAAGAGTTGATTTGGAACTGACTCATCCAGAATTTACCAAGTCATTCAACAGTTTAGAAGATTAATTTCCAAAAGAATCAAACAGATTCACAACTAGCTACTACTGATTATGTTAGCAACTTAAAAGAATCCAATTGACAACCAGTTGAAAGAAGCTGAAAATGCTAACGTATGAGCATCAAATTTCTGGCATTTCAAATTTCGCAACTGGGTCGCTACTCATTTACAACTTCGCGTACCCACAATGTCAACTAACTTAGAGAAAAAGGCCATGACATTCGTATGTGTAATTCAGGAAGAGAGAAAGATGCATATAGGAAAAAGAAACGTACCCAGTTGTTTGAAGACTTCGTTTTTGTCATCGATGGAATGAGAAGCTCGAGTTTTGGAGAGCAGAAGAAGCTTAGAAGGTGAAAAACCATGTTTTCCTTTAAAAGCTTGCGACTTTGAATAGATAATGGCAGCTCTAGTGAGGAAACCAGCCTCAGCAGCCATTTTGGTGCTCACAATAATTCAAAAGGTGATGGCTACTCCTAAAGTCACATGCGCATGTGTGTCCATGCGTCTTCTTGATTGATGCTTACCAGCCATGCGTTGATTTACTTGCATAACAGTTTGTACTGGTCTAGTGAGAGAGGGAGTGAGAGATGGGTGTTGCGTATGTCCACATATGGCTTGTTTGTGTAGCGGGTTATCTGCGACTCTTTAATCCGTGTTATCCGTCTTATTATGCGGAGCAGGGACTTTCAGTCCTTGTTTTTTTTCCGGGAAAAATTGTACACCGAGACCATTAAAAAATCGGAGATGAAGAGCGGAAGGTACTAAGCCCTCTAAGATACTAACGGAAGAGTTTAATTGAACAGGGTTATTTGGCTCGGTAATGTTTTAAATATAATTCTTAAATTTGTCTAAGATATTGGATGAGCGAGATTTAATATGTTAATTCTTTTATATAAAAACAAAGGATATTTAATGCTGGACTTCAACTCTGAAGCCCAGCATTCGGAATCAAACACGGAAGCAGTACATACCCTTTTTCATACTAAACCTGTATTAGGACATCAAGCATAACTTTCACTAGAGACCTCAAATTTAGGTGTTCTTTAGATGAATAAAAGGAGGACTTCAAGATCTACAACTCTCATGAAAACCTTAAAGACCAATTCTATCATCTAAATGATCAAATTTGGACTAGAAGATGTTCTGCCCAAAATGAGACGATGCTGACGTCATACTAAGACGATGATGACGTCATTTTGAGACAGAAGCAAAACTAAGATGAAGTTGACGTCATACTAAGACGATGATGACGTCATTTTGAGACAGAAGCAAAATTAAGACGAATGGATCCTACAATCTTGTAATGCTCGTATTTCCCAACTCCGTTATCCAAAATTCACAAACTTTATATCGTTGGAAAGCTGGAAAGACCCTCTACAACTTTCAAGAAGACTATTTTTACC
>JAOQMP010000005.1:33603216-33615720 GCA_027563575.1 Erythroxylum pedicellare
AGAACATCTTTCACCACAGTGATCTTAAACACAAGCATTCTTACTGACAGGTGATAGTTGTGTATTACTATGTGTTTTTTTTCTAAGTATTTGGTATGTATTTCTTGCATGATAGGTTAGTATTATTGTATTTTAGGACTTGTTTTGTGTGTTTTTGTTTAGTTTAATCTCCATTATTGTTCTTTTGTGTTTGATATTGGTTTAGCTTAGGAATTGATCATTTTGGTGTAGGAATAGAGGGTGCATACCTTTGTGATTGAGCTAGGGACAAAGAGAAGAGAAGAGAAGTGGAGCTATTGAAAAACAAGAACCCACAATCGTGAAAAAGGATATGTTTTCCACAATTGTGGGAAACCTATGAAGAAAGTTCCTGTTGAGTTAACCCACGATTGTTGGAAACACAAGTATAATTCCCACGATCGTGGGAACTAGAAGTCGAAGAGATATGTGGGTTTCATGTATTTTTTTAGGTTTTCGTTACTTTATAAGACATATAATCTCGAGACCGCCAAATGGTCGTGGAACTTGCTTCCTGAATCCAAAAGACAGATTGAGAGCCTAGAGATAGGGGAGATTAAAGGATTCATTCCCAATTGGGCAAAGGGCACCCCGTCATCCTAATTTTCCAGATTGGGCAAAGAATAGGAGGAGCTACCCCGTCCAGCCTTATTTCAATTTCTTTCTCTTCTAGCATGTTTATCATTGCTTATTGGATTGATGGGGATGTTATGGATATTATGATTGGCTAAAACAAATTTTAGGGTTTGTTGTTGAACTATTTGTGAACCTTTTATTATTGACTTAATGATATACATGTTCATGTTATTTATTATGCTTAAACCTTGCACTAAATCGAGAGAGTGAGCTTGGTAATCTGTGTTAATTGCAACGAGAGTTGTCGATTAATAGACCTATAAATAACAAGTTATTGATTTATTAGGAAGAGATTTCAATAGATCAATATATTGCCAATAGGATAGTTTCATATCTAGTTGAATGTTTAGGAAATACTTTACACATTGAGAGATCCCAAAGTTATTTCTAATTTGTTTAACTAGTGACATTTAGTTACACCTTAACAGAGTGTAGCTAGAACTTTAGGAAATCTTAAACCAAGAATAAATTGAATCAATTAATTAGAGGGGAGCAAATCGAGATAATGACAAGTTCTAATCTTTAATCTTGATTTTCTCCAAGTCTTAGTTTACGATTTTAGTTTAGGTTGCATTATTTCCTGTTACTTTTAGTTTGTCTTTATTTTACTTATCTTTTTAAATTCGCTTAAAACGGTTTCTTAAACAAATAACAACCTGAATTAAGTGGTGCCTAGGCACAATCCTCGTGGGATCAATATCCACTTTTAGTTACAAGTAGGACCCGTATACTTACGATTTTGAGCGTAAGACTAGTAGTGTGTTTTGCACTTAACAAGTTTTTGGCGTCGTTGCTGAGAATTTATTATTTAGCATCTTGTTTAGTTTGAGTTACTTTGATTTAAGAGTTTTTAATACTTTTTGCAGGTCCATGAACACACGGAACATGCGAAGGAATACTGAATTTCATGACGAAGAGTTAGTAAATATCATAAGGCACGAATGATAGTTAAGAAGAGCGGAGCGCTAAGACATTATACACCCCAATATGGCAGAAGAAGGGGCAGAAAGGAAACTGATGGACTTTATGAGGCTAAGATTCAGTCCTCAAGAAGTTATAAGGCCAGCGATTCAAGCTATCAATTTTGAGATCAAGCTGGCACTCCTCAACATTCTTCAGAGTAGTGTGCAGTTCTATGGATTGTCCAATAAAGATCCCAACATGCATTTTGCCAATTTTTGAGAGATATGTGACACTTTTTGGTTTAATGGGATGTCTGACGATACTGTGAGGATGCGACTATTTTCTTTCATTTTGAGAGATCGGGCAAAGGTGTGGTACAATTTACTTAGCTCAGGGCAGATTAATACTTGGGAATAGCTAGCCCAAACATTTCTCTCTAAATACTTCCCATTGACCAAGACAACAAGGATCATTAAGGAAATAAAAAAATTTCAACAAAGCGATGGGGAGTCCTTAAATGAAGCTTGGGAAAGGTTAAAAGAACTACAGAGAAGTTGTCCCCACCATAACCTTCCAAGGGAATTCCTCATGCAAACATTCTATAATGGTGTAAATTAGAGCATAAGAGGGACCATAGATGCAGCTACGAGAGCATCTTTGATGAGGAAAACTATCAAGTGAGAGGAGTAAATAGGGGCAAAAAGAGCAAAAAGGTATGATCACAATTGACTCTGTTACTACTTTGTAGGCATAAATCACAGCCGTCACTAAGTAGTTGAGCAACATGTAAGGAGCATCTTCATCTATAGCCAAAGCTATGCAATCACAGAGTGAGTTATGCGGGCATGACAACCATTGCACAGCAGAATGCTTTTTATTGGGAGCTAGTAGCATTGAATAGGTAAGTTACTTGGGTCAACCATAGCGAGGTAACAATCTGTACTCGAATACTTATAATTCGGGGTGGAAAAATCACCCAAAATTTTCTTGGAGTACTAACAATATAGGTGGTCAAGTAAAACCGTAAGGACCTCCAAGATTTCATCAAGATAGACTTGGATCTTTGGAGAACAAAATGGACAAGTTCATAGATATTTTGGGGTCCAAACTGGAAAATCAAGAAGAGAACCAAAAGAGGATATTTTCAAGCTAGGAGGAAAGTCAAAAGAGGATGAAGGCAATGTTTGATCAGATTATGAAGAACCATGCCTTATCCATCCACAATTTGGAGGTACAGGTAGGTCAACTTGCTAATGCTATGTCTTCTAAAAGTGCAGGTAGCTTGCCAAGCAATACCGAGGCTAAACCAAGGGAACAATTAAAAACGATCACACTTCGAAGTAGCAATCAGATGGAGGAACCAAGTATGAAAAAGGATTACTAAGAAAAAGGAAATTGTAAGGAGATTCGAGAAAAAAAAGAAGAAGAGAGGCCTTATATACCCCCACCACCCTATAAGCCTAAACTTCCGTATCCACAAAGGATGAGACAACATCATATGGACACTCAATTTTCTAAGTTTTTGGAGAAACTAAAGAAGCTTTAAATTAACTTGTCATTAGTGGAAGCTTTGGAGTGCATGCCCAAGTATGCAAAGTTTCTGAAGGACATACTGACACACAAACATACTTGGGAGGACAATCAGACAGTCATTTTAACGGAGAATTGATGTTTAATTATCTCAAGCATGATGCCTTCAAAACTACAAGATCTAAGGAGTTTTACGATTCCACGTGTTGTTAGTGACTTTGAATTTTCTAAATGCTTATATGATTTAGGTGCAAGCATTAACTTGATATCTTTGTCTGTTTTTAGGAAATTAGGACTAGGAGAGGTCAAGCCACCATGCTAATTCAACTTACAGACCAATCCATCAAGAGGCCATGTGGAGTTGTAGAAGATGTGTTAGTAAAAGTAGATAAATTTATTATTCCTGTTGATTTTATGGTATTGGATTTTGAAGTTGATAAAAATTGTCCATTAATTTTGGGTAGGCTCTTTATAAATACTGGTAGGGCATTAGTTGATGTGCATAAGGGAAAACTTATTTTGAGGATTGGTGATAAGAAGATTGAGTTTAATATGACTAAATCTTTGAAGAAATAGACAGATGGTAATGTATGTATGAAGATTGATGTTGTGGATGAATGTGTGCAGGAGGTTGAAAAAGAAGTTAATGAAGTTACTGAAGTACACAACGATGATAGTGTGAGAGAAGAGGATTTATGTGACGAAGTTGAGTTAGAGAAGTTAGAGAGAACAGATACACCTGTACCACCTTCTATTGTTAAACCCCCTACTTTAGAGCTTAAACCCTTGCCTTCTCATCTGAGATACACTTTTTTAAGTAAAAACCATACCCTACCCATCATTATCTCGAACCAATTAAATATTGAGCAAGAAGAGAAAGTGGTGGAGACCATTAGGAAAAAGGATGAGACCTATAGGGTGACAAATTTCTGATATTAGGGGGATTAGCTCCAATGTGGTGATGCATAGGATTAATCTAGAAGCAAGGTATAAAATTGTGAGAAAGTGACAAAGAGAGTTAGGTCCAAACATGCAAGAGGTTGTGAAAAAGGAGGTAATAAAGTTGTTGGATACAGGGATTATTTATCCTATTTCAGATAATGAGTGGGTGAGAGTCCGGTATAGTATGTACCTAAGAAGGAAGGCATGACAGTAATGGAAAATGAAAAAGGTAAAAAAATATTTCTACTAGGACCATCACAAGTTGGAGAGTATGTATTGATTACCGGAAGCTCAGTTTAGCCACCAAGAAAGATCACTTCCTTTTACCTTTTGTAAACCAAATGATTAAGAGGGTGGCTGGCCATGCATTTTACTGTTTTCTTAATGGATACTTAGGGTGCAATCAGGTGGTTATATACCCACAGGATCAGGAGAAGACCATTTTCACTTGCCCTTATGGGACTTTTACTTATCGGAGGATGTCGTTCGATTTATGTAATGCACCTGCCTCATTCCAAAGGTGCATGATAGTCATATTCACAGACATGAATGAGAAATTCATGGAGGTATTTATGGATGATTTCTCCATCTTTGGAAATTCTTTTGATCATTGCCTATTGAATTTAGATAGAGTGCTTCAAAGATGTGCGGAGTCTCATTTAGTCTTGAACTAGGAAAAGTGTCACTTGATGGTCCAAGAGGGAATTGTATTGGGCCATAAGATCTGGTGCAAGAGGATTGAATTGGACTGAGCTAAGATCGAAGTAATTGAAAAGCTACGACCTCCTACCAACATCAAGGGAATTTGAGCCTTCCTTGGTCATGCAAGTTTCTACACATGATTCATCAAGGATTTTTCTCTTATTGCTAGACTCTTAACTCATTCATTAGTTAAAGATGTGCCTTTTGTTTTTTATGATGCTTATTTGGATGCTTTTAACAGGTTGAAGAAGGCACTTATATCAGCACCCATTTTGAAGTCATTAGATTGGTCTCTTCCTTTCAAAATTATGTGTGATGCAAGCAATCATGCCATTGATTGTGTCCTTGGTCAGTAGAAGGAAAGAGGTTGCACGCTATCTATTACGCAAGTAAGACCTTGACGGGAGCATAACTAAATTACACAACTACAATAAAGGAGTTGCTTGCTGTGGTATTTGCATGTGATAAATTTTGTTCTTATCCTTTAGGCTTGCAGGTCATTGCTTTTATAAATCATGCAGCATTGCAATATCTTTTTGCAAAGAAGGATGTCAAGGCTAGGCTTCTCCGGTGGGTACTTTTGTTCCAAGAATTCGACATTGAGATTAAAGACAAGAAGGGAGCAGAAAATGTTGTAGCGGACCACCTCTCGATACTAGAAGAAGTTCACCATAAAGAAGAAGAGGAAATTGAATAGAGCTTTCCTAATGAAGCTCTAATGATGGTAGATAGTCCTTTTTGTCCTTGGTTTGTAGATATTGCAAACTACCTCTCAATTAGTATTCTTCCTTTCATTCTTTCTTATCAATAAAGGAAACGGTTTGTATTTCAAAGTTCTCATTACATTTGGGATGAATCTGAACTTTATAAGATATGTGTTGACAGTGTGATTTGTAGATGTATTCCTGAAGATGAAATGCCTGAAATTTTGATGCAATATCATAGTTCACTTTTTGTAGGGTGTTATAGATCCAACAAGACTGCAGCTCGGATCTTAGAATGTGGATTTTATTGTCCAACCTTGTTCAAAGATGCTTGAGATTTTATTCTAAAGTGTGATAGGTGTCAAAGAGTAGGTAACATATCTAAGAAGGATGAGATGCCACTTTCAAATATCATGGAGTTGGAGATATTTGATGTGTGGGCATTGGACTTTATGGGACCATTCCCAACCTCTTCAAGTAACACTTATAAATTAGTTGGAGATGACTATGTTTCTAGGTGGGTTGAGGCCGTAGCTACTCCAACTAATAACAGTAAGGTGGTTCAAAAGTTCATCAAGAAGATCTTTACGAGATTTGGGGTTCCCAGAGCGATTATAAGTGATGGAGGGAGCCATTTTGTAACAAACTGTTTGAGGCTCTTCTGAAAAGATACAATGTTCATCATAGAGTGGTGACTCCTTACCACCCCTAAACTAGTGGTCAAGTGGAGGTGGTGAACGGAGAGCTAAAAAATATTTGTGAGAATCTGAAGAAAGGGTTAGGCGTTGAAGCTAGATGACACCTTATGGGCTTACAGTACAACTTTTAAGACACCCATAAGAACTACTCCATAAAGACTTGTGTATGGCAAGGCGTGCCATTTACCTTTTGAGTTGGATCATCAAGCCTATTGGGCCATTAAGAAGTTGAACATGGATTGGAAGCTTGCAGGAGAGAAAACACTATTACAACTTGACAAATTAGAAGAATTGAGGTTTAATGCTTATGAAAATGCCAAGTTATAGAAGGAAAGGACAAAGAAATGGCATGATGCTCACATTAAGAAGTAGTTCAAGAGTGGGGACTTGGTGTTTTTGTTCAATTCACAACTTCGATTATTTTCTAGAAAGCTCAAGTCAAAATGGAGTGGATTTTGATGTGTTGGTAGGTTGAGTGAATGTTGGGAATGCATGCTAAGCTTAGAAGAAGGCTAAGAAGTTGGAAAAGTTGGATAATTCACGATCGTGGGAATTAGGTTGATTGCCACGAACGTGGGAAGGCTCTCTAGAAAATTTTTAGAGCCCTAACCCACGATCGTCAAAATGGGCCCATTTTCCACGAGCGTTGGAAGGCTCTCTAGAAAATTTCAAGAGCCTTAACCCATAATCATGGAAATCATAGGGATTCCCACGATCATGGAATCCTTCGATAGAAACATTTTTAAAAACCATCTGTTATTCCTCTTTCTTCACTTTCCCTCACTTTTTCTCTCTGCAGCTGACTCTCTCACTAACCCTAGCTTCGAAAATCTTTCATTTTTCTCCCAAACTTTGGTATTGTCTTCATCTTTTCCATCATTAATCACTTCTTTTACACTTATTTCACACTACACTATCAAGAATACAAGGATTTGGTGAGTTCTTATTTCCTTCTCTCTCTAAAACGTACTCACTCTCTCTTTTGCCTATTTTTGTAGATTTTTCTTCTTTAATGGTTCCAAAGAAGCTTGTCGCTCAAAAAATCATCAACCATTTGCATCAATAAGTCTACGGTAAAGGTAAAACCGATATAGTGGCAAATTTTTGTGCCCCATCCCCAATTTTTTCAGATGACGAAGGTATGCGATTTTGGGACATTAAAGATAGAGAATTATTTCCTCCCTGATACTTTGATTTTGAATTGTTAGAAACTCTAGGTTTGATGCGTAATATTAAAAGATTAGCTGCAAATATTAGTTGGGGTCGGTTAATTCATTGTGATGGACTGATATACCTCATAATGACTGTTGAGTTTTTTACCACTGTGTGCTATAATCCTAAAATGGATACATTTTAGATTAAAATAGATGGTCATGTTTATAAGCTTAATTATACAGTCATTCGTGCACTTTTTCACTTGTCAAACACTAAAATTTTAGATGATCATGATGACTTCTATGTGGATGATTTGATTCTAAGAATGTACCGAACACCTTAATTTGTAGCACAGAGCTTTTACGGCCTCACAAATTTATGTGCTTAATTGTTTTTAATAAAACTGAAAGCAATAAGTGTTCTGCTAAAGAACTTTTCTTTCTTTGATGTATGGAACACAAAGTTAAAACAAGTATCCCATATCGCATTTTTAGGTTTATTATGAGTTGCGTTAATAAAAAAATCTCATATTTTGCTATGGCTTATATTGTCACTGCTTTGGCTTCGTTTTATCATCTTGATGCAGATACTGTGCACACTGCTAATTATAATGTGTTTGATGTATCATATTTAAGACGCTATGAAATTTTGGAGCTTTATTCTATGGAGCTTTGAAATCCTCATATGCGTATTGTTGTTAAGAACAGGAAGGGAAAGAATGCAAACACATCGCAACCATCTACTTCTCAAACACCTCCAGAGCCTAAAAAAGAAGCAGTTGAAAAGGAACCAACAGCAGCAACAGATGTTAATCAGTTTCAGCAAAGTTGCGGTATATAAAGAAGAAGTTCCTAAATTCTTCCAAAAAAAGAACATTGAAGTCCCATCTCCTACGCCTTCACCACCTCAATCTCAATAAGCCTTCTTACCCTTCACTGTTAATATTGTTTTATTTACTTTGTTAGTTGTTCTATTTGTTTGCTTTGTTGATGTTATGTTTGATGTCTTGATTTCATTTTATGGTTGCTTTGTCACATTAAGGACAATGTGCTGTCCAAGTGTGGGGAGGTGACATTTGCTTTGTCAATTGCATTGTTTAAATTTATTTTATGTACTGTTTACGATTCAAGTTTTAGGCATCTTAGGTTGTTGATTGATGTTATGTTGTGTTAAGCAATGGAACCATACTTGAATCATTTTTTATGTTTTGCCATGTGATTCTATCATTTTAGTTGGAATAAGATGGAATGCATGCTTGAACTTGAATTAAGCTACTTGAGTAGAGAGTGAATCATGTTGAGTGATGAAAAGTAGTTGGTTGCATAAGTTTACTCAAAATGTGACACTTGAGCAATGAGGTAGTGTAAAGATGCATAATGAATTTTCATTTGAGTTAATGAGAGGATTAAGCTTCTATGACTCTATATATAGTCATCTTATTTCTTTGAGTGTATGATACCCCTTTAGGTTACTACCTTCAGAACTTGTTTTGAATCGATTTAAGTCTACTGGATGCATGTTTAATAGAATGATTAAGGCTTTTTTTGTGATAACCCTTGGCTTAAATGACCTACCCTTGTTATTATCCCTTGTTAGCTCTGTTGAGCCTTAACCCTTTTGTTTCATGAAAATACCTCACATTTCAAAACCTAAAACCTCATTAGCCTACCCTTTCACAAGCTTAGTAAAGTATTAAGTGATGCACTAGTTTGGGATTTTTGGTAAAAAAATTTTTCGTTCCGAGATGATTTGAGTTATACTTCTATTCTTCGATCACATTGTATCTAGTTGTTATTTTGTTTGTTGTTTCTTCAATTATATAAAAAAGAAAAAGAAGAAAAAGAGAAAAAGAGAAAAAGGGAAGAACGTTTTGGTAGCATCAATAAGTGCAAAGTAGTAGTATATTTACATTTATATATCTCATAATATGATTTGTATCCTTTTATTCACTTATTACTTTATGCATGCTTCTATTAAGCCCTTTACCTCGTTTGACCTACCTTAACCCTTACCATATTACAACCCGTGACAAACCCTTTTGATCTATTTATACATGTAATCATTGTATAGTAGAATTGGTGTATTAGCAAGCTTATGATAGTGTAGTTTCCTATAGGAAGCTTACGCGAAACACTAAACATTAAACACTTGAGAGAAATGAATGAAACCGTGAGGAATATTCATTTTATGTTTATACTTATCTTTGAGTGATGGTGCCATAAATTGAGTTTGCTTATGTACACTAATGAAAAGTAGTCATGATATGTGTAACAGCTTGACATTTGAGTTGGCCAAAATTTGAAGGATTGTATGCTTTGATCTTTGTGAAAATGAAGTGATGAAATTGATTGGTTGAGTTTGATTTTGCTTGAGGACAAACAAGGATTTAATTGTGGGGAAGTTGATAGTTGTGCATTAGTATGTGTTTTTATAAGTATTTGGTATGTGTTTCTTGCATGATAGGTTAGTATTCTAATGTTTTAGGACTTATTTTGTGTGTTTTTGTTTATTTTGATCTTCATGGTTATTCTTTTGTGTTTGATATTGGTTTAGGGTAGGAATTGATCATTTTGGTGCAGGAATGGAGGGTGGACATGTTTGTGATTGAGCTAGGGACCAAGAGAAGAGAAGAGAAGTGGAGTTGCTGAAAAAAAAAGAACCCATGATCGTAGAAAAGGGCATGTTTTCCACGATCGTTGCAAATCTGTGGAGAAAGTTTTTGTTAAGCTAACACACGATCGTGGGAAGCACAAGTATAATTCCCACGATTTTGGGAACTGGAAATCAAAAAGACACTCAGGTTTAACGTATTTTCTTAGGTTTTCTTGACTTTATAAGACATAGAATCCTGAAAGCTGCCAGAGGGTTGTGGAACTTGCTTCCTAGAGCCAAAAGACAAATTGAGAACCCAGAGATAGGGGGAGATTAAAGGTTTCATTCTCGATTAGGCAAAGAGCAACTTGTCGGGCAGAGAGCACCTCGTCATCCAGATTTTCCAAGTTGGGTCAAGAAGAGGGGGAGCTGCCCCGTCTAGTCTTATTTCGATTTCTTTCTCTTCTAGCATGTTTATCACGGATTATTTGATTGTTGAGGAAGTTATGGATATTATGATTGGCTAAAACAATTTTTAGGGTTTGTTGTTGAACTATTTGTGAACCTTTGGTTATTAATTTAATGATATACATATTCGTCTTATTTATTGTGCTTAAACCTTGCAATAAATTGAGATAGTGAGTTTGGTAATCAGTGTTAATTATACAACTAGAGTTATCGATTAATAGACCTATTAATAACAAGTTATTGATTTATTAGGAAGAGATTTCAATAGATCAATACGCTGTCGATAGGATAGCTTTATATCTAGTTGAATGTTTAGGAAAGGCTTTGCACATCAACAGATCCCAAAGTTATTCTAATTTATTTAATAGTGACATTTAATTACACCTTGAGAGATTGTAGCTAGAATTTTAGGAAATCTTAGGCTAAGCATAAATTGAATCAATTAATCATAGGGGAGCAAATAGGGACAATGACAAGTTCTAATGTTTAATCTTGATTTTCTCCAAGTCTTGGTTTAGGTTGCGTTGTTTTCTGTTACTTTTAGTTTGTCTTTATTTTACTTATCTTTTTAAATTTAATTAAAACGATTTCTTAAACAAAGAACAACCTGAATTAAATAGTGTTTAATCATAATCCTCATGGGATCAATATCCGCTTTCAACTATAAGTATAACTCGTATACTTGCAGTTTTGAGCGTAAGACTAGTAGTGTATTTTACACTCAACAACAAAGAGGACACTATTTTTTTTTGGAATAGTAGCACAAATGGTAAAGTTCTCTAATGGTTCTTGTGGGATGTTATTAGGGCCCAATGCTCCAAAGAATAAATGTTATAAACTCTTCTAGTTTGTGTAAGCTAATCTTAAATATGATTTCACCTTTTAACTTATAATAAAAGGAAACTTTTCACTACTAATAATATAAAATATATTTATAAGCAATTTAGGAGTGTTATTTTTTAATCGTGTAGATGAATTAGTATAGCATCTACTTTTCAAGTGAAAATACTCCGCCTTCATATGGAGAGGTTTCTTTTAGCTAAGAATATTACCCCATCCTCCTACTAAATAATCTAATATCATACTTTGGTCATTCTAAAACCATAACATCTATAAATGGGATATGCTAGTTTGCAAAATCTCCTTAGGAAATGTATTTCACGCCTTGTGTTGAAATAAAGGAATATAATGATCTTTTAAAAATAAGCTAAGCATAAAGATGTTATCTTCCATAAACTAATTGAGCAAACTAGAGAATAGCTAATCATCTATAAGATTCACCTAAATTGTAGCTCAACATATGGAACTTACATACATAAATCAATTGAAATGCAAGCCGCAATAGAGAAATGTAATCTATTGGACTTTGATACACAATAAACATGGTTGGGATCAAACGTATTTGAATTGTAGTACCAAGTGAAATTCTTATTGCTCCTACAACATTAGGTTGTGTTTTGCTTACTTTCTTTAGCTCTCTCCTTAGTTTTGTTTGCTTGTGAAGTATCTTATAGAGTTTTCTTTATGAAAAAAGTTTACAAGCTTCTTAGCTGATCGGCTAATGCCTGAAACCTTTAATACTACAATCTAGGACATATGAACTCGACATTTGAATTAACTTCCATGAAATGTAGTTACACAAACCACAAATCTGGTCATTTTACATTCTTTAATAATTTCTTTAATTTTGTTAAGGCTAATTTTGTGTTCTAAAAAGGAATAGCATGTTAATTGGAAAATAAAATCATGATTGCGGATAGTCGTAGATTTTTGGTAAACGCAATATTTTAAAATTTGGACTGGGCATGAAAAGGTTCAATCGGTATTAAACTGTTATAAAATCAGTATATAATAAATAAGAAGTAAAACATATTATAAAATAAAATATTTTATTGAAATAAAAGCACATTAATAATGCTTATTAATATAAATTAATAATAAATCTAATAATTTAAACTAAAATTGTATATAACATCAATTTTAAAATAATAATAACAACAAAAACAATAATAATAATAATTGTGTTTTTATATTATCATTTATTTAAAGCCTCATAAAAGTTAAAGTATGTTTAAAGAAAGTCAATAGAAAGGACTCTAAATTTATTTTAACTTCTTTTTTAATGCCCTTTAAATATATTTCTTTATAGTTTAAAT
>JAOQMP010000005.1:33615820-33639013 GCA_027563575.1 Erythroxylum pedicellare
TATTAATTATTTAATAAATTTTATTATATTAAATATTACTATATTCTATTTAATATATTAATATTATGATTTGGTCATAGTTGATATTAAGAAGAATTATTGAGGGTATATTAGGTAGTATATATTTATTAGTTTACGTTCCATCCTAAACCTCCCGAATCAGAGGTTTCTTAGTTTCACTGTTTAAGATGGAATGGAACGTAACATGAAACTCTCCGCTTCCATCCCAGTCCATTCCATTCCATTATGAAACCTTCAAACAAATGATGGAAGTGTGTTATGTTCCATCCTATCTCATTATTAACCCTCAAACCAAACAGAACCTTAGTATTTCTTTTACTCACCAAATAAGGAGAACTAAGAGGGTTACACTCTAATATTTTCTTTGCTTAGAATGATTTCAATGGAAGAAGAAGGGAGTTTATTTATAGTTGTTGAGCCACCCTGTCCCTCACTTATTTTCAATGTGAGACAAAGTCCTTTACAATATAAAACTAACAATCTCCCACTGAAGACTGATTTCAATCTATCTTCACTAGCTCGTTTAGATCTTGTCACTCTTGCAAACCAACTGAAGTTGTGTACAACTTCAGTTTCTCAATTTTCACCACCTCAGTTAGCATGTCTGTAAGATTCTTGCTTCTAAGGATCTTCTCAAGTGTTAACACTTCATCTTCTAACAAAGACCTGATGAATAACGAATACGGATATGCTTGGTTTTGGAGTAGAATGCTGGATTCTTAGCCAGATGAATTGCACTCTAACTGTCACTATATAGCACATTATTCTCCTGCATGAAACCTAACTCTGACAGCAAATTCTGAAGCCAAATCATCTCTTTGCTAGCTTCGGTTATTGCCATGTACTCAGCTTCTGTAGTAGATAATGCAACAATCTTCTGAATTTGTGATATCCAACTTACAGTTATTTGGCACATAAAGTCGAGAAGACCTTCTCAACTCAGGAACAAGAAAGGTAGACTGTGGTGATTCAGGCTGGGTTTCTTCTTCAACAAATTCCTCTGATTGAGGATTTACTTCTATTTGTCTCACTGGAGAATTTAGGATATTACTAATATCAACAAATAAAGGGTCTTTCTGAGGGACTTTCTCCGATACATGTCGGTCATTGTACATCAGTTTTTCATTAAAGACCACATCTCTACTCCGAATGATCTTCTTACTTTCATCATCCCAAATGCGATACCAGAACTCATCCTCGCCATAACCAATACATGTGCATTTCTTGGATTTTTGGATCAAGTTTTTTTCTACCCTGATGTTAATGGACATTTTGAGTGGCTTTTTAGAACTTAATTCAAAGTCATTTACATTCATTTTATGTTCATATATGGCTGGTTTATCATGTTTTAGCATTATTCGATGTTCGTTGACGTAAAATGCATAAACGAAACAAATAGACTTGAATTACACTGTTTTTTGGGTTTCTGGCAGATTTGACCTTTAGTTGTTGTGGGATTTTTATCTCGAGATTGGTTCATCCAAGAATTCTGAAATTTCATAATTAAATTCTAGACTCATTGATGGATTTTTTGGGACCAATTGTAGATTTTTCTGAGCTGGAATTTAAGAGAAATAAATTCACGAAACTTGCGTCATATTTTGGATTGCCAAAACGACCTTTCAACGATGTTTTGATCATAACTTTTGACTCAGATGGTGAAATTCTGTGATTCAAGTCTCATATTGAAGATAACTCAAAGATGAAGACACTGATAACATTTTAGCTCCTAAATCATCACCATTTATTTTTTATGGATTGTCGAATTTGACCTTGAAAAATCTACTCCGACCAGCCAAGGATCAACATTAGCTCCCACCTTTTAATTATTTTAGCCCAGCTTAGAAAAGAATCAGCTGTCATTTGTTTTGACTGCCGCTCCATGCCAACATGCAGCAGCCATCCTTCACTCCACTTTCATTCATCAAGGCCTTCAATTACGGAAGAAAAGACAGCCTCCAAAAGTAAGACAAAACACTCTCCATTAATTCAAAAAAATACCAAAAAAGTGGCGTGCGTGGACATTGAATAGGAAGAGGAAAAGAAGCATACAACATTCCAGCTGATGGATAAGAGAACGTGGAAGCTTGACCTGGTAGGGACACACAAAAAATATAATAAAGCAGGAGCATTAACGTGGCAACAAAAGTTGAAGACTCTTACAAAAGCAAGAAAGACATGTTAGCTGGCGGTATCACTTGGAGCTGGTGGAAGCTAGGAGAATAATGTTTTAGCTGTTGGAGAAGAACATCTTGGCTGAAGAAAAAGCAGCTGTGACGTTAATATGGAAGTCAACAACTTAGGCGTGAATGAGGGCTGGAGTTTAGTCAATGTGATAAGACAAAAAGATAAGGGAATAAACGGCAGCATAAAGAAGAAAAGAAACAACTGGTGGCGTGAACAAAATGTTGGAGGCGGTGCAGCGATAAGAGAGCAACGAGAGTGTATTTATTTGACAAAAACAAAAAAAAGATAGCTGGAAAATGTTGAAAAAGCTGGCGAAAAAAAAAGTGAAGAAAAGGCGTGAAGTTAGGTGAGCTGGATGGGAAAAGAAAAAAGGAACGAAAATAGCTTCAAAAAGAAAAGGAAGGGAGAAGCCCTCTCTTAACACTCTCCACGGCAGCCCTCACAAGATTTTATTTTTTTTCTCCAACCACAACCGAAGATAGCTGGTGCCTTGGGAGGAACGTTACACCAAGTGGAGACACTCAACTCACACATGTTGCAGCAGGTGGCGTGAAGAGAGGATAGCTGGGGACATTCCAAAGGTGAGCTGGGAAACGTTAGCAAGGTGAGGGAGCAACCACATTAAAGGAGAAAAAAGTGGCAGCTGGTGGAGTAAATAAAATACATTAGTTGGATAAGAAGAGAAGACATGCTGTAGCAAAAAAATATTGAATAAGGAGTGTCAATAGGCAACTAGAAAAAGGAGAGCACTAACACTACTCCATCACCGACAAAACATACAGCCCTCACCAAACATACACTCACCAACTCCATCACTCACGTTACACCACCTTTAAAAACACTCTCCACATACAACGTTGCAGCTGGTGGAAGCATCCACATTGAAGCTGGTGGAAGTGAGCAACCCTCCACTGGTGGATAACAACGTTGAAGACAGCTGGTGGAGATAGAATAAAAAGAAACGAAAAGCAGCTGGGAGGAGATTGGCTCCATCACCCACGCTACTCCATCACACACTTACACTCACCACTCAACATACACAGCCAGTTACACATTAGCAACAGGTGAGTTGAAGAAGACACGTTAGCAGCTAGTGAGTTGAAGAATCCAGACGTTGGCAGCTGGTTTGGTGGAGAAAAAAACAACGTGAAGCAGCTAGTGGAAAGGAGACACCAGAAAACACGTTGAAGTTAGTGGTTGGAGAGGAAAGAAACGTTGAGCTGGTGGAGATTAAATGTGTTGAAGCTAGTGGCGCGAGAAAATATAGCTGCGGAAAAGGGGGTGTTTTTAATTTATTTTTTTAATTCCATATTTATTTTAATTGTGTGAATTTAATCAATGCAAGCATATATTATGACCATGATTTATGTTACATTGATGAATATGTGTGACTAAGTTTTTCTTTTCAGTTAAGGTTAAGATTGATATTGGATTAGGACAATTTTTGTGGTATTGATTTTTGCTTGATTGAATACATATTTTGTCCTAATTTAGCTTGATCACCTAAATTAAGACCTTAGATGATTGAATACCATAACCAATGGGATTTAATTTGTCGAAAAATTAATCAAGCGACATACTTAAGACTAAAATGTAGACCAACCTTAGGATCTTATGTGAGGATACCTAGGATTAACGAACTTAATTTTAGGCTTATTGTATTTAACGCCTTTTATTTCGAATTATCTATGAACCAAGTGGTGACTCAGATTTAGAAGAGAAGGGAATTCCCATGAACATTGGGTTTGACTTGTTTAAGTGAAGTATTTCCTAGATCAATCCACTGTTACAATTTTATTTTTAGTGTCCAATCCAATTGAAATGTAATACCTTAATCGTTTTTTGTCATTTGATTAAATCTACTTGTTTTAATTCATACCTTGCAATTTTTCATATTTTCTTAATTTGCTTACTTTATTTTATTTTATTTTCAAATCAATCAATTCTTGATCGTCTGAGTAATTTTTCATCGTTTAATTTAATTGCCTTAAGTGTTGGAAATTTTCCCTTAGGTACGATATCCGGTTCTTACCAATTTATATTACTTGTCGACGGGGTGCGTTTGCCTCTAATTGGTCTAGATAGAATTTAATTTATATTGTTTTGTTTAGATCGCAACAACTGTTCCAAATTATGTCTCATATCCCTTACTAGATACCGGGTATATTTACAACTGAGCCTGAGGCTCTAATCACAATCTGAGCTTTAAGCTCTTTATCCTGATGACTCCGGTCACAAATTCCTTTATCTTACATACATTCATATATTGAAAGTTTCACATAACTTTTATCATTAGACCTTAGGCCTGCATTCAACAGAATAGTTGAGTAACATTTATTTCATCACATTCACATACAAGGAGCACTTCAATAACTCATTCATACACTAGAATCATCAGACCTTCATTGTCCAGAATCAACATAATCAGTTCACATTCATTCAATAATTCAAACATAATAAAAATAAAATAAGTAATTGGGTGAGACCATCTAGGTTACTCAAAAGTTACTCCCGAAGCTAATGCGTGGAAGTTCTGGCAATGTCTGGAGTTTGACATTCCTGTTTCTCCTATATATCAATTAACATACACATATGTCACAATTTGCACAATTGTAAGTGTTTAATAGTTGAAGTCCACAATTTGATCTCTTCAAAAAAAATTTAGTCCTATATCTCCAGTTTACTCCAAATCAAAAAATTTTCATTTTGGATGTGTACAGAATAAGATATAACCGAAATACCCAAGCATGATCAGTGAAATTATACAAGTTTATACTATTCCAACGGATTCCCTCACTTTCAATCAATAAATTTTTTTACAAAAAAATTCATAATGCTACCAATTTTTATGGAGAGGTCTAATAATGTGTTAGGAATCTATTGGCTTAAGAATCAAGTCATTTGGAGGTCTAGAGAAAAAGTTATGGCCAAAAGAAGTAAGACTATTCAGATTGCAAGATCTTCTCGGGTGCATATACTATTAGAGAACGCAGTGTCATGATGTGACAAATAAAACCAATAAACACTCACAGGCATGAGGAAGAAAACTTACGAGTTTTAGTAACTCACGGGTTTGAGGAAAATCACGGGTGTGAGGGACTCATGGGTGTGAAGAAAGAAATGTCACAGGTGTGAGGGACTCACACCTGTGCACACTCAACCAAACCCATCCCACATTGTTCACTCTATCTCTCCAAAATGATTTCAAATGGATAAGATAATTTCTGTGTTACGAGTCTAATGGTTTAAGTCTCATGTCATTTGGAGGTCAGAAAAAGGAGATACAATCAAAATACCGAAGGATGTTTGTCAGCCTCCAACTTTAGAAGTCGCGATCGAGTTAGTTAGCTGTCAACATGCAAAGTCACGATCTCGACGACGCACTCCCTCAGTTCTAACCTCCATAACTTTCAATCCAGACATCCAAAAATTTCAAATTTTGTATCATTAAAAAAGCCAAAAGAAATATCTACAAATTTCAGGAAGACTTAAAAGAATTTTTTGCCTCTAAAAGGGTCAAATTTTCAAAGTAATATTGTTGTCCCGTATGTACATCCCATGCAGCATCGCTAACTTATAATGATCATATCTCACAGCTCCGATATTCAAAAATTTCATACTTTATATCATTGGAAAGCTAGAAAGATAAAATATAACTTCTAAGAAGATAACTTTATCTAATTCAACCTAGATCAATATAGTTTAATCATGGAAGTTTCAGACCACATTTTTACCCCTTTTTATCTTTTCTTTCTTTTATTCTAAACCAACTTCTCTAACTTATCTTCTTTCACCAAATCCGACACTTTAAATTCATTTATACTCTCTCTACTCCATTTCCATTCAATTCATCTTAACCACATTTTCGACTCCCATGCAAGTAAAATCATTCACAAACAAAATCCAAAATCTATGCTTAAATAGAATCATCAAGGATAGAAGAAACGTCATTCACACATTTCACCATTCTCTGTACTTTCTCTTTCTCCACTATCATTTTCCTATAATTTCATTTTAAACAATCTTTCTCATCTCCAAACATAATCATACAACTATTCCTCGTACAACTATTCCTCAACTCTAAATTCATTCTTTTATTCATCTCTAAAAGCAATTTAATCTCACGTATATAGTGAATACACAAACACAAACAGAGCAGTTACTTGTTCTTCTCTCCAAATTTTTCTACACTTAATCATACACATTTTCTATAATCTTTCAACTTATGAAATCATTTCTATTATATCTTATATCATTTTTTATCATCAAAACACACAAACAAAAATATCAATATATTCCAGCCATATACACGGTATACATGAAAATGTCTGTTTGTTTTTCTCATGAATGTGTAATGTCAGTAAATCACCATTTTTGCTTCATGAACTAATAACTCTAAAGAATTAATAAGATACTTACTTGACAAAACTCCAAGTTCATTGAAACCTCAAGAATCCCTAATTTTCATACAACTCACATACACCTTGTAAAAGTTGGCAAGCTTCAGTTTTTCTTAATGTAAATGGAAGGAAACAACAAGGTGGAAGTGGAAAAGAACAAATAAAAACAAGATGTGACTTAGGTAAAGGTTTGATGGAAAACTCTGTGTAAATGGAAAAATTCATGAAGAAGTTACGAAGAAGATGAAGGCAAGAGTACCGTACTAGGTCGTTCAATGGTAAGAATTTTTAACTTAAAACTTGGACACTTGTCCACTTCTTAATCTCTTAGCTAATTTCCTCACTAGCTAGTCCTTAATGAACTAGTTCCCTAACTTTCATCCTTTCATTACAATTATCTCTAATTTTCACAATCATTATCTCAAAAATTCTAAAGTGGACTCCCAAAATTTTCTTCAATATTATTAAACTCATTTTTATTTTTCATACATCAATTTAGTTGCCTAATGACACTTTTCCTAATACAATAATGGCCAACATTTTCGGAAATCTTTCAAAAGTTCACCAAAATTTGAAATTAACAAATACACTCACCAATTAAAATTTTAATACAACAAATTCACAATTCTCATAACATCACATCACCATTCAATTATACCTGAAATTATCCATGAATGGATGTACAGTTATTTTCATGTGCAAAAGTTCAATATTCACGTGTATGTGTATATCATATAATGCATAAGCATGCAATGCATTTCTAATCTCTCAGTAATCTTTCATATTTACTATTTTAGCCTTAACATGTGATAACGAGATGTTACATAAGGAGAGTAGACCTTCTAAAATTCTAACTGAGCAAAGTAAGGGCAAAGGAGTTCAACAAAAGCCAAATGATTCAAATGGATACCTTGAAGATGCTGACCTCCCTGTTACGAGTTAAATAGGTAACCCCCTTTCTTCTCCTAAATCTGATTTAGTTCCAAATATTGAATTACAGGGTCTGAGTCTTTTGAATGGGTAGAGGGGGATTTTATTATTAGGAAGAGTAGTAAATCTATAAGAAAACAAAAGTCATAGGTCTTTAGTTCTATTTGTGTTATGGCTTTAGTCTTTTGGAATTTTAGGTATCTGTACAACTCAAAAAAATAGCTAGCTGTGAAATCATATCTTAAGATGTTGTCTTTTTTTTTTGTCTGTTTGATTGAATCTATAATTAAGTCTCTTTCCATTTTGAATAATATGTGCTCTTCCTTGTTTCCTAGATGGCATTACTACAATAATCTAGATCAAGCTTCAAATGCTAGGTTAGTGTTAGCTTGGAATGTGGATTGTTTCTTATGTTCTCCTATAATTACAAATAATCAACTGATTCATTTAGAGGTGACCCCTAGAAATAGTGCTTTAGTCTTTTTTGTTACATGTGTGTATGGATCGAATAATTATAATCATAGACAGTCTCTCTGGTCTGCTATTTCAAATATCAGACTCATTATTGGTAGTCAACCGTGGATTATTGCTGGGGAGTTTAATGCTATTTTGTTTTCTTATGAGGCTAAGCCTCTTAGTACCTCAGCTATTAATGGTATAAGTGACTTTAGCAAGTGTGTTGAGGATTATGTCTTATATGATTTAAATTCTAGTGGTCCTAGTTTTACTTGGACTAATAAGCAACTGGTTGACCTCCCCATAGAAAGAAAGTTAGATAGAGCCCTTATCAATTCGGCTTGGAGTTCTTGGTTTCCTAGATCCTATGGAGTGATTCAAAATCCTAACATCTCAAACCACTCTCCCGTAATGATTAGCACTTTAGCAAACCTGCAGAAAGATCTTTTCCATTCAGGTTTTCCATCTTCTTAGCTTCACAGCCAAATTTCCTTCAGACTATAGAAGATGCTTGGACTTCTCATATCTGGGGAACTTCGATGTTATGTGTGGTGTATAAGCTTAAAGTAGTAAAACACGTGCTCAAATTCCTAAACTCAGACCAGGTAGGGGATATGAATGTTAGAGTTGAGAGTTATCAAGCTGTCCTTAATAATATCCAAGATCAAATGAGACATTTGCCTAATAGGCCTCAATTGGTTGCCAAATAAAATGAAGCCATTACCAACTTTGTTAGAGCTTTCGGTGATTAGGATTCATTCTATAAAAAATTATCCCATATTAAGTGACTCAGAGAGGGGGATAGGAATGCTAAATTCTTTCACAATTCTATCTTGTCAAGTAGGAACAGGAACAACATTCATATATGAATGGTAAGAAATGGCCATAGGATTGTTGATTTTGAAAAGATCCAAAACAGTTCCTAGGTTTTCTTCAGAGTACTTTTGGGAATGTGAAAGACCTAATCTCCTCTAAATTATATAAAACATCTCTTTTTCCTTATCCAATTCCTGAAAATCTTAAAAACAATCTCATTACTGAAGTCTCAGTGTAAGAGATTAGGGATGTTTTTAACTCCTTCAACCTGAATAAGGCCCCTGGGTTGTATAGTTTTAATGGTTTTTTCTTTAAGCAAACTTGGTATATTATTGGGGATGGTGTTACTCGGACCATCCAAGAATTTTTCCAACATGGGAGGCTTCTCAAAGAGCTTAACTCTACTTTTATTTCTCTTGTTCCTAAAAAAGATCATCCTTCCACTGTGTTTGATTATAGACCAATCTCATAATATAACATGATTTATAAGGTGATTGCGAAAATCATGGCAAATAGGCTTAGAGAGTTACTTCCTCACATTATCATCCGAAACCAAAGTGCTTTCGTTAAAAACCGTCAACTAGGGGACAGTATCCTATTATTTTAAGAGATTTTTAAGAATTACCACCTTTCAAATAATCATAGGCGATGTGCTTTTAAAGTGGATTTGGAAAATCCTATGAATTAATTCAATGGGATTTCCTCCTGAATGTGCTCTTAATGGTAGGATTTCCTCCTATGTTTATTAAGTGGATTAAAGAGTGTATAACTTTGCCTTCTTATTCTATCTTGATCAATGGTTTTGCCTCAAAATTTTTTTGTGGTATGTCAGGCTTAATACAAGGGAATCCTTTATCTTCGTATCTCTTTATTATCTGTATAGAGGTACTCTCTAGGAGTCTGAATGCATCTATAGTTGGTAGTGCTTCTTTTAAATACCGCTGGAGGTGTAAAGCTCTTAAACTCACCCATCTTTTGTTTGTTAATGATCTTTTGATGTTTTGTCATTCTGATTTGGTTTTGGTCCAAACTTTAATTAATAATTGTATGCGCACTTTCTCTAATATGTCTACTATGGGCATAAACCTTAGCAAGAGTTAGCTTTTTTTTAATCTCCTGATATGAACTATTTGGCCCATCGGATGGAAACAATTTTGGGTCTTCAAAGAGGCCACCTTCCTATTAGGTACTTGGGGGTACTTCTCATTATAGGTCGTTTGTCTAGGAGGGATTGCATGCTTCTATTGGATAAAATTGACGCCAGAGTAAACAAATGGACCTATAAAACTCTTTCCTATGCTAGTAGACTTTAGTTGGTTATTTTTGTCCTCTTAACTTTTTAGATGTATTGGTCTAGTCATTTCATTCTTCCTTCTTCCGTTATTAAGGAAATGGAGACAAAACTAAGGAATTTCTTGTGGTCTGGGAAGGTTGTGTCAAAAGCTCTTGCAAAGGTTAAATGTAATGACCTATGTAGACCTAAAAGAGAGGGTGGATTATGCATTAAACATTTATTTACATGGAATAATGTTCTGATAGGAAAAAGAATTTGGGTTCTGTTTAATGATAGTGAAGCTTTGTTGGTCAAGTGGGTGCATACTATTATTCTTAGAAGGAAAATTTTCTGGAGTATACAACCTACTAATAATAGTTCGTGGAGTTGGAGAAAGCTTGTACATGTTAAGGATCTCATTGGGAACCAATTCAGATTTAAGATAGGAAATAGGAATTTTACTCTTTTTATGGCAGGATCCCTAGCATCCTAGAGGTATCCTGAACGATCTCTTAACTCCCAGAGTGATCAATAGGGTCGAAGCCACCTATGAATGTAAAAGTGTTTGATGTTATCAGAAATAATGGGTGGTGCTAACAAGAGCCCACAATTGAGACCATACGTACCCTAGAGCCTCAGCTGTATCAACTAGAATGTTCCCAAGTTGATAGATTGGAGCGGCTACCCAGCTCCTCAAAAGCATATACAAATGTTTCGGCCTACAATTCTATGAGACCATTTAATTCGTGTTTTCCTTGGAATAAATAAGTATGGCATGAAATAACTAGCCTAAGGTATTATTTCATCCTGTGGTTAGCCTTTCTGAATAAGCTTCAAACCAGGGATAAACTCCTTTACTCTTAAGCTTCAAATCACTGCTCTTTGTGTTCCTTGGATAATGAGTTTAATGACCATCTATTTTTTAATGTTCATACTAAAAAAAAGTGTGTTTACATTGTCTTAACCACTTTTAGATTTACCTACCTAACTTGATAAACCTTTAATCCATTCTAAATTGGTTTAACCAGCCTCCAAACTTCAGAAAGTTATGGAACAACTCAACTTAAACACCGAGAGAAAGTAATTGTTAGTGTGTTTTGTTTTTTTCTAATGTGATGTTTGTAGGACTAATTTCAGGCCATGGAAATTGGAGGTAAAGAGGAAATCACAATCTTCTATCCCCCTTTGGTATATTATATGAATGGAGACACCAGTTATCAGGAAAGTATCTTTACAATTTTGGGTTTATACATGAATTCTTAGGCGAGTGGTTATGTTAGTATAAAATGATGGTTCAGGGTAGGCATCAGTCTCTTAAAAGCCTTAAAGCAGAAAGTTATCAAGTTTTAGAAGCATGGTGTTGAGACGGAATGAGTGCAAGCAGAAGGGAAAAAGTTTTCTCCTTCTATAATGGACCCTTCCTTTTAGAAGAAGAGATGGTTTTAGTGATGGAGCTTCAGTCTATGAAATTTTATCATGTTATATCAATGTTCTTAGTGATGAGATGCTCTACGAGTTTAGTTTAGATATATGAGAGGATCGATTAAAGGTTGTGGCCTTCTAGGCCTCTCCTAGTAATCTTGGATGAAAGATAGAAATAGGTTATATATTGTAATTTGATTCTTGTATAGTTTAAGTTCTTGTGTCATTTCTTTATTTCTTGGAAGTAGTTTATAATCTCCTCAAGTCTGCTTTAGTTAAGTATGTCTTTTGGTTTGGTTTCAGTATGAGATTTTCCTCTTGGGCAATCTCTAGTTCTGTACATAATTCTTTATTTTCTTGATTTATAAAATTGACTTACCAAAAAAAATTAAGAGGAAGTAACATCTAAGATTGCAATAAATTTGACAACAACAGCAAAGTACAATTTGATAATTCTTTGCGAGTCATCAGTCTAATGGAAAATAGAATATTATTATGATAGTCACCAGATTGATCACTTTTGAATTGTTTCTTTCTTAATTGATGTGGTTAATAAATAAAACCTGTTACAATGTATAAGCTAATAGCATAACAAATTATATTCATTACAAAAATGAAAAGTAGTGAGATATCATCAAAGTATGAAAAAGTAAAAAAGTGAAAGATAAAAATCCTTGAATTTATCTTTAAACCATTAATAGTTATAACAAAAATACTTTAATAGTCAATAAAATGCTCTAATTTTTTTTAAAAAGATAAATTTGTATTAAAGAATAAAATTAGAATAAAAGCAAGATGGTTAATTACCAAAAGCACTTCTAACATGGAACAATATACAAGACAGCTTAACAAGATATTGTAAATCATAACCAGCTAAGAAAAGTATATAAGAAGTAGAAGGGAAAACTTGTTTTAAGGATTTGTGATGAGTAGGTTGAGTTTAATATGTCTAAATCTTTGAAGAAATTGATGGATGGTAATGTATGTATGAAGATTGATGTTGTGGATGAATGTGTGAAGGAGGTTGCAAAGGAAGTTAATGAAGTTACTAAAGTACATAAGGATGAGAGTGCAAGAGAAGAGGATTTATGTGAGGAAGGTGAGTTAGAGAAGTTAGAGACAATAGTAACACCTATATCACCTTCCTTTGTTAAGTCCCCCACTTTAGAGCTTAAACCCTTACCTTCTCATTTGAGATACACATTTTTAGGTAAAAACCATACCCTACCCATCATTATCTCAAACCAATTAGATATTGAGAAAGAAGAGAAAGTGGTGGAGACCATTAGGAAAAGGATGAGAGCTATAGGTTGACAAATTTATTATATTAGAGGGATTAGCCCTAATGTGGTCATGTATAGGATTAACTTAGAAGAAGGGTGTCAAATTGTGAGAGAGCAATAGAGAAGGTTAAATCCAAACATGAAAGAGGTTGCGAAGAAGGAGGTAATAAAGTTGTTAGATGCAGGGATTATTTATCTTATTTTAGATAGTGAGTAGATGACTCCGGTATAGTGTGTATCTAAGAAGAGAGTCATGACAGTGATGGAAAATGAACAAGGTGAAAAGATTTCTACTAGGACCATTATAGGTTGGAGAGTATGAATTCATTACTGGAATCTCAATTTGTCCACCAAGAAAGATACCTTCCCTTTACCTTTTTTGGACCAAATGATTGAGAGTGTGGCTGTCCATATAATTTAATGTTTTCTTTATGGATACTCAGGGTACAATCAGGTGGTGTTATACCCACAGGATCAGGAAAAGACCAGTTTCACTTGCCTTTATAGGACATTTACTTCTCGGAGGATGTCGTTCGGTTTATGTAATGCCCCTGCCACATTCCAAAGTTGCATGATGGCCATATTCATGGACATGAATGAGAACTTCATGGAGATATTTATGGATGATTTCTTTATCTTTGGAAAAGTCTTTTGATCATTGCTTATTGAATTTAGACAGAATGCTTCAAAGATGTGAGTAGTCTCATCTAGTCTTAAACTGGAAAAAGTGTCACTTCATGGCTTAAAAGGGAATTGTATTGGGCCATAAGATCTCGTGCAAGGGGATTGAAATGGATCGAGCTAATACCAAAGTAATTGACAAGCTACCAGCTCCCACCAACATCATGGGCATCCAAGCCTTCCTTAGTCATACATGTTTCGATAGACGGTTCACTAAGGATTTTTCTCTTATTGCTAGAGCCTTAACTCATTTATTAGTTAAAGATGTGTCCTTTTTTTTTAATGATGCTTTTTTGGACACTTTTAAAAGGTTAAAGAAGGCACTTATATCAACACCCATTCTAATGTCACCGAATTGGTCTCTTCCTTTCAAAATTATGTGTGATGCAAGCGATCGTGCCATTAGTTGTGTCCTTTGTCAGTGGAAGGAAAAGAGGTTGCATGTCATCTATTACGCAAGCAAGACCTTAACAGGGGCTCAACTAAATTACACAACTACAAAAAAAGAGTTTCTTGTTGTGGTATTTGTATATGAGAAATTTCATTCTTATCTTTTAGGCTCGTATGTCATTATTTTTATAGATCATGTAGCATTGCGATATCATTTTGCAAAGAAGGATGCCAAGGCTAGGCTTATTCAGTGGATACTTCTGCTCCAAGAATTCGACATTGAGATTAAAGACAAGAAGGGAGTAGAAAATTTTGTAGCAAACCACCTCTCAAGACTTGAAAGAGATCACCATAAAGAAGAAGAGGAAATCAAGGAGAGCTTTCCTAATGAGGCTCTAATGGTAGTAGATAATCCTTTTCGTAATTCTTTTCATCCTTGGTTTGCAGATATTGCAAACTACCTCTTAGATAGTATTCTTCCTTCCAATCTTTCTTATCAACAAAGGAAACGGTTTGTATTTCAATGTTCTCATTATATTTGGGATGAACCTGTACTTTATAAGATATGTGCTAACAGTGTGATTCAAAGGTGTATTCCCAAAGATGAAATGCCTAAAATTTTGATGTAATGTCATAGTTCACTTTATGTAGGGCATTATGGGGCTACAAGACTACAACTAGGATGTTAGAGTGTGGATTCTATTGGCCAACCTTCTTCAAGGATGCTTGAGATTTTGTGCTAAAGTGTGATAGGTGTCAAAGAGTGGGTAACATATCAAAGAAGGATGAGATTTCAAACATTATGGAGGTGGAGATATTCGATATGTAGGGATTAGACTTCATAGGACCAATCTCATCCTCTTCAAGTAACACTTACATATTAGTTAGAGTTAACTATGTTTCCAAGTGGGTTGAGGTTGTAGCTACTTCAACTAATGACGACAAGGTGGTTCAAAAGTTGATCAAGAGGATTGTTACAAGATTTGGGGTGTTTGGAGTGATTATAAGTGATGGAGGCAGCCATTTTTACAACAAACCAATTAAGTCTCTTATGAAAAGATAAAATGTTCATTATAAAGTGGCGACTCCTTACCACCCCCAAACTAGTGGTCAAGTGGAGGTGGTGAACATTCATCTAAAGAAGATTTTGGAGAAGGTAGTGAGCACCTCAAGAAAGGTTTAGGTGTTGAAGCTAGATAACACCTTATGGTCCTACAGTATAGCTTTTAGGACACCTATAGGAACTACTCCATATAGACTTGTGTATGGCAATGCATGCCATTTACCTTTGGAGATGGAGCATCAGACGTATTGGGCCGTTAGGAAGTTGAACATGGATTGGAAGTTTGCAAGTGAGAAAAGATTGTTATAACTTGATGAATTAGAAGAATTGAGGTTTGGCACTTATGAAAATTCCAAGGTGTACAAGGAAAGGACAAAGAAGTGACATGATGCTCACATCAGAAAGAAGGAGTTAAAAAGTGGGGACTTGATGTTTTTTTTCAATTCATGACTTCAATTATTTACTGGAAAGCTCAAATCAAGATGGAGTGGACCCTTCAAGGTTATTCAAGTGTTTCCCTATAGAGCTTTGGAGTTAGAAAATGACAAGGGTGAAGTATTCAAGGTCAATGGGCATAGATGCAAGCCATACTATAGAGGGACACACTCATAAGAAAGGGAAGTCATCTCTTTCCTTTCTTCTACTCCTTCGTGAATACATGTGAAATGGTCAAGCTAATGACCTTAACTTAGCATGTTTGCCTTTCTTTAGCTTGCTTTTGCTTACTTGTGTGTTTGATTTGTTTGGTTTAAATTTTGTTTGAGCTTTAACTTGTTTTCTTTCCAAATTTCTTGTTGGTTAGTTGATCTTGATGTGTTGGTAGGTTGAGTGAATGTTGGGAATGCATGCTAAGCTTAGAAGAAGGCTAATAAATTGGAAAAGTTGGATAATCCATGATTATGGGAATTGGGTTGATTCCCACGAGCGTGGGAAGGGTCTCAAGAAAGTTTCTGGAGCCTTAACCCATGATCGTGGAAATCACAAGGATTCCCATGATCATGGGATCCTTTGACAGAAACTTTTTAAAAAAAATTCTTCTTTCTTCACTTTCCCTCACTTTTTCCCTTTATAGCCAACTCTCTCACTAACCCTAGCTTCGAAAATCTTTCATTTTTCTCCCAAACTTTGGTATTTTCTTTATCTTTTCCATCATTAATAACTTCTTTTACACTTATTTCACACTACACCATTAAGAATACAAGGATTTGGTGAGTTCTTATTTCCTTCTCTCTCTAAAATGTACTCCCTCTCTCTTTTGCCTATTTTTGTAGATTTTTCTTCTTCAATAGCTCCAAAGAAGCTTGTCACTCGAAAACCCATCGACCAATTGTGTCAACAAGTCTCCAGTGATGTTAAAACTGATATAGTGGCAAATTTTTGTGCCCCATTCCTAATTTTTTGGGCCAACGAAGGTATGCCATTTCGGGACTTTAAAGATAGGGAATTATTGCCTCCCCGATACTTTGTTTTTGAATTGTTAAAAACTCTAGGTTTGAGGCGTAATATTAAACAATTAGCTGCAACTATTAGTTGAGGTCAGTTAATTTGTTGTGATGTACTGAAATACCTCATGATAACTATTGAATTTTTTACTACTGTGAGTTATAATCCCAAAATGGATACATTTTGGTTTAGAATAGGTGGTCATGTTTATAAGCTTGATTATATAGTCATTCTTGCACTTTTTGACTTGTCAAACACTAAAATTTTAGATAATCATGATGACTTCTATGTGAAAGCCTATTTCCAAAGCCTTATGGGTGAAAACGTGTTTGATTCTAGGAATACACCAAACATCTTAATTCGTAGCACAAAAATTTTCTTGCTACACAAATTTATATGCTTAATTGCTTTTAATAAAAATAAAAGCAATAAATGTTCTATTATTGTACTGCTAATTATGATGTGTTTGATCCATTGTATTTAAGATGCTCTAAAATTTTGGATCTCCAATCTATAAAGCTCCAAAATCCTCAGATGCGTACTGCTGCCAAGAATAGGAAGGGTAAGAATGTAGCCACATCGTAACCATCCACCTCTCAGGCACCATCGGAGCCTAAAAAAGAAGCAGTCGAAGAGGAACGAACAACAACAGCAGATGTTAATCAGTTTCAGCAAATTCTTGATCAGATGGTTGCAAATCAGCAACAAATGAGGCTACAAATTAATAAGCTCGACAACCACGTGTGATAATTACACAAAGAGCAGCGGTATATAAAGAAGAAGTTCCTAAAGTTTTTTCCAAAAAATGAACATTGAAATCCCATCTCCTATGCCTTCACCACCTCAATCTCTATAAGCTTTCTTACCCTTCACTATTTAATTGTTTTATTTACTTTGTTAATTGTGTTATATGTTTTTTTGATTGATGTTGTGTTTGATGTCTTGATTTCATGTTGTGGTTGCCTTGTCACATTGAAAACAATGTGCTATCCAAGTGTGGGGAGGTGACATTTTCTTTGCCAATTGCATCATTTAAATTTATTTTATTTACTATTTAGGATGCATTTTTTAGGCATATTAGGTTGTTGTTTGATGTTGGGTTGTGTTAAGCAATGGAAACACACTTGAATCATTTTTTGCGTTTTGTCGTGAGATTATGTCATATTAGTTAAAATAAGATTGAATGCATGCTTGAACTTGAATTAGGCTATTTGAGTAAAGAGTGAATCATATTAAGTGATGAAAAGTAGTTGGTTTCATAAGCTTACTCAAAATGTGACACTTAAGCAATGAGGTAGTGTAGACGTGTATAATGAATTTTCATTTAAGCCAATGTGAGGATTGAGCTTATATGACTCCATCTATAATCATCTTATTTCTTTGAGTGTGTGATAACCCTTTAGGTCACTACGTTCAGAACTTGCTTTGGATCTGTTTGAGTCTACTGGATGCATTGTTGGACCCCAAAATTTTCTTTCAATTATTATCGATTCATTTGTTTGATTTTTTATGTAGTCCATTAAATTAGCAAGTATGAATAGAAATTAGAAATTAAAATAAAGCGTTAGACTTAAGTTAGAATTAATATGGTGTTTAATGGGTTAAGAGAGTTAGTAGATAAAAACAATTTAAATGAAAGAAGGGTAAATATGGAAAGACTAGTTAAATGAGGTGGAAAATGGGAAGAAAGACCAAACAAATGGTCTTGAATTAAGAAGAAGAGAGAGGGATCATGAGAAGAAGAAAAAGGCAACAGAGAAAATATGGGAAAGAGAGAAGAGAAGAGAAAAACTATGGGAGAGAAGAGAGAAAGGAGAAAATCATGAGAGAAAAAGAAAGAAGAAGAAAAGAAGAGGAAATCAAGCTTGTCAAGTTAAGTTAATCATCTTTTCTTCTTGTTTATTAAAGAAATAGGTTGTGTTGAGAATGAAGGGTTTAGAGAGAGGGAATGGGTGTTGTGTTAGAAGAAGATAATTTTAGAGAACCCATTTGATTTTAGGGTTTCTAAACTAGATGTTGGTCTTTCTAACTTATATAGACTATGGGTAAGTTAGTGATAAGCTCAATTTAGAATTATTTCATTTTTTTATTTTGGAAGCTTTACAAATTTTATTGAAAATAGGATTGAGTGGGAAATTTGATTTATTTAGGACATCAAGGAAACCCAATCCAAGAGTAAGAGGAAAGGCAAGCTTGACTTGGATTTTGCAAGCCATTTAGGTGGGTAATTTATTTATAGTTGTTGTGTAACATGAGCAAAATGCCTTGTATGTGAAATATGTGATAAAATGGCTCGTTTTGAATTGTTGTGATGTCGGAAATGCATTATGATATGTTTTATGTTATGCATTGAAAGATGTATGACGTTTTGGTATAATTGAGTTTTGATTATAATCATGTTATACCTTGGAATATGTCATGGCATTTTATATAAATGAAAAGAAGTAGTATAAGAAGCATGAGAATATGAAATTGGGATTGATTAAATTGAGCATAAGATTTGAATGTGTTTGGGCAAGAGAGGAATCATTTCGTAGTCATATGCACATTGACATAAAGCCTTCTCCTGAATGACCACTTGTGGAATATGAGATCTGAAAAGTGGACTCATTTCGTTCATGGTGTAAACTTCGATTTCTCCGTTTTGTTCCACAGAACCCTCGAGCCATTTGTTTGTGCATTTGCATTTTGATATGTTAAGTTATAATGAAATTTGTGTGATATGCTTTAATGATAAATTACATCCAATATGTTTTACGTGATGATGTATTGAACTATAAGTTGTGAATTGGAATTGTGAATTATGAATGTTGAACTTACATTGTTGAATTAAGATAAGACGAGTATGCCTATATGAATAGACGCATGTATGTTTAATTGTGTGGCTCGTTGCCAATGGCTCTAAATATATTAGCCACTGAGCTTTGTAGCTCAACCCATTATTTTTCCCTCCTCAGGTGCAGAACGAGAAGATTAGCGATCCTTACAAGGCATTTAGAATCTCTAAGATAGCTAGAAATCTTTTGTACTCAGTTAGTGACTAGACTTGTAGATAGCTTTATAAGCCCATCAAACATCGAGCATCCAGTGTATTTTGTATCTTGTGTCAAGAATTTGTTGTAATGTTGATATGTAATCAAAGCTATGTATGAACGTCATTTTGATTTAGAAATGAATGGAGAATTGAAGAAGTTTCCAATGTGTATGTGCATATTTCTCTTATAGTAGTACATTTCATATTTCAAGTCTTCCACAGGGGTAAAATTGTGTACTGACTTCAGGGGAAAATATGAATTAATCTAGGTTGAATTAGACAAAGTTGTCTTGATATAATTTGTAGATTATCTTCTTATCTTTCCAACGGTATAAAGTATGTAAATTTTCAATATCAAAGTTGAGAGATATAAGTATTATAAGTGTTGATGCTGCAGGGGATGTATACACTAGACAACTATGGTAAATAAGGAGAATTAGTAGTTTTGATGAATCAAATGAGTAGAGATTAGAGGATTCAATGAAAAGAGGTTGGAGGTTAAATATATACAAAGTGATATTGCACTAGGATAGGTGAATTTGAGAAGATTATGAGTGAAAGTAATGTTAGAAAGGAGGTAGGAATCATTGGAGAGGCTTTCGAAGGGTTCGTGCATCCCCTATGTCCGTTAAACGGACTTCAGGTCCGTTAAACAGACCTTCTCGGGGCTGTGAGGACCCCCAACATTGCCCATATCTGTTAAATGGACTTTATGTCCATTATAAATACCTTCTCGTGTCTAGAATGGCCCCTAGCCCCGTGTATGTCCGTTTAATGGACATACACTATACACTTTCCAAATTTTGAGTTTTTGGCCCTCTAAATGGTAGAATCTTTCTTTTGAGTCTGTATCAAAATTGTATATCTTGAAGTCTTTTTTGAAACCATCCTAAAACGACCTTAATATAACACCTCTAGTAAAATTTATGCTAATTGTCCCAAGATAGGTACAATATGATTTAGGATAGAATCGTGGTTGATTCTTTTGGCCATAAATTCATCATTTGACCTCCAAATGAAGTGATTCTTAAAGCAATAGATTTCTAACAAGGGATAGCCTTTGGTGTTGATTTCAAAAATATGGATGGAAAGAAAGTGAGGGCCCATTGAAATAACCTTACAGGGTATTCCACTTACGCTTTATGACTCCGGATAGTTGGGCTCCGGAAACGGGGTCTAATATACATGCTTAATAGAAATGATTAAGGATTTTTTTGTGATAACCCTTGGATAAAATGACCTACCCTTGTTATTATCCCTTGTTAGCACAATTGAGCCTTAACCCTTTTATTTCTTGAAAACACCTCATATTTCAAAACCCGAAACCTTCTTAGCCTAGCCATTCACAAGCTTAGTAAAGTATTAAGTGATGCACTAGTTTGGGATATTTGGTGTAAATTTTTTTCATTCCGAGATGAGATGTGTTATACTTCTACTCTTAGATCACATTGTATCTAGTTGCTATTTTGTTTGTTGTTTCTTCAATTATATAAAAAAGAAAAAGAAGAAAAGAAAAAAGGAAAAGAGAAAAAGAAAAGAAAAAGGGAAGAACGTTTTGGTAGCATCAATAAGTGCAGAGTAGTAGTATATTTACATTTATATATCTCAGAATATGTTTTATATCCCTTTGTTCACTTATTGCTTTATGCATGCTTATATTAAACACTTTATCTCGTTTGACCCACCTTAGCCCTTACCACATTACAACCTGAGACAAACCCTTTTGATCTATTTATACATGTAATCATTGGAGAGTATAATTGGTGTATTAGCAAGCTTATAGTAGTATAGTTTCCTATAAGGAGCTTGTGCGAAATACTAACCATCAAACACTTGAGAGAAATGAGCAAAATCGTAAGGAAGATTCATTTTGTGTTTATACTTGTCTTTAAGTGATGGTGCCATAAATTGAGTTTGCTTATATACAGTAATGAGAAGTAGTCATGATATGTGTAATAGCTTGACATTTAAGTTGGCCAAAATTTGAAAGATTGTCTGCTTTGATCTTTATGAAAATGAATTGATGGAATTGATTGGTTGAGTTTGATTTTTCTTAAGGAAAAGTAAGGATTTAAGTGTGGGAAGTTGATAATTTTGCACTAATATATGTTTTTCGAAATATTTGGTATCATAAGTTAGTATTATTATGTTTTAGGAATTTTTTATAGGTTTTTGTTAGGTTTGATCTTCATGGTTGTTCTTTTGTGTTTGATATTGGATTAGGGTAGCAATTGATCATTTTGGTGTAGGAATGGAGGGTAGACACTGTTGTAATTGAGCTAGAGACCAAGAGAAGAGAAGAGAAGTGGAGCTATTGAAAAACAAGAACCCACGATCATTAAAAAGGGCATGTTTTCCACGATTGTAGGAAATCTAAAGAGAAAGTTTCTGTTAAGTTAACCCATAATTGTGGGAAGCACAAGTATAATTCCCAAGATTGTAGGAACTAGAAATCAAAGAGACACGTGAGTTTCATGTCTTTTTTTAGGTTTTCATAACTTTATAAGACATAGAATCCCAAGAGCCTCAAAAAGGTCGTAAAACTTGCTTCCTAGAGCCAAAAGACAGATTGAGAGCCTAAAGATAGGGGAAGATTAAAGGTTTCATTCTCGATTGGGCAAAGACCACCCTGTCATTCAGATTTTCTAGATTGGGCAAAGAAGAGAAAGAGCCACCTTGCCCAATCTTATTTCAATTTCTTTCTCCTCTAGCATGTTTATTATAGATTATTAGATTGATGGGGATGTTATGGATATTATATTGGATAAAACAATTTTTAGGGATTGTTGTTAAACTATTTGTGAACCATTGGTTATTGATTTAATGATATACATGTTCATGTTATTTATTATATTTAAACCTTGCAATAAATCGAGAGAGTGAGCTTGGTAATCTGTTGGATCCCGTTTTTGGAACCCAAACATTTGGAGACAAAACAAAGCCCGTCGTCCCATAAGGGTGGCGTGCCCACAATAGCCAAACACCAACATCACCATTTTTTAAGAAATCACAGGCAAAACTCAATCATGTTTCATTAATGAATCCAAACAGAGTTTATACGAGCTTATTCAAAATACAAAATTACAAAAGTTACAAAATGCGCACTATACAATTTAATGCTTATGCTTGATATGATCCTAAATTACAAAAAAAAATCCTTAATTAACTTCAATTACAACAGTTTCTAACTATCTTAGAGTCCCGATGTCTTGCAAAGATCGTTAATCTTCTCTTTCTGCACCTGAAGAGGGAATCGTGGGGTAAGCTACACAGCTCAGTGGCTAATATAATTATAGCCATTGGCAACGAGCCACACAATCAAACAGAAATATATGTACATTCATATATTCATATGCGTCTATATCTCATTAGGCTAGAAACTCGATCATTCACAGTTCATAACTCAACACATCATCACATAGAACATGTCAGATGTAATTTAACATCAAGTATCACACTCAAATTAACATTCTATCTTAACATATCAAAATGCATCATACTTGACAGCTCAATTATGCAATACAAAAACAATTGGCTTGAGGGTTCCATGGAAACATAATGGAGAAACCGAAGATTACACCATGAAGAGAATAAGTACATTTTTCGGAGCTCATATGCCACAAGCGGGCAGTCAGGAGAAGGCTCTTGTCAACGTGCACGTGATAAACAGAATGGTTCCACTCTCGCCCAAACACAATCAATTTATGCTCAAATCATTTTATGAAATGCTTTCATGCTTTTCATGCTCTTTCCTTTCTTTTCATTTATACAAAATGCCATCATATGTTTCAATG
>JAOQMP010000005.1:33639113-33655373 GCA_027563575.1 Erythroxylum pedicellare
GTTTGTTAATAATAAGTAATATGTAGTTAAGGTTAATTATAATTGACATTTTTATAATCTATCTTAGTTAAGATATGTTTTGTTGTAAAGTTGTGTTCAATGTTTAAAACATATTGTTGAATTACATATGGTAGGTTATTTAAAATATGCAAAAGTAAATATATGTTGGAAATGGAAAATCTTAACAATACAAAATATCATAATTTTAAGTAAAAAGTAGTATTAATCATTAACATTTAGTAACAACAAAATAATTATTTATAAAAATTTTGGAAATAGTATCAATATAATATAATGATATATGGTCAGTTGTACAAACTTTTAATTAGAAGGTCAACAATTCTTACAGACATAAAACAATTACAATAACAATGACAATAGTACACAGCCTTATTCCTAACTAGTAGAGAGGTTGTTTAAAAATTCTTATAGATAGAACAATAAATAAAGTTTAAAGCTTAGTCTAGTTGATTCCATTGATTAATGACAATGATATATTTATTTTTCTAGATTACAAGTGATATAAGAGTCGGTAAATGAAAATGACTTCCCTATGTCTGGATTCCAAAAAGGGTCTTTGCACGTTCGAAGACACCAATTGAAATAGTGAAAGATCTTTCCTTAGGTGTAGGGTTGTTGATACCCTTTTCCAATAACTTCTTCTCTATAACTAAGCTTTTAGAGGATATAATTAATGAATCCCTAGATTTAGTATGAAAGACATCTTCTTTTGATGAACTGCCAATATGATGTGTTTCACCTAAAACACAATCAATATATAACTTAGATTGGTAGTTTAGTGAAACCGTTTAACGAACCAAAATTTGGAACATATGCATACCTGAATGACCAAACCAATTATTTAAAATCGATAAATTTTCCAAAACAACCAATTTCCCTAATCTTTTACGAACCGTTATGACATTGCCCCTACCTCTATGGTCATAGATCTTATTTTGAAGATTCAAGGAAGCTTTACACAACATATAGTATATACCATCAAATTTGAATATATATAATAGCTTCATAATAGGAAATGAGATGTACATAATAAGGAAACTGATGTAGTTTGGATGATACTAAAAACCTTGAAGAAGATTGTCCATAGATGGCAAACGATTATTAGTGTATGAAGAGGAGATTTGTTCTGCATTGTTTTTTTCTTTAGTAGGGACAATTTTTTCACATTCCTCCCAATGTAATGAATTTCTACCATCAGAAACTAGTCACCTTGTTGACATTCCTTGATTAATTATGTTAACAGTTATATTCTACAAATGTGAAATTAAAATAAAAGTCATTATGTTCAGCTCTAAATTCGATGATAAGTTAAAGTACTACAATTTAAATACTTATACATCTTCAATCTACCTAATGAGATGAATGGTACCCTTATTAAAATAATAGTAATCTATTTACCCTTTTATCATATCTAATTTTTAGAATTTAAAGTATATTAAACATAACCATGTTCTTGATGTATAGAAATATAGTATTATCTATATTAGGTTATATTACTATTAATACAAATTAAAAAAGTTAAATACTCTTTCAAACCTTTCACTAGATAGTTAGCAAGCTTTCCTGATGGAAGTGTTAAAGGTCGTAAAAAGAAGTTAACTCATATACAACTAATAAAGGAAGACAATAAATCATCTTTGAAACACAATCACAAACACAACCCATACAAAAAATGCAGAATTAAGAATTTACAATAAACACCTAAGGGTATAAATTAAACTTAGCAATAGATTGAGGGTTTGAAAATAGAAAAAAAAAACAATACCAATATAGTTAACGATGGTTCTTTGGTGGTGATGACCACAATATAGGAGATAAGCACAAAGGTTATTACACTGTGAACGTAGAGGAATGCTAACGACTAACACAAAAATAAATAGAGGTTCGTTGAAGTAGTGATAAAAACCTAATACAAAACAACATCATTTCTTGTTAAGATAAACGATGTTGTTTTTCCAGTTTATCGAAAGAAATATAGTACAACGTTGTTAGAAACAAAAAATCATTTCTTCTTAAGATACACGATGTCGTTTTTCTATTTTTTCGGAAGAAATATAGTACAATGTTGTTAGAAACAAAAAAAATCGTTGCCAAGTTAAAGACATTGCCATATTTGTTGTCAACTTTGCATTACATAATTTTTATTACACATAGAGAAAATTATTATTACAATACCTTAATGACTGCCATAATATTTTTTGAAAATATTAGAACTTAATCACATTGATTTATAATAATATTATAAGTTTATTACAATTTTGATTGTAATGTAAGTACTTCATATTAATCATTTTAAAAAAATTTATGAAAAAGGTTTAGTATTGGTGATGTTTATCTAGTTTGGTAGCAAAATATTTCAAAATTTGTGACACCTATTTAATTTGGTAGCTAAATTTGGGATTTGGAAACAAATTTTATATTCGTTGCCAATGTAATGGATAACAAAAAAAAAGCTGAGACGATGTCGTTTGTTTGACTACAAACTACATCGTCCCGGTTTGTTTAAACACAGACGTGTGACACTCCTCTCTTCTTCCCTCTTTTCTCATTTTCATCCATTCCTCTCTCCACATCGCCCAAATTGCTAAAATTGATCTTTCACACCCTACCGTCAAAGAACTTTTGTCTCCTCTCTGTGTCATCATCGTCTCCTTATGCTTTGTCTCTAATTGGTGATTGGTGTTACTTTCATTTTTTGGGTCGCATAATAAACATCGAATGTATATGTCGATAACTATGGGTCCCTTATTATATGAAATTTTGAGTTGTTTGCGTTATTTACTAATGATAATGTTTGAAATGAAGTGGATATGTGTTATTGTGGTTGAAGAAAGGGAAAATAATGAAGTGTTTTTGTTAATTTAGGATGATATATGGTTGCACATTAGGTGTTTGAAAAAAATTCCTGAATGATTATGTTCTATTTCTTATCTAGATATATGGTTGCACTTTAGGTGTTTGAAAAAAATTCCTGAATGATTGTGTTCTATTTCTTGTCTAACTTTAATATAGGTAGGTTATGAAGAAGTGAAATGTGCTTCTATCCTTTTCTTTGTATACATGCATTGGATATTATGAAAACCCATGTGGGATGTTTGCCTTGTCAGAAAAGAGAGTTAGTAAAGTTATACATTAAATGTTAATATATATGTACATATTCCTCTTTTCTGATTGCATATTTTTTTTAATTTTCTACGCTTTACTTGGCTCTGTATGGCCTCCATAGATAGACAAGTAGAGTGTGTATGGTTGTATAAAATGAAAACACCAAATAATTGAATCCGAACATAACAAAATTAAGTGAGAAAAGGAAGAGGATTGAGTGGAACATGCATGTAACAGACTTGGACATGAATAAGTGGGGAGGGGAGGAAAAAAAAGGGAATCTGCGTGTGATTGGAGGAAGCATATGCCTCTCCACAGTTATAACACACAACACTCAGTTTCTGTTTCCATGTCTCTAATTTTTTTTAAATTTATTTAATAAGAATATCAAATGGAGGTTTGTGTCTGAGATTGTCTAACTATATCTAGGTCAAATTTATACGATTGTCTAAAATGTCAAATTCTAATATTTGAGGCTTCTAGTAATGAATTCTTTTGAGCAAGTATCATGGGATGCAGAGATAACTAACAATACACATTTAGGAAAATGATTTAGGTCTTTAAAAAAGTGTTCAAGGCCTTTAAGAACATTTTCCTTATATATTGGCCATTAAATTGAGGTTTGCTAGAAATACACCTGATTTTTAGAGTAGATGGATTCATTATATGATGTGCGATAAGGTTAGTGAAGTATAAAGAAGCATTGAGTGGTTTGCTTGCCTAATGGAGTCTCTTATAACTTGAAATCCTCAATAATTTTTGATAGTTGAGTCATCCATCTGATCTATAGTTGATACCACTCAAGGAAAGTCTATAAAAGGAACCATATAACCTACCTTACTATGTTAAAGTTTATTTTGATGATGTCCCTTCTCGTATATAATAATCAAAGAACATAACTTAAGTTTGAAATCATATTTGTTTAAGATTGGTTAGAGTTTTAGTTACATACTTCATAAGATGAACTATATTGTAATTTGCAACTATATTTACAGGTGATAATAATTTCTTTTAAAGCTGAAAAGATAAAGAACAAATGTATTATATTAAATATGAAATTCCCTTATTTTGTAGGCTCTATTTTGTGTTAAAGAGCATCCATAATTGTTTGCATCCTCCTTCTTTGTAGTTTGCGGTTGTCTGTCGATCCAAGTAAGTCGTCCAACCCATTTATGATATGTTTTGCTTTACTAGTTGGAGTGTTTGTGAGAAATTTTTTTGGTGATATTCTAAGTATCATTGATCATATCCAAAAAAATATTTTAATATAAAGTTCTAATGAGTGGCAACTTTTATAGTCACGTAACAATTAAACGAGGATTGCATTTAATATGGGTATTATTTGAAACATTGAGGCATAATAAACCCTTAGGATGGTATATAGGCTAGAAATTAGTGATGCAGATTTGATGAGGCTATAGGTGAAAAATTTCATGAGTTTAGGAGCCACATCGAGACGTCTCTTTCTCGATTCACAGGTATAAACGACACCACGTACGTTAATTAATAGTAACTTTTATTGTTACGTAATTTAAATGAGAAATGCATTAAATAATTTAGTTTTCTTCTTTAATTGTATAGCTACATGGATAAAAGTTGGATGTCTCATTGGACATAGTCCATTGAATACGTAGAAGGAGTTAAGAGTTTTATGCAATTTGTATAACATCAAATGGGTGATGAATGTCGTATTTGTTGTCCTTGCATCAATTTCTTAAATGTCAACTTTCAAAGTCAAGACGTGGTATATAATTACTTGCTAATCTGAGGCATAGATAAATTCTATAGTCCATGGTTTTATCATTGTGAATGTAAGGAAAAAAGTTATAGTAGAAGTGATGGTACAAGTTATGATGATAGTAACAATAATGATGTAGATGATTGTGATGTTAATGATGATGGTGATGATGAGATTGATGAGATGTTAGACAATTGTGGAAATTATACAGAGACTATGAATGAAACAAGTATGCCTAACATAATTGGTAGCATAAATGAAGATAATTTTGGGAAGTTATTGAAAGTTGCTAAAAAAAGAATTATATCCAGGGTGCTCAAATTTCTCACAATTATCTTTTGTCGTTAAGTTATTGCATTTGAAGGTCTATAATAAACGGAGTAACAAGTCTTTTGACATGTTAATTGACTTACTTAACAATGCATTACCTGTTGGACACAAACTGCCGAAATCTTACTATGATACAAAGAAATTGTTAAGGGATCTTATATTAGGATATATTTCAATTCATGCATGCAAGTATGATTGCATTCTATTTTGGAAGGCAAGTAAAGATGTTCATGAGTGTCTGATTTATGGTACATTAAGGTGGCAAGTGGATGATGGGATAGGGAAAAAGATACCAAATAAAATCCTTCAATGATTTGATATTAAACCAAAACTACAAAAACTTTTGATGTCACAAAAAACAACGATGGATATGAGGTGGCATAAAGAGAAACACATTGATGATAACATTATGTTTCATCCAGTAGACTCAATGGCATAGAAAGAATTTGATAGAAAGCTTCCATGGTTTGCATAGGAATGTCGTAATGTTTGACTTGGATTGGCCTCAAATGGATTTAATCCTTTCGGTACTGTGAGTACTTCATACATCATGTGGCTAGTAATTCTAGTGTCATACAATTTACCTTTATGGAAGTGTATAAATGAACCTTTTATGTTATTGTCTTTGCTTATTCCAGGTCCTACTGCTCCTAGTAAGGATATCGATGTCTACATACCACCATTAATTGATGACTTAAATTATCTATGGGAATTTGGAACACAAACTTTTGATGTTGTTTAAAATGAAACATTTAGAATGCATGCCTCTATTTTGTGGACTATAAATGATTTCCTAGCTTATGAGAATTTGTCTGGGTGGAGCACTAAAGGGATTAGGGCTTCTCCTGTGTGTAATCATCAAACTTATTGAATGAGGCTACGAAGTAAAATATGTTATACGGGCCATCGTCATTATTTGGACCATAGGCCTAGATGGCGAAGAAGTAAATTGTTTAAAGGCAAAGCATAATTAGGTGAAGCTCCATTGCAATTGTCTGGTCATGATATTGTTTACTAGCTATCATATTTAGGTGACATTACACCTGGGAAATAGCCAAGTATAGAAAGTGAAAGAGAAATGATGTTGAACTCGATTGGACAAAAAAAAGCATATTTTTTTCAATTTGGAATATTGGAAGGAATTACTATTGAGGTATAATCTTGATGTGATGCATATTGCAAAAAATATTTGTGAGAATATTTTAGGAACTGTGATGGGAATTGATGGGAAATCGAAAGACACAAGTAAAGCTAAACTTGACTTAGAAGACATGAATATTAGAAAAGATTTGCATTGAGATGATGGGTCATACATTATCCCCCCTGCTTGTTATAACATGTCAAAAAGGGAGAAACAATCTTTCTGTTAGTTTCTCCAATCAGTCAAGTTTCTTGATGGGTATGCATCAAATATAGGTCATTATGTGAATGTTAAAGAGGGAAAAATATCATGGTTAAAAAGCCATTATTGCCATGTACTTTTGCAACGATTACTTCCTGTTGGAATACTTGGGTATTTTTTGAAGGATGTGTCAACTTTGGGTCAATTAGGAGAGTTTTTTATGCAATTATGTTGCAAGACACTTAAAGTTATAGAGCTTGACAAAATTGAAAAAGACATAGCTTTGATTCTATGTAAGTTTGAACTAGTATTCCCCCATTATTTTTTGATGTTATGGTTCATTTGGCAATTCAGTTACCATATGAAGCAAAACTTTATGGACTGGTTTAATTTTGATGGATGTTCTCAATTAAAATATAATTAATATTAACTTTTACTTTTCTCAAAGTTATTTGTTAGTAACAATTCCTAATATTTTCTATTTTGTTTAGGTTTTTATGCTCTTTTAAGCGTTATGTAATAGAGCTCAACTTGAAGGGTCTATTGTAGAGGCTTATATAGCAAATGAGTGCCTGACATTTTGTTCAATGTACTTAAGTAATATGTAGACAAGCTTTAATAGACCAAAATGTAACTTTGATTTTGATGAAGAGGGTAGGTTGTCAATTTTCTCCCAAAAAGTTAGGCCACTTAGTGTGGGTAAATATGTGGAGTTAACTAAAGACGAATTCCAAATCACCCATTAGTATATTTTGAACAATTTCGAGAAAGTCGATATATATATAGAGTATGTATATTCCTTTTAATTCAAATAATCATATTAGAATTTTGTACGTTGAATCTCATTTCCTTACTGTCATTTACTTTTTTAAATAGAGAGCACAAAGAGTCTATTCGTAGCAAAGGGATTATCAATGTTGAAGAAAGATATAAGTTGAAGTTTGTATCACGGTCTAGAAATCAAGTAAGTTACATATTGATTACATATTATGAACATATGACAATTTATATGTTAGAATAACTTCTAATTTCATTTTGTCATTTAGATGATTTGCTTGCATAACCGTAACATGCGAGAAGCGACAACAACATTATATAGTTTGGGATGTGGGCCTCATATTTGTGGGAAAAACATATATAGTTTGTATTGTTAATGGGGTGAGATTTCATACACAAGATTGAGATAGTCGACTTATAAGCTAAAATTGTGGGGTTGTTGTTGAGAGATGTCATAACAACGAATTTATTGACTTCTACAGTGTCATCTCTAAACTAATAGAGTTCTATTACATCAAGGATAATAATTTTGTTCTATTTAAGTGTAAATGATTTAATCTTACTGACATGAAAGTGAACGAGAATATTACTAGCATCAATATAAGTAAGACATGGTATGATAATAATCCTTTTGTCCTTGCAAGTCAAATGAAGCAAGTTTTCTACCTCAACGATATTGTATTGGGTAGCAATTGGAAGGTTGTTCAAAAGTTTCAACATTGAAATATCTTTTATTTTTGTGAAAAGGTTAATGGTCAATTCAATAAAAATACAGATGAAGTTTATCAAGAGATTGTGTTGGATCTCGTTTCTGGAGCCCAACTATCTGAAGTCATAAAGCATGAGTGGAATACCCTCACTTTGTTTCCATCTATCTTTCTAAAATCAGCAACAAAGGCCATCAATTTTTTTGAGAGATAGAAAAATGTGTTAGAAATATGTTGCCTCAAGAATCATTTCATTTGGAGGTCGGATGATGAAGTTATAGCCAAAAGAATAAACCATAATTATATCCTCAATCATATTGTACATAATTGGCATAACTTTTACTAGAAATATTGGATTAAGGTCATTTTAAGATAGTTTCAAAGAAGACTTCGAGATCAACAACTTTTGTGAAGATTCTAAAGAGAGATTTTGCCATTTAGAGGGTCAAAAACTCAAATTTCCAAAAGTGTAAAGTGTATGCCCGTTAAACGGACATACATATCCACCTAATAGACATACACGAGGCTGGGGGCCATTTTAGACCCGAAAAGGTCCATTTAACAGACATGGGCAATGCTGGGGGTCCTCAATGACCCGAGAAGGTCCGTTTAATGGACCTAAAGTTTATTTAACAGGCATAGGGTATGTCCAAACCCCTCCAAAGTCTCTCCAATGATTCCTACATCCTTTCTAACATTACTTTCACTCATAATCTTCTCAAATTTACCTCTCCTAGTGCAATATCACTTCATATTAGCTCAACCTCCAACCTTGTTTCGTTAAATCCTCTAATCTCTACTCATTTGATACTCATCAAAACCACTAATTCTCCTAATTTACCATAGCTATCATGTGTATACATCCTATGTAGCATCACCGCTTATAACGATCATATCTCTCAACTCCGATAACCATTTTTCATGCTTTATGCTGTTGGAAAGCTAAGAGGATAAGCTACAATTCCAAGAAGACAACTTTGTCTAATTTAGCCTAGATTAATCCAAATTTCCCCCTAAAGTCAGTTCACAATCTTTACCCCTATGGAAGACTTGGAATATGAAATGTACAACTACAAGAGAAATATGCATATACACATTGGAAACTTCTTCAATTCTCAATTCATTTCTAAATCAAAATGAAGTTCATACATAGCTTTAATTACATATCAACATTTCATCAAAGGCTTAACACAAGATACACAGTACATTGGATGCTAAATGTTTGATATGCTTATAAAGCTATCTACAAATCTAGTCACTAACTTAGTACAAAAGATTTCTAGCTATCTTGGAGTTTTTGAATGTCTTGCAAAGATCGCTAATCTTCTCGTTCTGCACCTAAGGAGGGGAAAATGATGGGTTAAGCTGAACAGCTCAGTGACTAATATATTTATAGCCATCGGCAACGAGGCGCATAATCAAACACACATGTGTCTATTCATATAGGCATACTCATCTTATATTAATCTAACAATATAATTTTCAACATTCACAATTACAATTCATAACTCATAGTTCAATACATCATCATATAAAATATATTGGATGTAATTTATCATCAAAGCATATCACACAAATTGCATCATAACTTAACTCATCAAAATGGAAATGCACAAAAAATGGCTTGAGGGTTCTGTGAAACAAAATGGAGAGACTGAAGTTTACACCATGAACTAAACGAATTCACTTTTCAGATCTCGCATGCCACAAGTAGGTCGCCAGGAGAAGGCTTTATGTCGACGTGCATGTGACTACGAAACGGTTCTTCTCTTGCCCAAACACAATCAAATCTCATGCTCAATTCAATCAATTCCAATTTCATATTCTCATACTTCTTATACTACTTTTCATTTAAACAAAACGCCATGACACATTCCAAAGCATAGCATGATCATAATCACAACTCAATTACACCAAAATGTCATACATCTTTCAACACATAACATAAAACATATCATAATGTATTTCCCACATCACAACAATTCAAAACAAGCCATTTTAGCACATATTCCACATACAAGACATTTTGCTTATATTACACAACAATTATAAATAAATTATCCACCTAATTGGCTTGCAAAATCCATGTCAAGCTTGCATTTCCTCTTACTCTTAGATTGGGTTTCCTTGATTTCCTAAATAAATTAAATTTCCCATTCAATCCAATTTTTGATAAAATTTGTAAAGCTTTAAAAATTACAAAAATGAAATAATTGCAAAATTGAGCTTAGAACTAACTTACCCATGGTCTATCTAAGTTAGAAAGACCAACACCTAGTGTAGAAACCCTAAAATCAAATGGATTCCCTTAAATCATCTTCTTCCAACACAACACCCATTCTCTCTCTCTAATCCCTTCATTCTCAACACAACCCATTTCTTTAATAAATAAGAAGAAAAGATGATTAACTTACCTTAACAGGCTTGATTTCCTCTTCTTTTCTTCTTCTTTCTTTTTCTCTCAAGATTTTCCTCCTTTCTCTCTTCTCTCCTACGATTTTTCTCTTCTCTTCTCTCTTTCCCACGTTTTCTCAGCTGTCTTTTTCTTCTTCTCACAATCCCTCTCTCTTCTTCTTAATTCAAGACCATTTGTTTGGTCTTTCTTCCCATTTTGCCCCTCATTTAACTAGTCTTTCCATATTTACCCTTCTTTCATTTAATTTGTTTTTATCTACTAACTCTCTTAACCCATTAAACATCATATTAATTCTAACTTTATGTTAACACTTCATTCTAATTTCTAATTTTTATTCATACTTGCTAATTTAATGGACTATAATTAAAAAAGTCAAACAAATAAATTGATAAATATTGAAAGAAATTTCAGGGTCCAACAAAGAACATATTGCTCACGACCATGCATGATTTGTCATGGTCGTGAGACACATCTCACACCCATGACAAAAGGTATGTCACACCCATAACTCATTTTGCATGGGCATGACACCCAAGTCATGCTAATGCATATAAAGCTCATGATTGTGAGCCTCAACTAAAGTGGCTCATAGGCATGACACTATCATGCGTGCCCGTGAGACATTTAAAATTCACCCAAACCCTACCTTTTAGTATAAAAGCATCGTTTACGTGACGGCTATGGGGGATATGAAATGTTTTGAGTGTTTTCAATTTGGAGAGTTTTAGGAGCCTCTAGAGAGCATAAAGAGGGTAACAAGCTCTCAATCGTGAGAGACCCATAGAGGGGTAGACGTCTTGACACTAGTTCGGAGATGCAATCAACACCGATAACCCAGTTAAGCATATCTTTCCTTTTTTATTGTTCTTTCTCTTATGGATTGATTATGATATTCTATGTTTAATGTTCGAGTCTTGTGTAAGAATGATTGAATGCTCTATTTGATTATTTTTATGTAAGAACGCATTGCTAGAATCGAATACAATACATAATTATTGTTTTTTGGATTCATTTGTAGAGACTAATGGTTTGTAATCATTAGGGATAACACAAACTGGGTTAAATAATCTGAGCTTGTGTGATTATGTCTTAGATTGGTCTATTTTTCTCACTGATAAGGCGACTGTCCGATTAAACTTAGTAAGCATCTCCTAGATTATCTGATAGCTAAGGTTAATTAATGAGCTCTTTTTAATTAACTATGACCTAAGAAAAAGCTAGGATTAACAGAGCTTGTTGTTATTCTATGACCAATAGTTCAAGGAGAGGAAAAAGAACAACAAATCAATGAAATACGTTTAATTAGGGTGTTTGCCAAGATTGAATCAAAGAATGAGACTCCTAATGAATTCACCACTTTCATCATTTTTTGCATCTTTTCTTTAATTTGTTTTCATTAGTTTGGTTTAGTTTTATTTTCTTATTAAACAAAAAACCCCAAAAACCTAAACATCAATTAATTTCATTTCATAAAATTTACATATACTCTCTGTAGGATCGATTTAGACTCACCACTTCTATAGTAGTAGGTCTAGTTTATTTTGTATAGTGTTATAACACGATATCACTTGACATCTTCCTGTTTTAAGTGTCTTCATTAGCACAAAAGTTGAGTTTTTAGTAGCTCTTGAAAATTGTAGCAAGTCATCCACAAATGTTAGATGGTCAACTTTTTAGCCTTTCATTTAATACGGTATCTAAAATTTTCAATCCTTGTGGAGATGTTGATCAACCAGATAAGAACCTTTCGCTAGGGTGAATAAGTAGGGGGTAAAGTGTCCTATAGCTCCTTTAATTATTCTTCTTGACCCACCATTAATCATAATACAATAAGATGCAGTGGTAATGTACCAACAATCCATTTAATGAAAACAATTGGGATTCTAAAGGCCTTTAAATCATTTAGTAGAAAGCTCCAATCTAGTGTATCGAAACTTTTTTGAGCTATAATTTGAATATATAGTTCTTACTTATTTTCTTGCTATTATACCCTCTAAAGAATTCCTTCACTAATAGTACATTGTCACCTATTGATCTACCCTTAATAAATGCAATATGTATATCATCTACCGTATGCTCAACCATTAACTTTAGCTTATTGTTTAGGATAATTGCAATGATTTTGTATACAACATTGCAACAGGAGATAGGGTAATAATCTTTGATAGTATTAAGAGAACTTACTTTAGGAATTAAGGAGACATACATCATATTACACTCCTTCAGCATAGAAAGTAATTGTTAAATCTAAAGGGTATCTTCTTTTTACTTGATTGAGGATGTTCTAAACCATAATTGGAATATGATCAAATAGAGTGTTATTATTATATATTGCTTTCTTATACAAGATAACATTTTGGTGTCAAAAATGTTAGCTTTCAGGCCTTTATTGATAGCATAATCTAATCCCTCAATTCCTATCAAGTTATTGTTAAATCTAAAGGCATCTTCTTTTTAGTTGATTGAGGATGTTTTGAACCATGATTAATGTATGATCAAGTAAACTATGATTACTATATATTGCTTTGCAATATGAAAAAATTTGTATCTAAGGCTCATTAGCCATAGCCTTATATAGATTTTTTGGGATTAGCCACTTCACTTCCTACTTATTTATCTATGTAAACTTTAATTCCTCACTCCTAAAGTCTGGAATTTGAAAGTAATCCACACATTTCCTTAGCTTATCTTTAATATTTTTCAAGACTATTATTTCCCTTTCCATTTAATAGGAGTTTAGAATAAAGTGGAAGTCTTTAATTACCATATATGGGGTTCTAATATTATCTTCTAATCTATTTAGAGTGATCCAAAGGGAGTTTCTCTACAATTTATGGTTAAAAGCATATACAAATGTGACTTGGTAGCTCAATTGATGGTTCTTCATCTTTAATTTGACATTTATCAATTGTTAGTCCACTAGAATAGGCTTAATCTCCATCTCCCTAGAGTCATATGCAACCAAAATCCTACCATTATAATGAAAAATTCAGTTAGTGATGGAATCCAATCCCTCCTTAAAAAACAGAAACATGGTTTCTTAGAATTATAATCCTTTATTCTAGTTTGTAAGAGGCCCAGAAAAATAGGTTTAGTTTCCCTTATGTAGTTCACAACCATTTGTTACTTACTTGGGCTATTGAGCCCTCTTGTATGCTAGTATAAGATAGACATCAAAGGGGGAAGGGAGAGGTTGTATCAATTTTTTTCTTATTCTTTGTACTTCATATAGTAACTCTTTGAAAATGTGTTCCATCTTTTCCAATTCTTTTTGTCTATAGATTTTTTTGCTTATGGTTCCTTATTAACCTTACTATTCCACTGTAAAGGGGAAGTTATATGTCCCCTTCTATTTGTATTTGATTGTTGTTCTTGTTAGTGGAGTTATAGTAGGTATTTCTCCTTCCATTTAGGTTTGGTTGTTGTTCTAAGCAGTGGAATTCACAAAGTGAGCTAGAGTTAACTGTGTTAGAGCTAGCTCTGTAGTGACAGTTCCATTATTTCCATTGTTTATCTCAAAAAAAGATTTAGTAACTACAATATCCCCCTTTTCTTGAACTTCCCCTTGATTAGAACAACCTTGTTTCTAAGTTCATTTAGGTGTATCCCTTTTGCTTCCTCTATCCCTAATCTTCGTCCAGTTGGTCACCATTTATGCTTAGGTTTAGAAGTTTTAGATTTTCAATTATTGGTGACCAAAACATTGTCTTTAAAGAAGCAACCTAAACCTACGTCATCCATTATCAAGATAGGAACAACAATAGGTAGCTTATTACAACATCATCTATGATGCAAATCCTAACATTGTTAAACCTTTTCAAGGTAGTTGTATGTTCATATAGGCACAGAGGTCTACAAATGTAGCTACCCAGATGACTTAAGCCTCTGAGGGTCCAATATTCCAACAGTATGTTTTGGATGTTAGCCCAAATGGGAATCATCTTTTACCTAATGTCTTCCAGTTTCAATCCAAATGTCCATATTTATCGAAGGAAAGGTTAAGAGTGGAAGAATTAGGGACTAGCTTCCAGGATTTTATTAGCTAATGAATTGGAACTAAATCTAATTAAAAAATGTTGTGATCGTTCAATAATACCTTATATATACCACAACTTTTTAATTGTTTTATTGCCCAAGTGCTCATATATTAAAAGGATGGCCTTTTATCCATAAAAAATCCAATAAGATTTACCTCCCATTTCCTTATACCCTCCCTGAGAGTGTCTATATCTTGGGCTACTGTGGTCTTACCATCGTTTAATTTTTGTCGGTAGAAGTGAAGTTGAAGTGAGGGGAATGAATTATTCAACACATGTTTCTAGGTTCTCTTGGATTGGTTATTGCCTATTGGCTTTCTATGGGATGATCTTAAGGAATCTTTGGCAGGTGGATAAACTAGTATTAGTAGCTTGAAAGGAGGGGTGAGTAGGTTCTTCAATTCTTGGACTATCTAGAGACTTTAGTAAAGAAGAAAAGTCTGCAATCGTTAGTAGTATTGGGTCTAACATTATACAACAATTAAAGTTTAGTGGTTAATAACCCCTACTAATGTAAAATATTTTTAAATAGATTTGGTATTCAGAAAGGAGGCTTGTTTGATTGGTGCAAATTCTTTATGGTGAAGGAGCTTATGAAGAAGAGAAGAAGTTTATGCTTGGTTGATGGCACGTTATCCAGTGCATAGTTGTTGGATCATGTTGTGTTTAAATGGTAGTTATAGTCTTATGCTGAGAAGTTAAAAATGGTGAAAGATCAATGTCTTCAATTAGTTGGACAAAGAAATAAGGTCTTTAAAGCTTCAATGAAGAAAACTGGAATGGTTTGGGAAGAAGATGGGTTAGGAAACCATGTAATAGATAGGTACTAGAGCTTCTCTTTCAAGGATGAAACAATAACACTTCAAATAAAGGTAAAGAGTGCAACTTGAGGACTTATCAGGAGGTCACCCATCATAGTATTACACCCACTCAAACATATTTAATCTTGGAGTTTCGATGGGATCCAATGCATTAATGCTAGTACTATTGCATCCTATAAGGTTTTTACTAGTACTTTTTCTTTAAGATTTCGACTACATTGCTATCTTGACGTATAAAACTCCACCTTTAACTTAGAAGTTTTAAACTTTTTTGTTTTCAAATCTCTTATTTTTCAAAAATGTTATGATTTTTAAGAATTTAAGAGTTGTTTTTAGTTTTTTTTCTGACCAAAATTTTTTGGCATCTCTATCACCTGTATGATTCCTTCAATATCCAACATTTCTTATAATTTTTTTAAAAAATATCCATTTCCTTTATCTGAATCTTTTTTTTATGTATAGCAATTATCTATGTTTATATGCAAGAATTGGTCTGCCATTTGCTGTTCATGAGCTAAACCTTACGGGGCTTTTCAATTCGATTTTCTATTTGTACCTATGCTAAAGCAAAGGAAAGCAGCATTCGATAAATTGAATCATGAGATTCATTAGTTACTCCGGAATTCGCAATATCACCATTATTTTTATATGAAAGAATGTGAAACATCATTTCTTGATCGTTATTGAGAATTATTGTTTGTTAGCTAGTTTAACCACTCTACTACCAATTGACATAAAAAAAAAATTTTAACCTTCGATTATATTTTTAAGATTCGATTAAAAAAGTTTCAAATATTGAAATTTAAATGTAAAAAAGTTAAATGGCTCTAGAAAAACAGAAACTATATATTTATATAACTAAGCAATGAATTTAGATGTGTGCTGCATTCCACATCAGCTAATGCTCTTTAGGCCCCGTTTGGTTGCCATAGAATCTTGACTAGGAAAGTAATATTTTTCCTGAAA